>OX336376.1:27616801-28199806 GCA_946902895.1 Fragum fragum
AGGTCCAAACCCAAATTCGCAACTACAGCGAAATCCGCCATTTTACCCCCAATTAGGATCGAACTTTTTTCCGGCCCTATGGCAGCCGGGGCTCCGATTTTTTGCATGCCTGTAGGGACCTCAAATGGCTACCTCCATACCAAGTTTGAGCTCAATCGGAGCCATAGGGGCGGAGCAAGGTCCAAACCCAACCTGCTCTTTGTGTATATGCATTTGACCCAATTCTAGGATCGAACTTTTCTCCGGCCCTATGGCAGCCGCGGCTCCAATTTTTTGCATGCGCGTAGGGACCTCGAATGCCTACCTCCATACCAAGTTTGAACTCAATCGGTACCATAGGGGCGGAGCTAGGTCCAAACCCAAATTCGCAACTACAGCGAAATCCGCCATTTTACCCCCAATTAGGATCGAACTTTTTTCAGGCCCTATGGCAGCCGGGGCTCCGATTTTTTGCATGCCTGTAGGGACCTCAAATGGCTACCTCCATTACAGGTTTGAGCTCAATCGGAGCCATAGGGGCGGAGCAAGGTCAAAACCCAACCTGCTCTTTGTGTATATGCATTTGACCCAATTCTAGGATCGAACTTTTCTCCGGCCCTATCGCAGCCGCGGCTCCAATTTTTTGCATGTGCATAGGGACCTCGAATTCCTACCTCCATACCAAGTTTGAGCTCAATCGGTTCCATAGGGGCGGAGCTAGGTCCAAACCCAAATTCGCAACTACAGCGAAATCCGCCATTTAACCCCCAATTAGGATCGAACTTTTTCCGGCCCTATGGCAGCCGGGGCTCCGATTTTTTGCATGCCTCTAGGGACCTCAAATGGCTACCTCCATACCAAGTTTGAGCTCAATCGGAGCCATAGGGGCGGAGCAAGGTCCAAACCCAACCTGCTCTTTGTGTATATGCATTTGGCCCAATTCTAGGATCGAACTTTTCTCCGGCCCTATGGCAGCCGCGGCTCCAATTTTTTGCATGCTCGTAGGGACCTCGAATGCATACCTCCATACCAAGTTTGAGCTCAATCGGTTCCATAGGGGCGGAGCTAGGTCCAAACCCAAATTCGCAACTACAGCGAAATCCGCAATTTTACCCCCAATTAGGATCGAACTTTTTTCCGGCCCTATGGCAGCCGGAGCTCCGATTTTTTGCATGCCTGTAGGGACCTCAAATGGCTACCTCCATACCAAGTTTGAGCTCAATCGGAGCCATAGGGGCGGAGCAAGGTCCAAACCCAACCTGCTCTTTGTGTATATGCATTTGACCTAATTCTAGGATCGAACTTTTCTACGGCCCTATGGCAGCCGCGGCTCCAATTTTTTGCATTCGCGTAGGGACCTCGAATGCCTATCTCCATACCAAGTTTGAGCTTAATCGGTTCCATAGGGGCGGAGCTAGGTCCAAACCCAAATTCGCAACTACAGCGAAATCCGCCATTTTACCCCCAATTAGGATCGAACTTTTTTCCGGCCCTATGGCAGCCAGGGCTCCGATTTTTTGCATGCCTGTAGGGACCTCAAATGGCTACCTCCATACCAAGTTTGAGCTCAATCGGAGCCATAGGGGCGGAGCAAGGTCCAAACCCAACCTGCTCTTTGTGTATATGCATTTGACCCAATTCTAGGATCGAACTTTTCTCCGGCCCTATCGCAGCCGCGGCTCCAATTTTTTGCATGCGCGTAGGGACCTCGGATGCCTACCTCCATACCAAGTTTGAGCTCAATCGGTTCCATAGGGGCGGAGCTAGGTCCAAACCCAAATTCGCAACTACAGCGAAATCCGCCATTTTACCCCCAAATAGGATCGAACTTTTTTCCGGCCCTATGGCAGCCGGGGCTCCGATTTTTTGCATGCCTGTAGGGACCTAAAATGGCTACCTCCATTACAGGTTTGAGCTCAATCGGAGCCATAGGGACGGAGCAAGGTCCAAACCCAACCTGCACTTTGTGTATATGCATTTGACCCAATTCTAGGATCGAACTTTTCTCCGGCCCTATGGCATCCGCGGCTCCAATTTTTTGCATGCGCATAGGGACCTCGAATGCCTACCTCCATACCAAGTTTGAGCTCAATCGGTTCAATAGGGGCGGAGCTAGGTCCAAACCCAAATTCGCAACTACAGCGAAATCCGCCATTTTACCCCCAATTAGGATCGAACTTTTTTCCGGCCCTATGGCAGCCGGGGCTCCGATTTTTTGCATGCCTGTAGGGACCTCAAATGGCTACCTCCATACCAAGTTTGAGCTCAATCGGAGCCATAGGGGCGGAGCAAGGTCCAAACCCAACCTGCTCTTTGTGTATATGCATTTGACCCAATTCTAGGATCGAACTTTTCTCCGGCCCTATGGCAGCCGCGGCTCCAATTTTTTGCATGCGCGTAGGGACCTCGAATGCCTACCTTCATATCAAGTTTGAGCTCAATCGGTACCCAAGTGGGGGAACTAGGTCCAAACCCAAATTCGCAACTACAGCGAAATCCGCCATTTTACCCCCAATTAGGATCGAACTTTTTTCCGGCCCTATGGCAGCCGGGGCTCCGATTTTTTGCATGCCTGTAGGGACCTCAAATGGCTACCTCCATACCAAGTTTGAGCTCAATCGGAGCCATAGGGGCGGAGCAAGGTCCAAACCCAACCTGCTCTTTGTGTATATGCATTTGACCCAATTCTAGGATCGAACTTTTCTCCGGCCCTATCGCAGCCGCGGCTCCAATTTTTTGCATGCGCGTAGGGACCTCGAATGCCTACCACCATACCAAGTTTGAGCTCAATCGGTTCCCAAGGGGCGGAGCTAGGTCCAAACCAAAATTCCCAACTACAGCGAAATCCGCCATTTTACCCCCAATTAGGATCGAACTTTTTCAGGCCCTATGGCAGCCGGGGCTCCGATTTTTTGCATGCCTGTAGGGACCTCAAATGGCTACCTCCATACCAAGTTTGAGCTCAATCGGAGCCATAGGGGCGGAGCAAGGTCCAAACCCAACCTGCTCTTTGTGTATATGCATTTGACCCAATTCTAGGATCGAACTTTTCTCCGGCCCTATGGCAGCCGCGGCTCCAATTTTTTGCATGCGCGTAGGGACCTCGAATGCCAACCTTCATATCAAGTTTGGGCTCAATCGGTTCCCAAGGGGCGGAGCTAGGTCCAAACCCAAATTCGCAACTACAGCGAAATCCGCCATTTTACCCCAAATTAGGATCGAACTTTTTTCCGGCCCTATGGCAGCCGGGGCTCCGATTTTTTGCATGCCTGTAGGGACCTCAAATGGCTACCTCCATACCAAGTTTGAGCTCAATCGGAGCCATAGGGGCGGAGCAAGGTCCAAACCAAACCTGCTCTTTGTGTATATGCATTTGGCCCAATTCTAGGATCGAACTTTTCTCCGGCCCTATGGCAGCCGCGGCTCCAATTTTTTGCATTCGCGTAGGGACCTCGAATACCTACCTCCATACCAAGTTTGAGCTCAATCGGTTCCATAGGGGCGGAGCTAGGTCCAAACCCAAATTCGCAACTACAGCGAAATCCGCCATTTTACCCCCAATTAGGATCGAACTTTTTTCCGGCCCTATGGCAGCCGGGGCTCCGATTTTTTGCATGCCTGTAGGGACCTCAAATGGCTACCTCCATACCAAGTTTGAGCTCAATCGGAGCCTTAGGGGCGGAGCAAGGTACAAACCCAACCTGCTCTTTGTGTATATGCATTTGACCCAATTCTAGGATCGAACTTTTCGCCGGCCCTATTGCAGCCGCGGCTCCAATTTTTTGCATGCGCGTAGGGACCTCGAATGCCTACCTCCATACCAAGTTTGAGCTCAATCGGTTCCATAGGGGCGGAGCTAGGTCCAAACCCAAATTCGCAACTACAGCGAAATCCGCCATTTTAACTCCAATTAGGATCGAACTTTTTTCCGGCCCTATGGCAGCCGGGGCTCCGATTTTTTGCATGCCTGTAGGGACCCCAAATGGCTACCTCCATACCAAGTTTGAGCTTAATCGGAGCCATAGGGGCGGAGCAAGGTCCAAACCCAACCTGCTCTTTGTGTATATGCATTTGACCCAATTCTAGGATCGAACTTTTCTCAGGCCCTATGGCAGCCCCGGCTCCAATTTTTTGCATGCTCGTAGGGACCTCGAATGCCTACCTCTATACCAAGTTTGAGCTCAATCGGTTCCATAGGGGCGGAGCTATGTCCAAACCAAAATTTCCAACTTCAGCGAAATCCGCCATTTTACCCCCAATTAGGATCGAACTTTTTTCCGGCCCTATGGCAGCCGGGGCTCCGATTTTTTGCATGCCTGTAGGGACCTCAAATGGCTACCTCCATACCAAGTTTGAGCTCAATCGGAGCCATAGGGGCGGAGCAAGGTCCAAACCCAACCTGCTCTTTGTGTATATGCATTTGACCCAATTCTAGGAACGAACTTTTCTCCGGCCCTATTGCAGCCGCGGCTCCAATTTTTTGCATGCGCGTAGGGACCTCGAATGCCTACCTCCATACCAAGTTTGAGCTCAATCGGTTCCATAGGGGCGGAGATAGGTCCAAACCAAAATTTCCAACTACAGCGAAATCCGCCATTTTACCCCCAATTAGGATCGAACTTTTTTCCGGCCCTATGGCAGCCGGGGCTCCGATTTTTTGCATGCCTGTAGGGACCTCAAATGGCTACCTCCATTACAGGTTTGAGCTCAATCGGAGCCATAGGGGCGGAGCAAGGTCCAAACCCAACCTGCTCTTTGTGGATATGCATTTGACCCAATTCTAGGATCGAACTTTTCTCCGGCCCTATGGCAGCCGCGGCTCCAATTTTTTGCATGCGCGTAGGGACCTCGAACGCCTACCTTCATACCAAGTTTGAGCTCAATCGGTTCCCAAGGGGCGGAGCTAGGTCCAAACCCAAATTCGCAACTACAGCGAAATCCGCCATTTTACCCCCAATTAGGATCGAACTTTTTTCCGGCCCTATGGCAGCCGGGGCTCCGATTTTTTGCATGCCTGTAGGGTCCTCAAATGGCTACCTCCATACCAAGTTTGAGCTCAATCGGAGCCATAGGGGCGGAGCAAGGTCCAAACCCAACCTGCTCTTTGTGTATATGCATTTGGCCCAATTCTAGGATCGAACTTTTCTCCGGCCCTATGGCAGCCGCGGCTCCAATTTTTTGCATGCTCGTAGGGACCTCGAATGCATACCTCCATACCAAGTTTGAGCTCAATCGGTTTCATAGGGGCGGAGCTAGGTACAAACCCAAATTCGCAACTACAGCGAAATCCGCCATTTTACCCCCAATTAGGATCGAACTTTTTTCCGGCCCTATGGCAGCCGGAGCTCCGATTTTTTGCATGCCTGTAGGAACCCCAAATGGCTACCTCCATACCAAGTTTGAGCTCAATCGGAGCCATAGGGGCGGAGCAAGGTCCAAACCCAACCTGCTCTTTGTGTATATGCATTTGACCTAATTCTAGGATCGAACTTTTCTACGGCCCTATGGCAGCCGCGGCTCCAATTTTTTGCATTCGCGTAGGGACCTCGAATGCCTACCTCCATACCAAGTTTGAGCTCAATCGGTTCCATAGGGACGGAGCTAGGTCCAAACCCAAATTCGCAACTACAGCGAAATCCGCCATTTTACCCCCAATTAGGATCGAACTTTTTTCCGGCCCTATGGCAGCCGGGGCTCCGATTTTTTGCATGCCTGTAGGGACCTCAAATGGCTACCTCCATACCAAGTTTGAGCTCAATCGGGGCCATAGGGGCGGAGCAAGGTCCAAACCCAACCTGCTCTTTGTGTATATGCATTTGACCCAATTCTAGGATCGAACTTTTCTCCGGCCCTATGGCAGCCGCGGCTCCAATTTTTTGCATGCGCGTAGGGACCTCGGATGCCTACCTCCATACCAAGTTTGAGCTCAATCGGTTCCATAGGGGCGGAGCTAGGTCCAACCCAAATTCGCAACTACAGCGAAATCCGCCATTTTACCCCCAAATAGGATCGAACTTTTTTCCGGCCCTATGGCAGCCGGGGCTCCGATTTTTTGCATGCCTGTAGTGACCTCAAATGGCTACCTCCATTACAGGTTTGAGCTCAATCGGAGCCATAGGGGCGGAGCAAGGTCCAAACCCAACCTGCTCTTTGTGTATATGCATTTGACCCAATTCTAGGATCGAACTTTTCTCCGGCCCTATGTCAGCCGCGGCTCCAATTTTTTGCATGCCTGTAGGGACCTCAAATGGCTACTTCCATTACAGGTTTGAGCTCAATCGGAGCCATAGGGGCGGAGCAAGGTCCAAACCCAACCTGCTCTTTGTGTATATGCATTTGACCCAATTCTAGGATCGAACTTTTCTCCGGCCCTATCGCAGCCGCGGCTCCAATTTTTTGCATGCGCGTAGGGACCTCGAATGCCTACCTCCATACCAAGTTTGAGCTCAATCGGTTCCATAGGGGCGGAGATAGGTCCAAACCAAAATTTCCAACTACAGCGAAATCCGCCATTTTACCCCCAATTAGGATCGAACTTTTTTCCGGCCCTATGGCAGCCGGGGCTCCGATTTTTTGCATGCCTGTAGGGACCTCAAATGGCTACCTCCATTACAGGTTTGAGCTCAATCGGAGCCATAGGAGCGGAGCAAGGTCCAAACCCAACCTGCTCTTTGTGGATATGCATTTGACCCAATTCTAGGATCGAACTTTTCTCCGGCCCTATGGCAGCCGCGGCTCCATTTTTTTGCATGCGCGTAGGGACCTCGAACGCCTACCTTCATACCAAGTTTGAGCTCAATCGGTTCCATAGGGGCGGAGCTAGGTCCAAACCCAAATTCGTAACTACAGCGAAATCCGCCATTTTACCCCCAATTAGGATCGAACTTTTTTCCGGCCCTATGGCAGCCGGGGCTCCGATTTTTTGCATGCCTGTAGGGTCCTCAAATGGCTACCTCCATACCAAGTTTGAGCTCAATCGGAGCCATAGGGGCGGAGCAAGGTCCAAACCCAACCTGCTCTTTGTGTATATGCATTTGGCCCAATTCTAGGATCGAACTTTTCTCCGGCCCTATGGCAGCCGCGGCTCCAATTTTTTGCATGCTCGTAGGGACCTCGAATGCATACCTCCATACCAAGTTTGAGCTCAATCGGTTCCATAGGGGCGGAGCTAGGTCCAAACCCAAATTCGCAACTACAGCGAAATCCGCCATTTTACCCCCAATTAGGATCGAACTTTTTTCCGGCCCTATGGCAGCCGGGGCTCCGATTTTTTGCATGCCTGTAGGGACCTCAAATGGCTACCTACATACCAAGTTTGAGCTCAATCGGAGATATAGGGGCGGAGCAAGGTCCAAACCCAACCTGCTCTTTGTGTATATGCATTTGACCCAATTCTAGGATCGAACTTTTCTCCGGCCCTATGGCAGCCGCGGCTCCAATTTTTTGCATGCGCGTAGGGACCTCGGATGCCTACCTCCATACCAAGTTTGAGCTCAATCGGTTCCATAGGGGCGGAGCTAGGTCCAAACCCAAATTCGCAACTACAGCGAAATCCGCCATTTTACCCCCAAATAGGATCGAACTTTTTTCCGGCCCTATGGCAGCCGGGGCTCCGATTTTTTGCATGCCTGTAGTGACCTCAAATGGCTACCTCCATTACAGGTTTGAGCTCAATCGGAGCCATAGGGGCGGAGCAAGGTCCAAACCCAACCTGCTCTTTGTGTATATGCATTTGACCCAATTCTAGGATCGAACTTTTCTCCGGCCCTATCGCAGCCGCGGCTCCAATTTTTTGCATGCGCGTAGGGACCTCGAATGCCTACCTCCATACCAAGTTTGAGCTCAATCGGTTCCATAGGGGCGGAGCTAGGTCCAAACCCAAATTCGCAACTACAGCGAAATCCGCCATTTTACCCCCAATTAGGATCGAACTTTTGTCCGGCCTTATGGCAGCCGGGGCTCCGATTTTTTGCATGCCTGTAGGGACCTCAAATGGCTACCTCCATACCAAGTTTGAGCTCAATCGGAGCCATAGGGGCGGAGCAAGGTCCAAACCCAACCTGCTCTTTGTGTATATGCATTTGACCCAATTCTAGGATCGAACTTTTCTCCGGCCCTATGGCAGCCGCTGCTCCAATTTTTTGCAAGCGCGTAGGGACCTCGAATGCCTACCTCCATACCAAGTTTGAGCTCAATCGGTTCCATAGGGGCGGAGCTAGGTCCAAACCCAAATTCGCAACTACAGCGAAATCAGCCATTTTACCCCCAATTAGGATCGAACTTTTTTCCGGCCCTATGGCAGCCGGGGCTCCGATTTTTTGCATGCCTGTAGGGACCTCAAATGGCTACCTCCATTAGAGGTTTGAGCTCAATCGGAGCCATAGGGGCGGAGCAAGGTCCAAACCCAACCTGCTCTTTGTGTATATGCATTTGACCCAATTCTAGGATCGAACTTTTCTCCGGCCCTATGGCAGCCGCGACTCAAATTTTCTGCATGCGCGTAGGGGCCTCGAATGCCTACCTTCATATCAAGTTTGAGCTCAATCGGTTCCCAAGGGGCGGAGCTAGGTCCAAACCCAAATTCGTAACTACAGCGAAATCCGCCATTTTACCCCCAATTAGGATCGAACTTTTTTCCGGCCCTATGGCAGCCGGAGCTCCGATTTTTTGCATGCCTGTAGGGACCTCAAATGGCTACCTCCATACCAAGTTTGAGCTCAATCGGAGCCATAGGGGCGGAGCAAGGTCCAAACCCAACCTGCTCTTTGTGTATATGCATTTGACCCAATTCTAGGATCGAACTTTTCTCCGGCCCTATCGCAGCCGCGGCTCCAACTTTTTGCATGCGCGTAGGGACGTCGAATGCCTACATTCATATCAAGTTTGAGCTCAATCGGTTCCCAAGGGCGGAGCTAGGTCCAAACCCAAATTCGCAACTACAGCGAAATCCGCCATTTTACCCCCAATTAGGATGGAACTTTTTTCCGGCCCTACGGCAGCCGGGGCTCCGATTTTTTGCATGCCTGTAGGGACCTCAAATGGCTACCTCCATACCAAGTTTGAGCTCAATCGGAGCCATAGGGGCGGAGCAAGGTCCAAACCTAACCTGCTCTTTGTGTATATGCATTTGACCCAATTCTAGGATCGAACTTTTCTCCGGCCCTATGGCAGCCGCGGCTCCAATTTTTTGCATGCGCGTAGGGACCTCGAATGCCTACCTCCATACCAAGTTTGAGCTCAATCGGTTCCCAAGGGGCGGAGCTAGGTCCAAACCCAAATCGCAACTACAGCGAAATCCGCAATTTTACCCCCAATTAGGATGGAACTTTTTTCCGGCCCTATGGCAGCCGGGGCTCCGATTTTTTGCATGCCTGTAGGGACCTCAAATGGCTACCTCCATACCAAGTTTGAGCTCAATCGGAGCCATAGGGGCGGAGCAAGGTCCAAACCCAACCTGCTCTTTGTGTATATGCATTTGGCCCAAATCTAGGATCGAACTTTTCTCCGGCCCTATGGCAGCCGCGGCTCCAATTTTTTGCAGGCTCGTAGGGACCTCGAATGCCTACCTCCATACCAAGTTTGAGCTCAATCGGTTCCATAGGGGCGGAGCTAGGTCCAAACCCAAATTCGCAACTACAGCGAAATCCGCCATTTTACCCCCAATTAGGATCGAACTTTTTTCCGGCCCTATGGCAGCCGGAGCTCCGATTTTTTGCATGCCTGTAGGGACCTCAAATGGCTACCTCCATACCAAGTTTGAGCTCAATCGGTTCCATAGGGGCGGAGCAAGGTCCAAACCCAACCTGCTCTTTGTGTATATGCATTTGACCTAATTCTAGGATCGAACTTTTATCCGGCCCTATTGCAGCCGCGGCTCCAATTTTTCGCATTCGCGTAGGGACCTCGATTGCCGACCTCCATACCAAGTTTGAGCTCAATCGGTTCCAAAGGGGCGGAGCTAGGTCCAAACCAAAATTCCCAACTACAGCGAAATCCGCCATTTTACCCCCAATTAGGATCGAACTTTTTTCAGGCCCTATGGCAGCCGCGGCTCCAATTTTTTGCATGCCTGTAGGGACCTCAAATGGCTACCTCCATACCAAGTTTGAGCTCAATCGGAGCCATAGGGGCGGAGCAAGGTCCAAACCAAACCTGCTCTTTGTGTATATGCATTTGGTCCAATTCTAGGATCGAACTTTTCTCCGGCCCTATGGCAGCCGCGGCTCCAATTTTTTGCATGCTCGTAGGGACCTCCAATGCCTACCTCCATACCAAGTTTGAGCTCAATCGGTTCCATAGGGGCGGAGCTAGGTCCAAACCAAAATTCCCAACTACAGCGAAATCCGAATTTTTACCCCCAATTAGGATCGAACTTTTTTCCAGCCCTTTGGCAGCCGGAGCTCCGATTTTTTTAATGCCAGTAGGGACCTCAAATGGCTACCTCCATACCAAGTTTGAGCTCAATCGGAGCCATAGGGGCGGAGCAAGGTCCAAACCCAACCTGCTCTTTGTGTATATGCATTTGACCCAATTCTAGGATCGAACTTTTCTCCGGCCCTATGGCAGCCGCGGCTCCAATTTTTTGCATTCGCGTAGGGACCTCGAATGCCTACCTCAATACCAAGTTTGAGCTCAATCGGTTCCCAAGGGGCGGAGCTAGGTCCAAACCCAAATTCGCAACTACAGCGAAATCCGCCATTTTACCCCCAATTAGGATCGAACTTTTTTCCGGCCCTATGGCAGCCGGGGCTCCGATTTTTTGCATGCCTGTAGGGACCTCAAATGGCTACCTCCATACCAAGTTTGAGCTCAATCGGAGCCATAGGGGCGGAGCAAGGTCCAAACCCAACCTGCTCTTTGTGTATATGCATTTGACCCAAATCTAGGATCGAACTTTTCTCCGGACCTATGGCAGCCGCGGCTCCAATTTTTTGCATGCGCGTAGGGGCCTCGAATGCCTACCTTCATATCAAGTTTGAGCTCAATCGGTTCCCAAGGGGCGGAGCTAGGTCCAAACCCAAATTCGCAACTACAGCGAAATCCGCCATTTTACCCCCAATTAGGATCGAACTTTTTTCCGGCCCTATGGCAGCCGGGGCTCCGTTTTTTTGCATGCCTGTAGGGACCTCAAATGGCTACCTCCATACCAAGTTTGAGCTCAATCGGAGCCATAGGGGCGGAGCAAGGTCCAAACCCAACCTGCTCTTTGTGTATTTGATTTGACCCAATTCTAGGATCGAACTTTTCTCCGGCCCTATGGCAGCCGCGGCTCCAATGTTTTGCATGCGCGTAGGGACCTCGAATGCCTACCTCCATACCAAGTTTGAGCTCAATCGGTTCCAAAGGGGCGGAGCTAGGTCCAAACCCAAATCCGAAACTACAGCGAAATCCGCCATTTTACCCCAATTAGGATCGAATTTTTTTCCGGCCCTATGGCAGCCGGAGCTCCGATTTTTTGCATGCCTTTAGGGACCTCAAATGGCTACCTCCATACCAAGTTTGAGCTCAATCGGTTCCATAGGGGCGGAGCTAGGTCCAAACCCAAATTCGCAACTACGGCGAAATCCGCCATTTTACCCCCAATTAGGATCGAACTTTTTTCCGGCCCTATGGCAGCCGGGGCTCCGATTTTTTGCATGCCTGTAGGGACCTCAAATGGCTACCTCCATACCAAGTTTGAGCTCAATCGGAGCCATAGGGGCGGAGCAAGGTCCAAACCCAACCTGCTCTTTGTGTATATGCATTTGGCCAATTCTAGGATCGAACTTTTCTCCGGCCCTATGGCAGCCGCGGCTCCAATTTTTTGCATGCTCGTAGGGACCTCGAATGCCTACCTCCATACCAAGTTTGAGCTCAATCGGTTCCCAAGGGGCGGAGCTAGGTCCAAACCCAAATTCGCAACTACAGCGAAATCCGCCATTTTACCCCCAATTAGGATCGAACTTTTTTCCGGCCCTATGGCAGCCGGAGCTCCGATTTTTTGCATGCCTGTAGGGACCTCAAATGGCTTCCTCCATACCAAGTTTGAGCTCAATCGGAGCCATAGGGGCGGAGCAAGGTCCAAACCCAACCTGCTCTTTGTGTATATGCATTTGACCTAATTCTAGGATCGAACTTTTATCCGGCCCTATGGCAGCCGCGGCTCCAATTTTTTGCTTGCGCGTAGGGACCTCGAATGCCTACCTCCATACCAAGTTTGAGCTCAATCGATTCCATAGGGGCGGAGCTAGGTCCAAACCCAAATTCGCAACTACAGCGAAATCCGCCATTTTACCCCCAATTAGGATCGAACTTTTTTCCGGCCCTATGGCAGCCGGGGCTCCGATTTTTTGCATGCCTGTAGGGACCTCAAATGGCTACCTCAGTACCAAGTTTGAGCTCAATCGGAGCCATAGGGGCGGAGCAAGGTCCAAACCCAACCTGCTCTTTGTGTATATGCATTTGACCCAATTCTAGGATCGAACTTTTCTCCGGACCTATGGCAGCCGCGGCTCCAATTTTTTGCATGCGCGTAGGGACCTCGGATGCCTACCTCCATACCAAGTTTGAGCTCAATCGGTTCCATAGGGACGGAGCTAGGTCCAAACCCAAATTCGCAACTACAGCAAAATCCGCCATTTTACCCCCAAATAGGATCGAACTTTTTTCCGGCCCTATGGCAGCCGGGGCTCAGATTTTTTGCATGCCTGTAGGGACCTCAAATGGCTACCTCCATATCAAGTTTGAGCTCAATCGGAGCCATAGGGGCGGAGCAAGGTCCAAACCCAACCTGCTCTTTGTGTATATGCATTTGACCCAATTCTAGGATCGAACTTTTCTCCGGCCCTATGGCAGCCGCGGCTCCAATTTTTTGCATGCGCGTAGGGACCTCGAAAGCCTACCTCCATACCAAGTTTCGAGCTCAATCGGTTCCATAGGGGCGGAGCTAGGTCCCAACCCAAATTCGCAACTACAGCGAAATCCGCCATTTTACCCCCAATTAGGATCGAACTTTTTTCCGGCCCTATGGCAGCCGGGGCTCCGATTTTTTGCATGCCTGTAGGGACCTCAAATGGCTACCTCAGTACCACGTTTGAGCTCAATCGGAGCCATAGGGGCGGAGCAAGGTCCAAACCCAACCTGCTCTTTGTGTATTTGATTTGACCCAATTCTAGGATCGAACTTTTCTCCGGCCCTATGGCAGCCGCGGCTCCAATGTTTTGCATGCGCGTAGGGACCTCGAATGCCTACCTCCATAATAAGTTTGAGCTCAATCGGTTCCAAAGGGGCGGAGCTAGGTCCAAACCCAAATCCGAAACTACAGCGAAATCCGCCATTTTACCCCCAATTAGGATCGAATTTTTTTCCGGCCCTATGGCAGCCGGAGCTCCGATTTTTTGCATGCCTGTAGGGACCTCGAAAGCCTACCTCCATAATAAGTTTGAGCTCAATCGGTTCCATAGGGGCGGAGCTAGGTCCAAACCCAAATCCGTAACTACAGCGAAATACGCCATTTAACCCCAATAAGTATCGAACTTTTTTTCCGGCCCTATGGCAGCCGGGGGCTCCGATTTTTTGCATGCCTGTAGGGACCTCAAATGGCTACCTCAGTACCAAGTTTGAGCTCAATCGAGGCTATAGGGGCGGAGCAAGGTCCAAACCCAACCTGCTCTTTGTGTATATGCATTTGTCCCAATTCTAGGATCGATTTTTTCTCCGGCCCTATGGCAGCCGCGGCTCCAATTTTTTGCATGCGCGTAGGGACCTCGAATGCCTACCTCCATACCAGTGTTTGAGCTCAATCGGTTCCATAGGGGCGGAGCTAGGTCCAAACCCAAATCCGTAACTACAGCGAAATCCGCCATTTAACCCCCAATAAGTATCGGACTTTTATCCGGCCCTATGGCAGCCGGGGGGCTCCGATTTTTTGCATGCCTGTAGGGACCTCAAATGGCTACCTCAGTACCAAGTTAGAGCTCAATCGGAGCCATAGGGGCGGAGAAAGGTCCAAATCCAACCTGCTCTTTGTGTATATGCATTTGACCAAATTCTAGGATCGAACTTTTCTCCGGCCCTATGGCAGCCGCGGCTCCAATTTTTCTGCATGCGCGTAGGGACCTCGAATGCCTACCTCCTTACCAAGTTTGAGCTCAATCAGTCCATAGGGCCGGAGCTAGGTCCAAACCAAAATTCGCAACTACAGCGAAATCCCCCATTTTACCCCCAATTAGGATCGAACTTTTTTCTGGCCCTATGGCAGCCGGGGCTCCGATTTTTTGCATGCCTGTAGGGCCTCAAATGGCTACCTCACTACCAACTTTGAGCTCAATCGGAGCCATAGGGGCGGAGCAAGGTCCAAACCCAACCTGCTCTTTGTGTATATGCATTTGACCCAATTCTAGGATCGAACTTTTCTCCGGCCCTATGGCAGCCGCGGCTCCAATGTTTTGCATGCGCGTAGGGACCTCGAATGCCTACCTCAATACCAAGTTTGAGCTAAATCGGTTCAATAGGGGCGGAGCTAGGTCCAAACCCAAATTCGCAACTACAGCGAAATCCGCCATTTTACCCCAATTAGGATCGAACTTTTTCCGGCCCTATGGCAGCCGCGGCTCCGATTTTTTGCATGCCTGTAGAGACCTCCAATGGCTACCTCAGTACCAAGTTTGAGCTCAATCGGATCCAAAGGGGCGGAGCAAGGTCCAAACCCAACCTGCTCTTTGCGTATTTGATTTGACCCAATTCTAGGATCGAACTTTTCTCCGGCCCTATGGCAGCCGCGGCTCCAATGTTTTGCAAGCGCATTGGGACCTCGAATGCCTACCTCCATACCAAGTTTGAGCCCAATCGGTTCCATAGGGGCGGAGCTAGGTCCAAACCCAAATCCCCAACTACAGCGAAATCCGCCATTTTACCCCCAATTAGGATCGAACTTTTTTCCGGCCCTATGGCAGCCGGGGCTCCGATTTTTTGCATGCCTGTAGGGACCTCAAATGGCTACCTCCATACCAAGTTTGAGCTCAATCGGAGCCATAGGGGCGGAGTAAGGTTCAAACCCAACCTGCTCTTTGTGTATATGTATTTGACCAAATTCTAGGATCGAACTTTTCTCCGGCCCTATGTCAGCCGCGGCTCCAATTTTTCTGCATGCGCGTAGGGCCCACGAACGCCTACCTCCATACCAAGTTTGAGCTCAATCGAAGCCATATGGGCGTAGCTAGGTCCGAACCCAAATTCCCACTTACATCGAATACTGCCATTTACCCCCAGCTAGAATCGAACTTTTTTCCGGCTCTATGGCAGCCGGGGCTCTGCTTTTTTTTGCATGCCTGTAGGGACGGAAAAAGGTAACTCAGTACCAAGTTTTAGCTCAATCGGAGTCATAGGGGCGGAGGTAGGTTCGAACACAAATCCCCACCTACACCGAATTCCGCCATTTTACCCCCAACTAGGATCGAACTTTTTTCCGGCCCCAGGGCAGCCGGGGCTCCGATTTTTGCACGCCTGTAGGAACCCCAAATAGCTACCTCAGTACAAAGTTTGAGCTCAATCGTAGCCATAGGGACGGAGCAAGGTCGAAACCCAACCTACAATTTGCGTAATTGCATTTGATCCATTTCTGGGATCGAATTTATTTCCGGCCCTATTGAAGCCGCGGCTCAGATTTTTTGCATGCCTGTAGGGACCCCAAAAGGCTACCTCAGTACTAAGTTTGAGCTCAATCGCAGCCATAGGGACGGAGCAAGGTCTAAACCCAACCTACTCTTTCCTTATATGTATTTGACCTAATTCTATTATCGAACTCTTTTTCCGGCCCTATGGAAGCCGCGGTTCCGACTTTTTGCATGCGCATAGGTACCCCCACTGCCTACCTACAAACCAAGTTTGAGCTTAATAAAAAAAGTCCTAACAATCGGAGCCGTGGGGGCGGAGCAAGCTCACCGACCAACCTGCTCCTGAAGTATATGAATTTGACTCAGATATGGGATCGAACTTTTCTCCTGCTCTATGACAGCCGCGGCTCCGGTTTTTTGCATGCGCTTAGGGACCCTAAGTGCCTACTTACAAAGCAAGTTTAAGCTCAAACGAAGTCATAGCGACGGAGCAAAGTCCAAACCCAAAACCCCACCCAAGCCTATTTTGGCCATACGACCCCGATTTAGGACCGAACTTTCTTTCGACACTATCGGAGCCCCGGCTCCGGTTTTCTACATGCGCTTAGGGACCCCCACTACCTACCACCAAACCAAGTTTGAGCTATATCAGAGCCATAGGGGCGGAGCAAGCTCCAAACCCAACCTGCTCTTTACGTGTATGCATTTGACCCAGATTTGGGATCGAATTCGTTTTACGGCTCTATGGCAGGCGCGGCTCCGATTTTTTAGGAACCCCAAGTGCCTACCTACAAACAAAGTTTGAGCTCAATCGGAGTCATAGTGGCGGAGAAAAGTCCTAACAAAAAAAACACCAAAGCCAATTTTGGCCATTTGACCGAGATTTAAGAATCGAACTTTTTTCAGACCCTAAGGGAACCGCTGCTCCTGTTTTTTGCATGTGCTTAGGCATCTACTGCCTACATACAAACAAAGTTTTGAGCTCAATCGGAGCCATAAGGGCGGGGCAAGCGCCAAACCCAACCTGGTTTTTAAAAAATATGCATTTGACCCAGATTTGGGATCGAACTTTTCTCCGGCTCTATGACAGCACCGGCTCCGGTTTTTTGCATGCGCTTAGGGAACCCAAGTGACTACCGACAAACCAAGTTTGAGATCAATCGGAGTCATAGCGGTTGAGCAAAGTCAAAACCTAAAACACCACCTAAAGCAAATACCGCCATTTTAACCCCCAATTGGAATCGAACTTTTTTACGACCCTATGGGAGCCGCGGCTCCGGTTTTTTGCATGCGCTTAGGGACCCCCACTGCCTACCTACAAACCAAGTTTGAGCTCAATAGAAGCCATAGGGGCGGAGAAAGCTCCAAACCAAACCTGCTCTTTACGTATATGCATTTGACAAAGATTTGGGATCGAACTTTTCTTCGGCTCAATGGGAGAGGCGGCTTCCTTGTTTTGCATAAGCTCTTGGACCCAAGTGCCTACCTACAAACCAAGTTTAAGCTCAATCGGAGTCATAGCGGCGGAGCAAAATCCAAACCCTAAACCCTATCCAAGCCGGTTTTGGCCATTTGACCCCGATTTAGGATCGATTTTTCTTCCGACCCTTTGGGAGCCGAGGCTCCGGTTTTTTGCATGCGCCTAGAGACCCCCACTGCCTACCTACAATGCAAGTTTGATCACAATCGGAGCCATAGTGGCAGAGAAAGCTCCAAACCCAACCTGCTCTTTACGTGTATGCATTTGACCCAGATTTGGGATCGAACTTTTCTCCGGCTCTATGGCAGTCGTAGTTCCGATTTTTGGATGCGCTTAGGGACCCCAAGTACTAAGCAACCTACCAAGTTTGAGACCAAGCAGACTCATATCTGCAGGGCAACCCCGAACCCAAAACCCCACCTAAGCCGATTTTGGCCAATTGACCCCGATTTTGGATCGAACTTTTCCCCGACTCTCTGGCAGCTGCGTCTCCGATTGTTTGCATGCGCTTAAGGACCTCTAGTACCTACCTACAAACCATGTTTGAGCTCAATCAGAGCCGGTTTTGGCCATTTGACCCCGATTTAGGATCGATTTTTTTTCCGACCCTTTGCGAGCCGAGGCTCCGGTTTTTTGCAAAGTCCAAACCGAACCTGTTCTTCACGTATATGCAATTGACCCATAGTTGGGATCGATTTTTTCTCCGGCTCTATGACAGCCGCTGCTCCGAGATTTTGCATGCGCCTAGGGACCCAAAGTGCCTTCCAACATACCAAGTTCTAGCTTAATCTGAGTAATAGCGTCGGAGCAACCTCCAAACCCAAAACGTCCCTACGCAAATTTTGGCCATTTGACCCCGATTTAGGATCGACATTTTTTCCGACTCTATAGCAGCTGCGGATCCTTTTTTGCATGATCCTAGGGACCCCGAATGACTACCTACAAGCCAAGTTTGAGCTCTTTACATATATGCATTTGACACAGATTTGGGATCGAATTTTTCAAGCAAAAAATCGGAGCCGTGGCTGCCATAGAGCAGGAGAAAAGTTCGATCCCAAATCTGGGTCAAACGCATATACGTTAAGAGCATGTTTGGTTTGAACTGTGCTCCGCGCCTTTGGCTCCGATTGAACTCAAACGTGGTTTGTAGGTAGGCAGTGGGGGTCTCTAGGTGCATGCAAAAAATCGGAGCCGCAGCTGCCATAGAGTCGGAAAAAATTCGTTCCTTCATCGGCGTCAAATGGCCGGAATCGGCATGGGTCTGGATTTTGGGTTTGGAGGTTTCTCCGTCGCTATGTCTCCGATTGACCTCAAACTTGGTGTGCAGTAAAGCACTGAGGGTCCCTAAGCGCATGCAAAAAAATCGGAGCCGCGCCTGCCATAGAGCAGGAGAAAAGTTCGATCCCAAATCTGGTTCAAATGCATAAACGTAAAGAGCAGGTTTCGTTTGGACTTTGCTCCGCCTCTATGACTCCGATTGAGCTCAAACTTAGTATGTTGGTAGGCACTTTACGTTCTTAAGCGCATATAAAAATAGGAGCCGCGGCTGCCATTGAGCCGGAGAAAAGTTCGATCCCAAATCTGGTTCAAATGCATATACGTAAAGAGCAGGTTGGGTTGGGATTTTGCTCCGCCCCTATGGCTCCTATTAGGCTCGAACTTCGTTTCAAGGTAGGCACTTGGGGTTCCTTTGCTCATGCAAAAATCGGAGCCGCAGCTTGCAATGCGTCGTAAAAAATTCGATCTTAAATCGGGGTTAATTGGCCAAAACTGGCGTGGATGGGGTTTTAGATTTTCGGAGGTTGCTCCGCCGCTATTACTCCGATTGGTATGCTGGTAGAATTTTTGGTCCCTAAGCGCAAGAAAAAAACCTTAGCCGAGGCTGTCATTGAGCCGGAGAAAAGTTCCATCAGAATCTGGGTCAAATGCATATACGTAAAGAGCAGGTTGGGTTTGGACTTTGTTCCGCCCCTATCGAACCGATTGAGCTCAAACTAAGTTTGTTTGTTGGCACTGGGAGTCCATAACCGCATGCAAAAAATCGGAGCCGAAACTGCCAAAGAAACGGAAAAAAGGTCGATCCTAAATCTGGGTCAAATGGCCAAAATCGGCGTGGGTTGGTTTTTTGGTTTTTAGGTTGCTCCGCCGCTATGACACCGATTGAGCTCAAACTTGGTATGTTGGTAGGCACTTCGGGGCCCTAAGCGCATACAAAAAATCAGGGACGCGTCTGATATAGAGCCGGAGAAAAATTCGATCCAAAATCTAGGTCAAATGCATATGCGTAAGCAGCAGGTTTAGTTTGATTTTGCTCCGCCCCTATGGATCCGATTGAGCCCAAACTAGGTTTGTAGGTAGGCACTAGGGGTCCTTAAGGGCATGCAGAAAATCAGAGCCGCAGCTGTCATAGAGTCGGAAAGAAATTCTATCCTAAATCGGGGTCAAATTGCCAAAAACAGCGTGGATTGGGTTTTTGGTTTGTTTGTTGCCCCGCCGGTATGACTCAGATTGAGTTCTAACTTGGTATGTTTGGAGGCACTTGGGGTCCCTAAGCGCATGAAAAAAAACGGAGCCGCGGCTGCAATAGAGCCGGAGAAAAGTTCGATCCCAAATCGGGATAAAATGCATATACGAAAAGATCAGGTTAGGTTTGGAGGTTGCTTCGCCCCTATGGCTTCGATTAAGCTCAAACTTGGTTTGTTGGTATGCTCTTGGTGTCCCTTATATCATGCAAAAAATCGGAGTCGCAGCTGCATCAGTCGGAATAAAAATTCGATTTTTATTGCCAAAATCGGCTTAGGTGAGGTTTTGGGTTTGGAGGTGTCTCCGCTGCAATGACTCAGATTAAGCTCAATATTGTTATGTTGGAAGGCTATTGGGGTCCCTAGCGCATTCAAAAAATCGGAGCCGCGGCCATTGAGCCAAAGAAAAGTTCGATCCCAAATCTGGGTCAAATGATAATGCATAAAGAGAAAGTTAGTTTGGACTTTGCTCCGCCCCTATGGCTCCGAGTTAGCTCAACCTTGGTTTGAAGGTAGGCACTGGGGGTCCCTAAGCGCATGCAAAAAATCGGAGCAACAGCTGCCATAGAGTCGGAAATGAAATCGATCCTAAATCGGGGTCAAATGGCAAAAGTCGGCTTGGATGAGGTTTTGGGTTTAGAGGTTGCTCCGCCGCTATGAAACCGATTGAGCTTAAACTTGGTATGTTGGTAGGCACATGGGTTCCCTAAGGGCATGCAAAAAATCAGAGCCGCTGCCAAAGAGCCGAAGAAAAATTCGATTCCTAATCTGGGTCAAATGCATGTACTTAGAGAGCAGGTTGGGTTTGGACTTTGCTCCGCCCCTCCGATTGAGCTCAAACTTGATTATAGGTACTCAATTGGGTACTCAATTCCTAAGCGTATGCAAACAATCGGAGCCGCAGCTGCCATGCAGTCGGAAAAAAGATCGATCCTAAATCGGGGTCAAATGGCCAAAATCGGCGTGGGTGGGGTTTTGGGTTTGGAGGTTGTTCCGCCGCTATGACTCCGATTGAGATCAAACTTGGTATAATTGTAGGCATTTTGGTCCCTTAGTGCATGAAAAAAATTGGAGCCGCGACTACCATAGAGTCGGAGAAAAGTTCGATTCCAAATTGGGTTTGGACTTTGCTCCTCCACTATGGCTCCGATTGAGCTCAGACTTTGTTTGTAGGTAGGCACTGGGGATCCCTAAGCGCGTGAAAAAAATCGAAGCCGCAGCTGCCAAAGAGTTGGAAAAAAGTTCGCTCCTAAATCGGGGTCTAATGGCCAAAATCGGCGTGGGTTGTGTTTTTTATTAGGACTTTGCTCCGCCGCTATGACTCCGATTGAGCTCAAACTTGGTTTGTAGGTAGGCACTTGGGGTTCCTAAAAGACCGGAGACGCGCCTGCCATAGAGCCTTAAAACAAATTCGATCCCAAATCTTGGTCAAATGCATACACGTTAGAGCAGGTTGGGTTTGGAGCTTGTTCCGCCCCTATGGCTCCCCTATGGCTCTGATTGAGCTCAAACTTGGTATGTTGGTAAGCACTTGGTATCCCTAAGCGCATGAAAAAAATCGGAGCCGCGGCTACCATAGAGACGAAGAAAAGTTCCGTCCAAAATCTTGATCAAATGCAAATACGTAAAGAGCAGGTTGGGCTTTTACTTTGCGCCGCCCCTATGGTCCCGTTTGCGCTCAAAGTTGGTTTTTAGGTAAGCACTGGGGGTCCCTAAGGGCATGCAAAAAATCGGAACAACGGCTGCCATAGAGCCGGAGAAAAGTTCGATCCAAAATTTGGGTCAAATGCAAAAACGTAAAGAGCAGTTTAGATTTGGACTCTGCTCCGCCAATATTGCTCCGATTGAACTGAAACTTTGTTTGAAGGTAGGCATTGGGGGTCCATAAGCGCTTCAAAAATCGTAGCCGCAGCTGCCACAGAGTCGGAAAAAAGTTCGATCCTAAATCGGGGTCAAATGGTCTAAATCGGAGCCTCAGCTGCCTCAGAGTCGGAAAAAAGTTCGATCCTAAATCGGGGTCAAATGGCCAAAATCGGCGTTGATGGGGTTTTGGGTTTGGAGGTAGCTCCGCCGCTATGACTCCGATTGAGCTCAAACTTGTTATGTTGGTAGGCACTTGGGTTCTTGAAGCGCATGCAAAAACTTGGAGCCGCGGCTGCCATGGAGCCGGAAAAAAGTTCGATTCCAAATCTGGGTCAAATGGATAAACGTTAAACGCAGTTAAGGGTTGGACTTTGCTCCGTCCCTATTTATCTGATTGAGCTTAAACTTGGTTTGTTGATAAGCACAGGGGGTCCCTAATGGCTTTAAAAAAAATCTGAGCCCAGCTGCAATAGTGTAGGAAAAAAGTTCGATCCTAAATCGGGATCAAATAGCCAAAATCGGCGTGGGTTGGGTTTTGGGTTTGGAACTTGCTCCGCCGCTATGACTCTGATTGTGCTCAAACTTGGTATGCTGGTAGGCACTTGGGGTCCCTATTTGAATGAAAATAATCGGAGCCGCGGCTGCCATATAGCCGGAGAAAAGATTGATCAAAATCTGGGTCAAATGCATTTAAGAAAAGAGCAGGTTGGGTTTGGACTTTTGTCCGCCTCTATGGCTCTGAGCTTTAATTTGGTTTGTAGGTAGGCATTGGGGGTCCCTAAGCGCATGCAAAAAATCGGAGCCGCTGATGCCATAGAGTCGGAAAAAAGTTCGATCGTTAATCGGGTTCAAATTGCCAAATCGGCTTGGTTGGGGTTTTGGATTTGGGGTTTGCTCCGATTGAGCTAGACTTGCTTTGTAGGCAGGCACTGGGGGTCCCTAAGCGCAAGCAAAATTGGGAACCACAGCTGCCATAGAGTCGAAAAAAGTTCGATCCTCAATTAGGGTCAAATGGCCATAATCGGCGTGGGTGGGTTTTTGGGTTTGAAGGTTGATCCGCCGCTATGTCTTCGTTTGAGCTCAAACTTGGTATGTTGGTTTGCACATGGGTTCCCCAAGGGCATGCAAAAAATCTGAGCCGCGGCTGCCGTAGAGCAGGAGAAAAATTCGATCCCAATCTGAGTCAAATGCATATGCGTTGGACTTTATTACGCCCCTAGGGCTCCGATTGAGCTCAAACATGTTTTTATGTAGGCACTTAGGTTCCCTAAGCGCACACAAAAAAAATCGGAGCCGCAGCTGCCATAGAGTCAAATGGCAAAAAATCGGCGAGGGCGTGATTTAGGTTTTGGAGGTTGATCCGTCGCTATGGCTCCGATCATGCTCAAACTTGGTATATTGGTAGACACTTGGGATCCCTAAGCGCTTGCAAAAAATCGGAGCCCTGGCTGAAATAGAGCCGGCGAAATATTCGATCCAAAATATCGGTCAGATGCATATACGTAAACAGCAGGTTTGGTTTGGATTTTGTTCCGCCCCTATAGCTCCGATTGATTTCAAACTTGGTTTGTTGGTAGGCACTTGGGGTCCTTACGCGCATGCGAAAAAAAGGGGCCGCGGCTGCCAAAGAGCCGGAAAAAAGTTCGATCTCAAATTTTGGTCAAATGCATATACGTAAAGAGCAGGTTGGATTTGAACTTTACTCCGCCCCTATGGCTCCGATTTAGCTCATACTTGGTTTGTCGATAGGCACTTAGGTTCCCTAAGCGCATGCAAAAATCGGAGCCGCAGCTGCCATAGCGTCGGATAAAAGTTCGATCCTGAATTGGGATTAGATGGCAAAAATCAGCATGGGTGGGGTTTTGGTTTTGGAGGTTGCCCGCCGCTATGAGTCAGAATGAGCTAAATCTTGGTATGTTGGTGGGCACCGGAGAAAAGACCGATCCCAAATCTGGGTCATATGTATAAACGTAAAGAGCAGGTTGGGTTTGGACTTTGCTCCACCCCTATTGCTCCGATTGAGCATAAACTTTGTTTGTAGGTAGACATTTGGGGTCCCTAAGCGCATGCAAAAAATAGGAGAAGCAGCTGCAATTGATTTGGAAAAAAGTTCGATCCTTAATCGGGGTCAAATTGCCAAAACCGGCTAAGGTTGGGTTATTGGTTCGGAGCTTGCTCCGCCACTTTGAATCCAATTGAGCTTAAACTTGGTATGTTGGTAGGCACTTGGGGTTCCTTAGCGCATGCAAAAAATCGGAGTTGCGGCTGACGTAGAGCCGGAGAAAAGATCGATCCCAAATCTGGGTCAAATGCGTATACGTAAAGAGCTGGTTGGGTTTGGACTTTGCTCCGCTCGAATTGCTCCGATTAAGATGAAACTTGGTTTGTAGGTAGGATCCCTAGAGTCATGCAAAAATTCGAAGCCGCAGCTGCCAAAGAATCGGAAAAAAACGATACTAAATCGGGGTCTAATGGCCAAAATTGGCGTGAGTTGGTTTTTTTGGTTTAGGGGTTGCACCGCCGCTATGTCTCCGATTGAGCTCAAACTTGGTATGTAGATAGGTTCTTTGGGACCCTTAGCGCACGCAAAAAAATCGGAGCCGCAGTTGCCATAAAGTCGGATAAGAGTTCGATCCTAAATATGGGTCAAATGGCTAAAATCGAAATGGGTGGGGTTTTTGGTTTGGAGGTTGCTCCGCCGCTATGACTCCGATTGAGCTAAAACGTGGTTTATTGGTAGGCATTTGGGCCCTAAGCTCTACAAAAAAATCGGAGCCGGGGCTGCCATAGAGCCGAGAAAAGTTTGATCCCAAATCTGTGTCAAATGCATATACGTAAAGAGCAGGTTTGGTTTGGACTTTGCTCCATGTCTATGGCTTCGATTGAGCTCAAACTTGGTTTGTAGGAAGGCACTTAGGGTTTCTAAACACATGCGAAAAAATCGGAGCCGCAGCTGCCTTAGAGTCAGAAAAAGTTCGATCCTATTTCAGGGTTAAATGGCAAAAATCGGCATGGTTGGGGTTTTGGGTTTAGAGGTTGCTCCGCCCCTACGGCTCCGATTGAGCTTAAACTTGGTTTGTCGGTTGGCATAGGGGGTCCCTAAAAGCATGCAAAAAACGGAGCCGCACATGCCATAGAGTCGGAAAAATCGATCCTAAATCGGGGTCAAATGGCCAAAATCGGCTTCGTTGGGGTTTTTGGTTTGGCGGTTGCATCGAAGTTATGACTCCGATTGAGCTCAAACTTGGTTTGTTGGTAGGCACCTCGGGTCCCTAAGCGCATGCAAAAAATCGGAGCCGCGGCTGCCATACGACCGGAGAAAAGACCGATCCCAAATTTGGGTCAAATGCATATACCTAAAGTGCAGGTTAGGTTTAGTTTTTGCTCCGCCCCTATGGCTCCGATTGAGCTCAAGTTTGGTTTGAAGGTAGGCACTGAGAGTCCCTAGGCGCATGCAGAAAAAATCGGAGCCGCTACTGCTATAGAGTAGGATAAAAGTTTCGTCCTTAATCGGGGTCAAATGGCCGAAATCGGCTTGTTTTGGGTTTTGGGTTGGGAGGTTGCTCCGCCGCTATGACTCCATTTGAGCTCGAACTTGGTATGTTGGTAGGCACTTGGGGTCGCTAATCGCATGCATAAAATCGGAGTCGCAGCTGCCATAGAGCCGGAGAAAAGACCGATCCAAATTCTGGGTCAAATGCATAAACGCAAAGGGCAGGTTGGGTTTGGACTTTGCTTCGCCCCTATTGCTCCGGTTGAGATGAAACTTGTTTTGTAGGTAGGCACTTTGAATCCCTAAGGTCATGTAAAATATCGAAGCAACAGCTGCCATAGAGTCGGAAAAATCGATCCTAAATCGGGGTCAAATGGCTAAAATCGGCGTGATTTGGGGTTTTGGTTTGGAGGTTGCACCGCCACTATGACTCCGATTGAGCTCAAACTAGGTATGTAGGTAGGTACTTGGGGTCCCTAAAGTCATGCAAAAAACCGGAGGCGCGGCTACCAAAGAGCCGGAGAAAATTTCGATTCCGAATCTGGGTCAAATGCATATACGTAAAGAACAGGTTGGGTTTTGAGTTTGTTTCGCCCCTATGGCTCCTATTGAGCTCAAACTTGGTTTGTAGTTAGGCAGTGGGGGTCCTTAAGCGCACGCAAAAAATCGGAGCCGCAGTTGCCATAGAGTCGGATAAGAGTTCGATCCTAAATAGGGGTCATATGACCAAAATCGGTATAGTTGGGTTTTTGGTTTGGAGTTTGCTCCACCTCTATGACTCCGATTGAGCTAAAACGTGCTTTATTGGTAGGCATTTGGGCCCTGAGCACATGCAAAATATCAGAGCCGCGGCTGCCATAGAGCCGAAAAAAGTTCGATCCCAAATCTGTGTCAAATGCATATACGTAAAGAGCAGGTTTGGTTTGGACTTTGCTCCGCTTCTATGGCTCTGATTGTGCTCAAACTTGGTTTGTAGATAGGCACTGGGTGTTTCTAAGCGCACGCGAAAAAAATCGGAGCCGCAGCTGCCATAGAGCCGAGAAAAAGTTCGATCTTATTTCAGGGTTAAATGGCCAAATCAGCGTGGGTGGGGTTTTGGGTTTAGAGGTTGCTCCGCCCCTATGGCTCCGATTGACCTTAAACTTGGTGTGTAGGCGGGCATATGGGGTTCCTAAGAGCCTGCAAAAAATCGGAGCCGCGCTTGCCATAGAGTCGGAAAAATCGATCCTAAATCGGGGTCAAATGGCCAAAATCGGCTTCGTTGGGGTTTTTGGTTTGGAGGTTGCTCGGCCGCTATGACTCCGATTGAGCTCAAACTTGGTATGTTGGTAGGCATTTGGGGTCCCTAAGCGCATGCAAAAAATCGGAGCCGTGGCTGCCATACGGCCGGAGAAAAGACCGATCCAAAATCTAGGTCAAATGCATATACCTAAAGAGTAGGTTGGGTTGGGTTTTTGCTCCGCCCCTATGGCTCCGATTGAGCTAAAGCTTGGTTTGTAGGTAGGAACTGAGTGTCCCTAGGCGCATGCAAAAAAAATCGGAGCCGCTACTGCTATAGAGTTGGATAAAAGTTTGATCCTTAATCGGGGTCAAATGGTCAAAATTGGTTGGATTATTGGTTTGGACGTTGCTCCGCCGCTTTGAATCTGATTGAGCTTAAACTTGGTATAATCGTAGACACTTGGGGTCCCTTAGCGCATGCAAAAAATCGGAGCTGCGGCTGCCATAGAGCAGGAGAAAAGTTCGATCCCAAATCTAGGTCAAATGAATATACGTAAAAGAGTAGGTTGGGTTTGGACTTTTTACCGCCCCTTTGGCTCCGAACTTGGTTTGTAGGTAGGCACTGGGGGTTTCTGCGCTTGCAAACAATCGTAGCCGAAGCTGCCATAGAGTCAGTAAAAGGTCGATCTTAAATCGGGGTCAAAAGGCCAAAATCGGCATGGGTTGGGTTTTTGGTTTGAACGTTGCCCCGCCGCTATGACTCCGATTGAGTTCAAACTTGGCACTTGGGAGCCTAAGCACATGCAAAAAGTCGGAGCCGCGGCTGCCATAGAGCCGAGAAAAGTTCGATCCCAAATCTGGGTCAAATGCATATACATGTTACACCCTTGTAACAGCCTTGTAACATATCATAACATTTCAAAAAACGCATTTTCATGCCCGAAATCCAGAAAGTTATTGTAACATTTTTACATGCAGTTTTAGAAAGGCACTTATTGTTTGGTGTTAATAACCTTTGTAAAAAGCTTGTAACACCCAAGTTACATCCTTATAATTATTATGACAATTTAAAAAACGCATTTTCATGCCATCGGGAAACTTACTGTAACTTTGAAACATGCGTTTTAGAAAAGGAATGATTTTCAGGTGTTTATATCCTTTGTAACAAGCTTTCAACACCCTTGATACATCCTTGTAACACATTATAACATTTTAAAAAACGCATTTTCATGCAACAAATCGGGAAAGTTACTGTTACAATGTAGCATGCAGTTTTAGAAAGGGACCCATTTTTCGGGTGTTTGTAACCTTTGAAACAAGCTTGTAACACCCTTATTACATCCTTGTTACATATCATAACATTTCAGAAAATGCATTTTTATGCCAAAAACAAAAAATTTACAGAAACATTGTTACATGCAGTTTTAGAAAGGGATCCATTTTTCGGGTGTTTATTATTTTTGTAACACCCTTGTAACATCCTTCTTACATATTATAACATTTCCAAAAACGCATTTTCATGCCCGAAAACCAGAACGTTACTGTATAATTGTAATATGCAGTTTTTGAAGGGGATACATTTTTCGGTGTTTGTAACCTTTGCTACAAGCTTGTAACACCCTTGTAACATCCTTGTTACATATAACATTCCAAAAACGCGTTTTCATGCCCGAAATCCAGAACGTTACTGTAACATTGTAATATGCAGTTTTAGAAAGGGATGCATTTTTCGGGTGTTTGTAACCTTTGTTACAAGCTTGTAATACCCATGTTACATCCATGTAACATATCAAAACATTTCAAAAAACGCATTTTCATGCCCGAAATCCAGAAATATACTGTTACATGTAACATGCAGTTTAGAAATGGATATATTTTTCGGGTGTTTGTAACCTTTGTAACAAGCTTGTAACACCCATGTAACAGCCTTGTAATTATTATTACTTTTCAACTCAAAGCGCCGAAAGCGCTGAAAGCCTGAGATATGTATACAGGAGATATATAATCTCGGCAGAAAAAGTTTGATGGTCGAATTATCGGAGGTGCCACTTTTTACCCAAATCTACTGTCGATTATGCGCAGATCTGTCAATTTGTGCGCTAGGGAACACAGCTTGCCCGCAATAATTTTCATCCCGTTGAGGTTATTGTAACGATAAATTTACATGTATATATCGTTACATATTTTTCAACCGATCAAAATGCTTTGAAGGGATCTGATAAAGGCCACCCAAGGATCCTTCCTGTGAATTGTGGTTGAGTTTGGTTGAATTATGTTCAGTACTTTCTGAGAAGATTTTTAAAGTAAAAGTTGACGGACGGACGGACGGACGGACGACGGAAACCATATCATGACAAAAGCTCGTTGGCTTTCAGCCAGTGGCGCTAGCGAGAGAGAGCTAGAGAGAGAGAGATGGGGGAATGGAGCGTGTAGCCAGGTTCGAACTAGGAGGCTATTGCGTGCGATGTGAGTATTCTACCACACAGACCAATTTCGTTATGTAAATATGCGCGTTATAATCTCCAGATAAAGAGAGCGAGAGAGGGCGGGCGGTCGTTTACCAGGTTAACATGATTATGTACACCTCTCATAAGCGGTATGTAGACGTTGCATCATTTGGGTAGAATTCGGAGGTAAAAATATATAGACACTAAGTCCGAGCACGACCAAACTGTTTTCAGACAGTGCGAATATGATCCTATGAATGACCAATTAATTTTTTAAACAAAACATTCCAATCTTGCGTAAAACCGACAGCTTCGCTTATCAGCTTTATACAGCAACTTCGTCTAACCGGACCGTTTTAACATTGTTACTCTTGAATAAGTAATATTATTTTGGTATAGAACAAACACCTTATTTTTTCTTAACAATATGTTATGATTATATATGTTTAATGATTTCCAATATATTATATATCTCTTTTCTTTCTTCCATTCACTCGTCAAGTTTTGATAATCTTGCCAAATTCAGGACACTCACACGAAAGTACTGTACATCAAGCCTACAGCTTTCAATGAGTATATCTCGCCTTCGTCTTTCTCGCCTCAATCGGGCGTATAGAAAGGGACCCATTTTTCGGTACTTTGTAACAAGCTAGCAACACTCTTGTAACATCCTTGTTACATATCATAACATTTTAAAAAAATCGCGTCCCAAATCAGGAAAGTTACTGTAACTGTGTAACATATACTTTTAGAAAGGGACCCGTTTTTCGACTAGTCGTAAGCTTGGTAACAAGATACCAACATCCTCGTAACATCCTTATAACGTAATTACTTTTCAAAAATAAATTTTCAAGCCAAAAAATTGGAAATTTACGGTAACATTGTATAATGGAGTTAAAAAAGAAATACATTTTCCGAGTATTTTAACCCTTGCAATTTACTAGTATCATGATTGGATACGTCATTGCAAAGTTTATAATCTATAGCAACTGCAATGCCTTGCACTTAATTGTTGATTTAATACTCTCAGACATAATTCTATGTGCAAATTGGACAGTTCTATCCATATCTGGAAGAATGCTCGTTATATGCTAATTAAGGGATCACTGACAACGCCTACCGACCTCCGACATACCGGTTCGACTCACAAAGGTAATAAACGATATTGTTTACAAAAGAAATTGTCAGGGGCACGAAATAAAAGTGAATCATTTGTTGCTGATCCCAACGATGTTACTACAGCTTGAGTAAGTCAAAAAACCAACGAAAAATCTTACATAAATGTCGTACTTCTGAGTTCACCTCAAATCAAAATGAATTATCTAATTGAAAAAAAACGATATTTTTTGTAGGGGTCATCGGTCATTCAAAGCGAGATATCGAAATATGTTGTCGTTGGTCGTACAAAACATTGCAACTACAGCTGCAAATAACTGGGTTTTCGAGTCTTTGGCTGCCCATCGACGATTTTCTATTTTAGGCTATGTGTCCGTCAGTCCGTGTATGCACACGTGCTAAAACCCAGTTATTATGCTGAAATCATTAAGGAAAAGGAATAATCTACTTTGTACATGCACTCCATCCTCACAAAGGCAATAACAATTGTCACAATTGCCTTAAACTTTTCAAACATACAGCTGAATAGAGATTGCACGTGATTTAGTGACAATCCCTTTCTTAAGTTTTCAATCATAAATGTTTTTTGCAAACACTTGAGCACGTTTATGTTTTTCATTATCATAATTGTTATGAGAATCAAGAAATCAAAATAAAAAAAGATAGCAGCTCCGTAATAAAATCAAATGAAACATAAAAACATACATTTTCAAATGTCTCTTAAATGCCTAATTTAATCCTCATAGTTAGCGCCACCCACATAACCGAGATAAACAAGTAACCACCGACTGAGAACTAATGATCTATCTGATACGTTAAAAGAAAAAAGTACTGGATAAATAGTAACAATTTCAGCGAGACAAAAAATAAACGGAAACAAAGTAACAACTTTTTAATTCATATAAAATTTTGAATCATATATCTTTTTTTTAATCAGAAATGATTTTTAGGGTATCTTTTTCTCCAGCATGTTCCCATTTCTTCATGATATTTGTTTCCTTGATAATTTAGACTTATTTTTTTCTAAATAAATAGGACAGTTATTTTTCACTTTGAAGTTGAAGACGTAATCATTCTATATTTAGTTCAAACCTTCGCAGACTTGGACCATCTAGGTATTGAGAAGGAATTGTGACACTATACATGCAGTTGTTTACCGGTCATACACTTTGAAGACGTAATTATTCTATATTTAGTTCAAACCTTCGCAGACTTGGGCCATCTAGGTGTTGAGAAGGAATTATGACACTATACATGCAGTTGTATACCGGTCATACAGTTTTATCTAAAATAAATTCTATGATATAGTTCATCGAAATAATATAAAAATTAACGACTTTTTTATACATATATAATTCAAACTTGTCAACAAAACTTAAGCTAAGTGAGAAACTTAGGCTGAAATGAATCAGAAAAGAGAACGAACTATTATTGACATTCACATGATTCTTTTACCAACATTGTATTATTGTCAAATATGGTTTGGTAATGTAGAATGGCTCCTGTTAAAGACAACTTAATATCTCGGAATACATGTAAAAAAGTCAATTATGTATATTAATTTTGTTTAAAGGCATCTTGAAACTTTTACTTTTTTCTTGTTACTTTTCTCCGATACTTTTTTCCTATCACTTTCCTTCCAATAATAAGTATAATAATAGAGAAAACATTGCCGAAAAAGAAGAAATTGCTTGTAACAAGCAATTTGCTGTTTTTCCACAATGATTTCCATACTATTTGATGGTTGTTTTTCAAATTAAATCCTCTTTTAATTTTCGTCTGCAACACCTTTGAATTTTGACAATTCTAAATATTGCCAAACAGAAAAGGGTTAGATCTAAAACATTATCATACATAAGTGGGGCATAAACTCTTTATGCCAACTTCATTAATGAGATATATATTAGAATTTATTTGGTTTGAATTGTTTATAAATAATGTGTCTTCATTTTTAAGCCTTTTCTTTCATTTATGCACATATGAAAGTAAATGCTGAGATAAGACTAAGTTGACAGTGATTAATGTCACAAATAACGACTAGAATAACTTGGACAGACAACAATGAGAAAGAGCAGAAAATGTTGATTTTTCTGTCTTCCCATCTTGTGTCAATAATCTAACTTCTTTGGTTTATAATGGTAGAACAAAATACTTTCAATTCGATTTTTTTTTTCTTCTTGTAGAAGAAAGGTTAAACTTCCCTCTTATATGTACTATCTTATTGACAATGTTTTTATAAAAATGCAGTCATTTTTCCCAGTGTGCATGTAAATTTCTTTCAAATGCACTAAATTCAACATATTGCATAACTTTCTACGTTTTATAGTATCTTCATTTTCGTATGAGTTTCTGTTCATTTGATATTTTAAAGTTATTTGAAACATTACAAGATTTTTTGGGGGGGAAAAAAGATATTCTGTGATAATCAATAATAAACTTTACTTTAATTTCCTATCAAACTCTCATCAGCATAAAAAACTAAGATACAGTTATTGCATAATATTGACCAATATCACCAAAGATGATCAATGGAATTTACAAGATATTTAATCTGCTGGTGTAATTTAGAGATAAGGCTATAGTAGCTCATTAGTAGGAATCAAACATGCACGACTAAAGGCCTAGTTTGATCCTTCTTTATTTGACCCCCCCCCTTAATGAGATACAAATAACCACCCACTGAGAATTTAACGACCTTATCTAATCAGGAAGATGCCATAGTATACTTGAAATTAAATCTGCTATATTATCGTGGATAAGTGAGGCATATATTTGCACTTTCTTTGCAACCAATATATGTCTTGAGATAAATTATGAATTTTATTGAGTTATAATTTTAAATAAGTAACAAGTCCTCATTTTTAAGACTTTTTCAATGTGCTCAAGACAGTAAAAGTACAAAATATGAAGCTATTGTTATCATAACCGATCACAAATAGCAACTGGAATATCTTGGATAGACAACGCTCAGAAAAGAGGAGAAAACATTGACTTGTCTTATTTCCCTTTTTTCTCAATATTTCAACCTTTTTTCTCTTTTAATAAATCTTTTTTTTTTTCTTTTATTAGTAAAACTGCTACAAAATTTAAGAAATTCTTTCATATTCGAAGCCAGGCGATAAATCAAAATGGAAAAAGTATTTTTACTAGAACTTCTTACTTTACCACATTGTTTGAAGAAACTATTTACCCTTAAAATTATAACAAGAGGCCCATAGGGCCGTATCGGTCACCTGAGTCCAATGAGCACAAAAACAAATAAAAGTCTACCAGGTTATGCTACATACTAAATATCAAAGCTCTAAGCCCTTTTGTTTGGGAGAAGAATATTTTTAAAAAAAATTCACTAAACAAGCCTATGTTAAACTTGAGACATCTTGGAACGGGCAAAATCTGACCCTTCTGCCAAAATTTATACAATCTTGATGGAGGTCCACTAGCTGATGCTACATACAAAATATTAAAGCTCTACGACCTCCTGTTTGGGAGAAGAAGAGTTTTACATTTTCACTATATAAGCCCTATGTAAACTTCTTAACGTCAGGGAACGGGCTAATTATGACCCAAAGGTCATAATTCATTCAATCTTGTTAGAGGTCCAACAGATGATGCCACATAATAAATATCAAAGCTCTAAGCCTATCTATTTAAGAGAAGTAGAATTTTAGAGTTTTCACTATAGAAGCCGATGTTAATTTGTGACATCCGGGAATGGGCTAATTTTAATCCTGGGGCTATGATTTGTACAATCTTGATAGAGGTCCACAATACGATGCTATATACCAAATATCAACGTTCTTGGTCCTCCTGTTTGGGAGAAGAATTTTTTACAAATTTCACAATATAAGCCTAGATTTGTGACATCCGGGAATCGGCTAATTTAAATCCTGAGGCGATAATTTTTTACAATCTTGATAGAGGTCCACCAGATGATGCTGTATACCAAATATCACAGTTCTAGGCCTTCCTGTTTGGGTAAAGAAGATTTTTTTTTAAAAAATCACTATATAAGCCCTTTCTAAAACTTGTGACGTCCGGGAATACAATCTTGATAGACATTCACCAGTTGATGCTACATACCAAATATAAAAGCTCTAGGCCCTCTAGTTGGGAGAAGAAGATTTTTTTTTTTTTCTATATAAGCCTATTTTAAACTTGTGACATCTGGGAAAGGGCCAATTTTGACACTGAAGTTTTTATTGATAGTTAATTCATATCACAATAATCAGATTAGAGGTTTTACTGAAGATTTAGTTCATCATAAAAACAATCGACGAATCAATTTATACATTTGAACAGAAAAGAACTTTGAACTCCTACATTGGCCGGTATCTCTCCGAAGTATTTGTGGAGCTTCCTGTTGAGTCAGTTGGTGTGTCCAGCGGAGTCGATGGGTGGGGCCAAGGATCGGTCAATTGACCAATCGCTTGCCCCGCTCACTAAATCCCTAGGCCCCGCCCATTAACTCCGACGGGAAGTATCGCTTCGATTTTTAACGGCGTTATTTTGCAATATTACTGGCCAGTAGCATGTAACAAAAAAGTAAAATGGTTGGTTGTCGACCTACACACCGTAACTACAGCTTGAATAATATCGGAGTTAAAAGCTCAGGGCCGGACTGAATAAATGATTTGATTGGTTGGTTGATTCCTTGATTGACAGCCGCGATCGGTCAATTGTAGATATAAACCTCTTGTGAATCTACAAAAGAGAGGGCACATAGTGAAGACTAAGATAAAAATATGTGGATGCACAGGCTAATCTGCTTCTTTACTTGGAGCGCATATGTAATTGACTAATCGCTGACCTCGCCCAATTACGCCGTTGACCTCACCCATTGACTCCGACAGAAATATCCACTTCGCTTTTAAATGGGGTCATTTTGCAAAATCTGCGGCCAATAATATGTAATGAAAATTCAAAATGTTGGTTACCGACCTAAACGTCGTAACTACAATTTGAATAAGCTGTAGTTACGACGTTTAAGACGTTAACCAACGAAATGCTTCACACAAATGGCGGCCAATGTCGGAGTTCACTACCGGTCAATATAAATAATTTGAATGGTCGATATTTCTTTAATTGACATCGCGGTTGTTCAATTGTCAGAAATACCACGCACAGACTAACATATATCCTATAAGTCGAAACGAACTCCTTGGAACAGAGTAAGATAGACGGCGCAGACTGCGACGGCTGATCAGGGTCGATTTTTACACACTTTTAATGCTACCAAAATGTTACGGCAATGAACATACAGATTTCCATATACCTCTATCTGTGGTTAGTATATGCGTGGGTTCAGGGGTTGGTAAATGGGTCATTTTTTTGTACAATGGATTTCAAAATAATTCATAATATAGTTGTTGCCTTGATGAATACTAGTGGCATGCGTAAAGTTCTGTTGGATATTTCCAAGATCACGGACATAGCTGAATTGGACTTTCTAATTACCAAAAGTTACTAGATATTTATCTTGCCAAAGACAAACATTCGCACCAAGTTTCGAGACATTTTATCCAAAATGAAGCCTGCAGAGTGCACAAAATATTTTCCTATAATTCGACTCTAGTGGCATTATATACCGCAAGTTTTCAAAAGGATAAAAGTACATTTTAAGTATCTCCCTTTAAAAGAAAAAACATGGATGATAACTGTAATACATTGAACATGTATCTGCTCAGTACTTTGGTATGTTTATCTAACAATGCCATCAGTTTATTCGGTGATTTGTGTTCAAACACGAGTGTCAGCTCCCATGTCCGTTCAGTTCCTGTGAGTTTCGTTTTCCTTCAACGCTTTCTCAGTCAAGTATGCATATTTCTTGACCTGCAATAACATAATCAGAAAAATGGCGAAAGATTTCTTTCCAGAGATTGAAGCCGTTGAAACCTGGTTTTGTGACAGCTTTTTCTCTTGAAATACTGTACAGAACATCACCAATTTGGCAATCTGATTGTAACCGGATTGAACTCTGAACGCTACACGATCGAATTTAAATGATTGTGATAAGAGCCGATCGCTTTTTTACTCTGAGCGGATTCAACGCTTTCTTGTTCAATCATTGCAAAATTTCTTTTGATTACTTCAATATCGGAAATCATTTCAGACGAAAACATTATAGTTATTTTTAAAATCTGATTTACCGAATTTGATGTTAACGAAAATAGTCATCACCAAAACTAATATGGCGATGTTCATTAATGGAATGTTTTAACGCTGATGATTGGTTTAAGGATTGGTTGATCTCAGATCGGAAAACCGTGATTGCAACTTGGTTGAATGCTGAACGCTTATTGAACGTAAATGAATGTGAATTCCCGGAATGTGATTAAAATGATTGTCAAATACACGATGTTTTGTGCTGTACTATTTGAACCAATATCAAACCTTTTCGATATAATACAGATAATAAGTTGCAAGTGACTCTGTTCAAAAAACCGAGGGGAAAGTGAAAAGCAACAAAAAAACAAAAGCACAGACAATCTTCGATGTAAGTACTATTCTCAAAGAGACAAATGATGTGTTATATACCAACACCAGTTTTATAATAATTGAGCCAAAATCTAACTCTTCACCAAGTTCTTCGAAAGCTATAGAAAACAGACTTTTAATGACAATATGGACCCGTCACTCCAAAAGACGCAAATTCCTGAGAATGCATTCTTCGGATTCAGGGAAAATAATTTGTTTTGTTTGTTTGAATGGAGTTTTACGCCGCTTTCAACAATCTTTCAGTTATATCGCGGCGGCTGAAGCACCTTACAATGGACTCCTGGTATTTCTCACACCAGTACTACATCCTTTCCTAGCCTCCAGCTGCTATCCCACATAGTTCTACGATTAACGACCCATTGGTGACAGACAAATAGTCGGAAAGGATAAGTGCCGCCGTCGGATCCATAACTGCCATGAAAAAATTATCAAGATAAAAAACAATAGAAACAAAAATAGACACTTTGAAAAAAGAATAGAAATAAGACTGAGATAAGAATAAGGTTCTTCGTGTTGATTTTACCCATGATTTAAGTGGAGAGATAAATAGGCTTGACTCTATATTAGTAACAGTTCAAAAATTGGAATCTAGGATTACAAAAGTCGAATCATTCCCAAGACCTTACAAATCCAATTGCAAGCCAATCGGTAGAGAAAAATAGCATATGTCAAACAGTATTCAGACTTCTTACGAAAATAAGAAATCACCCAGGCCCTGTTAAAATAAGTTTCAAAAGTCATGAAGAAAGGTCAGAAGTCTTAAGACAAAAGAACACTCTAAGGCACTCAGGAGCATACAAACATGTGTATATCAAGCAATGCAAAACATACGCAGAACGTTTCAATGAGCATAATGCATGTACTCTGACTCGTGGATTACCACTAGGTCACAATCTTTCGGTTGATACGAGAGGGCGAATACATGAGCATCGCACGAAGCCTAGTGCCCATTATGCCCCCTCAAACAATAATGAAGCTTAACATGAACCCCGTCTCCATGAAATTATATCTAGCTCACTTAAATGTATGTGGTTGGACCGTAAATAATTACGATCTTCGATGCTCATTTGTGCGCGCTATAGATGCAGATGTAATAACAATTTGTGAAACTCACTTAACTGGTGAAACATCGATCCAAGTAGGAGGATTGAGATGGTTTGGACTACATAGACGCGAAATACACAGGGCGGCAGCAAAAGGTTCTGGTGATATAAGGATATTAGTGAAACATAGGGTTTTCGAAGATTTCGAAGAAGAGGTCATTGACAAATCATTCGAAGGTATATTAGGACTATAGTTTACCCACAAACAATCAGACTATACAATTATCGTATTTGCATGCTATTTACCACAAGAAACATCTGGGGAAGAAACGCTCAACAATTCTTACGCAAATTTATTTGCAAGATGATGTTGATTCTATCGTGATCTCGGGGGACTTTAATAGTGGATTAGGTAAACTACAAGATTCAAGTGATAGTGACATTATACCCCCGCGAATACCACTCGATCTATCTAGTAACAAACATGGTCGAGACTTTCGAGACTTCTTGATTGATTCAAAATTCTTTGTCTTGAACGGAAGATACGATAATGATAATTATATGTGTATAACACAAAAAGGGTCCCCGGTTGTAGACTTTATGTGTGTACCTCACGATATACTTAATCAGTGTAAGTCGTTTCTTTCAAAGCTAATTGAAAAATCAGCTTTTCTCAGCCTCAATGAGCATGTGGGTGAGCACAAACTTCTCCCAAAGAATCAATCTGCGTACAGACAGTGTCATTCATGCGAGACAGCACTTCTATGGTTGGTTAGCGATCTTTTAGATTGCATGGAAAACCAACAGAGCAGTGCGCTTTTAGCGCTTGACCTTAGTGCTGCGTTTGACACCGTAGATCACGACATTTTGATTAAATTGCTGCAATCTCAATAAAGAATCTGTAGAAATGCAATTGACTGGATTGCCCCGTATCTAAGGCCTCGAATCTGTAGTGTTAATGTAGAATCGGCCATTTCAACTCCACGCAATCTGAACTGTAGTGTTCCTCGGGGAAGCTGTTTAGGTTCATGGTTATATCTTACGTACGCGGGAACTTTGTTTGACGTCATCCCCAAATCTATATCAGTTTACGGTTTCGCGGACGACCATATTGCGACAAAATCATTCAAACCGTCTGCAGACAGCGAGAGAATAGCCATAGAAGAATTAGAAAGTTGAGCTGTGACAATTAATGACTGGATGAAACAAAATAAACTAAAAATGAATACTTCAAAAACTGAATTCATAACTTTCGGAAGCAAATAACAACTAAAAAAGTGTACATCAAATGAAATCAATATTGCTGGTGACCATGTCAAGTCTGTTAAGTGCATAAGATATCTTGGTGCGTTCTTAGAAGAAAATTTAACCTTCAGCGAACATGTTAAGAAAAAATGCCAAACTGCAATGTTCAACTATCTAAGAATAAAAAAGCATACGAAAATATCTTACGGAAGATACAACAGAAACTCTCGTTCTATCGCTTGTGATCTCTCACTTGGACTATTGTAATGGGATTCTCTATGGTGCTTCTCAAACCGTCATACGAAAAATGCAAAGGGTTCAAAACATATGTGCAAAGCTCGTTTTAAGGCGAAACAAATATGACAGTAGTAAACAAGCACTCTATGACCTACATTGGCTCCCTATCAAAGCAAGGATTAAATTCAAAATTCTAACTGTCATGTTCAACTGTTCAAGGGGACGCGCTCCGGCTTATTTGACCGAGTTGTTTACAGAACAACTGCCGCCAAAACGAAATTTGAGATCCACTAGCTCATGTGCAGGTTATTACGGTATACCATTCAACAAACGCAAAACATTTGGTGACAGGGGTTTTAAAACAGCAGGCCCAAAACTGTGGAACAGGCTCCCACAGGACCTACGACAATCCAAAACCGTTGATTATTTTAAGAAGGGCTTGAAAACCATGTTTTTCAAAGACTTCGAATCTCAGTTCAACTGAAAAAGCGTATTATTTCAGTCGTATCTGCGTATTTAGAAATATTGATTTTACCACACTTTACTTTTGTACAACGCCAGTGAATATGCTTTGCGTAAAATTAGGCGTTTATGTAAATCAAACAGTTTCAATTTCAGTTTCAGTTTCAAGGTTTGACAGCCAGCTCAATGATCTTCATGCTCAATTTGGTCATCGATCCCATCTCAGATCATATTGCAATAGGAATAAAGGCAGGCTACTCGTCAACTTATCGAGCGAATGAACTGAGTGATAATTTCCCTTTCAACAGAAAATACAAACTAAACAAAATCCCCGTTGATTTCATGGCTAGCTACCTAAGACTCGCCTTAGTTGAACTCGTTTCTAGGATAGAGAGTTCTCACGCAAACACAGATAAGTATAGACAATTCATACACTGACTTCTGTAAAACTATTGAGAATGAGTTGAATAATAGTGTACCAAGTTGTAATGTTACACGGGGCTCAAGGAAAATGGTACATTATCGGATATGTGGCAAGAAATGCACCAGGCAGAATAAGTCTTCTTAAGGAACCTAGAAGGACTAGAGAACACATTTCTCAATTTGGGACATTAAAGTGCATTTTTGAAATGTTATAACATGTTACAAGAATGTTACATTGGAGTTTCAAGCTTGTTACAAAGGTAACTAACAACCGAAAAAAGGTCCCTTTTTAAAACTGCATATAACAATGTTACAGTTACTCTCTGGGTTTTGGGCATAAAAAAGCGTTTTTTGAAATGTTATGATATGTTACACGGATGTTACAAGGATATTTCAAGCTTGTTACAAAGGTTATAAACGCCCGAAAATGGGTCCCATTTTAAAACTGGATGTTACAATGTTACAGTAACTTTCCCAATTTGGAGCATGAAAGTGCGTTTTAATAATATGTTACCAAGCCGTATCCCTAATAAATTTTCTGTTACACATTGTTACTTATGTTACTTTTGTACCTTATGATCTATATTAAATATGATCTATATAATGGACCAAAAATAGTCCCTAACTCAAATATCCAGCCGACCAATGCAATCGTTCATTTAGACCAGAAATTAGTCTTGAACTCCAACAACGGCGGCTTTTTTTTTTTTTTTTTTTTTTTTTTTTTTTTTTGTTAAGCTATCTTGTTGGTTTGACGGCCTAAACGCCGTAATTACAGATTAAGTCGCAAACCATGTATATATTTTTGACAAATGCTGCTAGCCATAAACTTTGTAAAATAACACCGTTACAAATTCGAAGATGGACTTATTATTGGAATCAATGAGCGTGACCAACGCAGTAAATAGGTGGGGTCAGCGATTTGTCAATTAGTGGCGACAACTTTCTTTAAACGAACAACAAAAAATTCCATTTGCCCTGATTGACTTTCCAGTCTGCGCAGAGACCGCACTTTAAACACATGTAAACTGGTTAGAAATTTCACGAAGTAGGTTAATTTGCGGATCGCAAGCCAGCCTACTGAGCTCCACTTGTCAGGTCAACTGAACACCAACAGGAAATCCTACATTCAACGGCGTTATTTTGTAACATTTATCGCCTGTAACGTATAACAATAGGTATAAATGTTGGTTGATGACCCTAAACGTTCATGAAATACCAGTTGAATAAGATGCAGTTACGACGTTAAGTCACTGAAACAACAAAAATGCTTCGCATAAATATCAGCTAATATCGATGTTCAAAAGTCAATTTCAGTGTAAACGAATGATTTGGTGGCCAGTAACATGTTACAAAAAATGTTGGTTGGCGATCAAACGCCGTAACATCAGATTGAACGTGCTGAAGTTACGATGCCAAAGAGACAAAATACTTAACATAAATGTGGGGAAATATACGTTCACAATTCACTTCCTGTCTTATTTGGTCTTTTACCAGTTTGTTTAATAGCCGTATATTAAATACAGTAAATATGCAAAATTTATAGTCCGTAACAAGTTACAACAAGAGGCCCATTAGGGCCTGATTATCTTATTTTCCGTTAAAGAAATCTGATATTTAAGGAAAGTATTTGCTTAAAGAAGAATGCATAAAAAAACACATTTGACTTTATCCCCTTTATTATATTTGAGCAACAGTCCATATGGCCCGTTTTCTCGTGTTTCATGACAGATCCACTTCATTTACAAACGGAAGTTTCCTTATGACTCTACAATAATAATGTGAAATTTTCAACAGAATCCAATGTTTATTGTGGACTTTATCACGCAAACAGGATTGTTTTGACTTATATTCCATAAGGCCCCTTTCCCCGTGTTTTCTTATGGGTCAAATTCATTTCCGAATGGAACTTTCCTTACGACCCTACAATAATCATCTGTGAAATTTTAAAGACAATCCGATAATTGTGAACTTCATCACATAGACAAGAATATTTTGAATGATAATATGTAAGGCCCCTTTTCCTGCGTTTCCTCATCCACAATTATTCCTTGCACCTTTGAATAGAATCCGATTAGAACTGCGGACTGTATTGTATTAACGAAGATATTTCAATCAAGTTCTCATGAAAACCTTTTCCCGTGATAGTTTTAAGTGAACCCGATAAAATATCGGGATTTCTTATGTTAACTAGAATAATTAGAAAGAATTCATATGGTCCCCTTTTTAGGTGATACTTGACGGTTTGTACCCAAATCTGAGAGAAGCATCCTTATGATTGTACAATCATTCTGTGAATTTTTGAAGTGAATCCGTTGAAATCTTGGGAAATCATTGTGTTAACTACAATATGTAAGAAAGTTTTTTAATAAGGCCGCTTTTAATGCGATACTTGTCTTATCAGATCCACTGTCAAAATCAACAATTGTAATGATGGTACAATCAATCTGTGTAATCTGTGGAATTTATTGAGTTAATGAGAATTTTACAGACCCAATTTACAAAGGAACAATAAAAATGATGGTATAATAATTCTATTAAAGTTTGAAAAGAATCTGATCAAGACTGAGGACATTCTTGTGTTAATTAGGATTAGGTAATACTTTTTTCACACAGCCCCTATTCCTGTGATACTAGACAGATCTAGCCTAATTTGGAAAGAAACAATCCTAATTATGGTACAAACATTCTGTGAAAGTTTGAACAGAATCCGATTAAAAACTGTGGACTTTATTGTTGTACAAGGATTTTAAAATAAAAATTCATAAGGCTAATTTTTCTGTGATACTTGACGGATCAGGTCTAATGCCAAAATCAGCGATCATTATTAATGTACAATTATTCTGTGAATGTTTTATGAAAGTTCTGGACTTGGTAAAAAGGATTTCTCAATGAAATTATCAAAGGCCCCTTTCCCATGTTTCTTGACAGTTCAAACACTGTTATGAAAAGAATGATCGTTATGACCTTCAACAAAATCTGATCAAAGCTGTGGGCTTCAATGTGTTAACAGGGGTTTTTTATTTAAATTTTCATATAGCCTCTTTTTCCATGTCACTTGATGGATCTCAAACCAATTCCGAGGGAATTATACTTACCAAAGTATAATTATTCTGTTTGAGTATGAAGACAACCCAATGAAATCTGTGGACTTTGATGCATTAATTAAGATTTTTTAAAGTAAATTTTCATAAGGCCCCTTTTCCTATATTTCTCGATGGATCAGACCCAATTTGAAAGGAACGATCCCTATGATGGTACGATCATTCTGTGAGAGTTTGAAGAGAATCCGAAGAAAACAGTGGACTCAAAAGGCCCCTTTTCCCGTGTTTCTTGACAGATCATGTCCAATTTCAAAAGAACCAATCCTTATGATACTACAATCATTCTGTGAAAGTTTGAAAGGAATCCGATGAAAACTGTTTACTCAAGAGTATTAACGAGTATCTTTTAATTGAACTTTAATTAGGCCCCTTTTCCCGTGTTTCTTGACGGATCTGACCCATTTTCGAAAGGAACGATCCTTATGATAGTAAAATCATTCTGAGAAAGTTTGAAGAGGATCCGATGAAAACTGTGGACTCTAGAGTATTAACGAGGATTTTTAATGAATCCTTAAATTAAATTTACATAAGGCCCCCTTTCCGTTGTTTCTTGACGGATCATACCCAATTTCGAAAGGCACGATCCTTATGATGGTACAATCATTCTGAGAAAATTTTAAGGGAATCCGAAAACTGTGGACTCTAGAGTGATTATAAGGATAAGCATTCTGCCAGAAGAGCCAAAAACGTTAAATTGTTGGTGGGTGACCTAAATGTCGGCCCTAAAACTTATTTAATGATACATGAATATATGTGCGAAATACGAAGACTTCCATGGTAAAATCAACGAGCGTTGAATAAGTTTAAGTTTTTGGTTAAATTGATTTTTTTTTTGGTTGTTGTTGTTGTTGTTGTTTTTTGTTTTTGTTTTGTTTTGGGGTTTTTTTTTTTTTTTTTTTTTTTTTTTCTTTTTTTTTTTTTTTTTGTATTTGTTTGTTTGTTTTTTTTTATAAATATCAAGGTCACAAGGTCTCAGGGTCAGAGTCATTGTCTCAAATGAAAGTCTATCTCCCGATATCTGTATGTGAAAATATGGGCAATCTAGGGTGAAAAAAAGACCAACGATTAAAGTTTTTAATAAAAATTGTTTAAAACGAATTGAATATCAAGGTCATAAGGTCACGGGGACAGGGTTATGTCTGCAATTAAAGTCTATCTACTGTTGAGTGCGTGTAACATGGACCCCTAGGAAGAATAGGACCAAGATAGACAAAGTCTTTGGTTAAAGTGTTTTATAACGGCTTAAAGGTCAGGGGCACAAGGTAGGAGGTTAAATGTCATTTTCTGAAAAGAAAACATATCTCCATTAGTTTACAAGTGTGGAATTTAAGCCTCCTAGCACTAGTTAATTCTGAGATATTAAATCAAAGCGCTGAAAGCGCTTAAAGCCTGAGATATGTATACAGGAGATATATAATATGGGCAGAAAAAGTTTGATGGTCGGAATATCGGAGGTACCACCTTCTACCCAAATCTATTGTCGATTATGCGCAGAACTGCCAATTTGTGCGCTAGGGGACACAACCTGCCCGCATAAATTTTCATCCCGTTTCACCCCGTCGTATACGACATGTATATATCGTTACATATTTTTCACCCGATCAAAATGCTTTGAAAGGAATTGATAAAGGCCACCCAAGGATCCTTCCTGTGAATTTTGGTTGAGTTTGGTTGTATTGTGTCCAGTACTTTCTGAGAAGAAGATTTTTAAAGTAAAAGTCGACGGACGGACGTACGGATAACGGACACCACATCATGACAAAAGCTCGTTGGCTTTCAGCCAGTGGAGCTAGCGAGAGGGAGCTAGAGAGTGAGAGAGATGGATAACCAGGTTCGAACTAGGAGGCTCTTGCGTGCCATGTCAGTATTCTAACACAGAGACCAATTTCGTTATGTAAATATGCTCTTTATAATCTCTAGATAAAGAGAGCGAGAGAGGGCGGGTGGTCGTTTACCAGGTGAACATGATTATGTACACCTCTCAAAAAAGGGTATGTAGACGTTGCATCCTTTGGGTAGAATTCAGAGATAAAAATATAAAGACACAAAGTCCGAGCACGACTAAACTGTTTTCAGACAGTTCGAATATGATCCTATGAATGACCAATTTATATAATCAAAGTGCCATACGCACTGTAATTGGTCGTCACTGAGAAATTGGACATATCGTTGCATTCCGACTTTAGAATTAGGGTAAAACAACTTTAATTTCTATTACTTTCACAACACGTAGGTTCTATCCTAGTGTATGATATTTCCGTGAATGTTAATTAAAACTAATATTATTATACACGAACGTAAGACCTTGATGCAACATGGATACAGACAAAAAAGCAATTTTTTGTGAAAACTTAATTTTTAAAAATTCTCGATTGATAAATAGTCATGGTTAGATCATCCCTGCAAGATTTTTTTATAAAGCCAAAACAGAAAAATTATGGAATTATATTAACTTAAGTTTAAGAGCAAAAGCTGACAGCAGGTTCATGAAATTTCAAAACCCACTCTCTTTCTGGGCAGAAATTCACAAGTTCCTAAACAGCGCTGATTATAAACAAAGGAAAATAACAATTGATACTATTCTTTGGGCGAATTCTTTAGACAGCTTGAAAGCATAATAATCAAATTTGCTCTCCAGAAGAACTTTCAGTACTTTGATTAAATTATGGCTGGAAAATAATTGAGTGGCAGTATCATCTTTGTTTACACCTCGATATGATTGAAAGAAAGGGTTGGTAAGACGCGTTCATCACTAGCGGAAAATCCTTGAAGCATTCATATTTAAAGCGTGTGACCGTCCAGTTTTCCTTTACTCCTTTTGATAATTCTTAACTTGTAAAATGAAATGATTTTTTCTGTTTTTACGTCAGAATATACGTCCATTTGGTCTAAAGGCAGTTTTGGTAAATTGCAGCGACACAATTTCGAATTTATGGTTATATAAATTGGTCTACGACCGATTAAAATCAAAACATTCCAATCGTGCGTAAAACCGACAGCTTCGCTTATCAGCTTTATACAGCAACTTCGTCTAACCGGACCTTTTTAAAATTGTTACTCTAGAATAAGTAATATTATTTTGGTATGAAACAAACACCTTATTTTTTCTTAACAATATGATATGATTATATATGTTTAATTATTTCCAATATATTATATATCTCCTTTCTTTCTTTCCATTCACTCGTCAAGTTTTGATAATTTTGCCAAATTTAGAACACTCACACGAAAGTACTGTACATCGAGCCGACATCTTTCAATGAGTCATATCTCGCCTTCGTCCTTCTCGCCTCAATCGGGCGTATTAATTCATGGTCAGATCATATCTACTTTTCAAGCGACAGAAGATCACATTGATTGCGGTAGGTGTTTTATCATTATGTTTTCAAATTGAACTCTGCATGGGTTTGATTTTTTAGCATTGTAACATAAGCCTCAGATTGCTTACGTAATCTCAGTCTAAAAATAGCCAAGTGGGACGCCAGGTACGACAATAGCGCTTCCGAGACATTCGTTCTGGGCGAGCTAAAAAAGTAAAAATAGTTCTTTTACAAAGAATTGTCCGATAATGAAAGCAGCATTTAAAGTGCACAATAGCGATTCTCATGCTCAAATGCTTAAATTTTTCATGAGTTCTGCATATATTCTATATTTTTATGATTGCTTCCTTGACTTTATATTCCAAAGGACGGCAAACGGATTAATGGTGGCGTTCCGAAACTAACCGACCTTTTCACAGGTGGAAAAGAGACTGCGCCTCTACTCTTAATAGAACAGCTTAAATAATCATCATTCGTGACCTATGAATTTTGGTAAAAAAGGGAACTATGAATGAGGATTAAGCACTAGAGAGGTCTTAAGTCAACGGATTTTGTGGAATCTGCTACAGTATCATAAATATGTGTAATTTATATAGAATAAAGATGGTTGAAAATCCGGTGGGGTCTGGCAAGATCAGCCCATCTCAAAGACAATCTAGTGTCGTGAAGTAGAATCGTGAAATTGACAAGGTGAAAGATGGAACGATGGGTCTAGCGGAATGAGCGTTTCAAATGAAATAAACGATATGCAACGACCCCCCATAATATAACCCCAAGATTTTTTGTTAACTAAGACCAATCAAATTCCTCTTAACCCATTCCCATACACTCCCTTCTTTTTACGCCACTCAAGAAAGTGATTTTGAGAACATTGTGGACATATAAGGAATTCCTTGAATCAAGCAATTTCTTATATGTTCACAATATTTTCTATCCCAAAAGACAAAGAATTTTAGAAATTCATCAACTTTAAATTGTCTTCTGCATCTTCTTCCAAATTAGACCAGTCTGAAATTTTCTCGTGTGGGAATGGGTTAATCTTATTCATTTACAGACGACAGTATTGTGTCGAAACTAAAGATAAACGGTTCAACGTGCACATACTTGCTTATATACCTTATCTTATCCCATCTGTGTTTGTTTTGTTTCGAATAAGAGCACGAATCATTTCGAAAGACGGGTTAACGTTTGGACTGTCGGACTGTGTAATTCAAGACAAGTTAACCATTTATCATTTACAGGTCAGCACCGATGTTTTGCATATTGTATCTATCTATTTATTACATTTTGTTATGGTGGCACTTAAGTTTCATCGCTTACTAGATAATTAACGGGGAAATTTGGGGATATTGCGCTATTTTACACTTTTATTCATAACATTGCCACATATTCCCGCCTTTTTACGCCTTACAGAAATATTGTCTTGTGAAACGTTGTGGGAATAAGAAATTGCTTGAGACTAAAAAATCTCATTTTTCTCGATTATTTGCTACCCTTTTTTCCAATTGTAGCGTACTTTCAAACAGAAATAACGTCGGCATTGTCTCTAAGTTTGGACCAGTTTCAATGTTTGTTATCTGGTAATGGGTTAAAGGAATCATTTTGCTACTGCCTGGCTATAAATTTATCACAGTAGCTGCATCTCAACCGGTTTTGTTTGTTTGTTTGTTTTGTTTTTTGCTAATATAAACAGTCAAAACATTTAGAATTCACTTTGCCCTTCACACTAACCAGAAATATTTAACGGGAAGATTCGAACATAACAAAAATAAACAAAGTACTGGGATTACTGTTAGCGATTAAAGCATGATGTTCTTGGGTTAGTTTCTTTGTTAGATGCTATCACGTTAATTGGGGGCGAAATTTAAATTGGTCCAAATAGAAAGGAGTTGCATACGAAAATTTAAAATTGATGAAATTCTAGATTGTTTCATCTCTCTCGGTAGAAAACATTGTGCAAATGAAGGATTTACTTTTCACAAGCAATTTCTTCATTTTAGACAATGTTTTCGCAGATGTTTTTTTTTTTTTTTTTTTTTTTTGAAAGGCGTCCAAAAGCGTCATTGTTTCGGAGTTAGTGATGAAAGTATACCATAGATTATTACTAATTTACCTGTCTTGGTCTCTGCCTTCGAATCTGCCTTTTTACCTTGTGTATGACTGAAATACTGTTAAAAGTGGTGTTAAACCTCATCAAATCAATCAATTTTCTAACAATATCCTATGCATTTTCATATACCTATAAATATTTCTTGCAAAAATGTGTACTTTACCCACAAACAAAGTCGGACAAATCAGAAAAGAAAATCCTTATATGATATTGTCAAATACGATTCCAAAAAAGGCAGTCTAAGATTTGCGTCATTGTAATTCTGTAGATAACGTCATATTGTGCATTAACACAATAACGGCGAAGAAGAAGGAAAATACTAGGTAACGGTAATAGTGTAACTTGTAATTACTTCCCGCTTCGGTCTCGTGAAAAATTAAAAAAATCGCACCGCAGTTCAAAGCAAATTTAAGATGTTGTATCGCTATCGTAACATAATATTTAAAGTGTTTTTGCTTTGAAACCTGTTCAGGCCGCCGTCATAGCGCAGTTCGTAGCGCGTCGGACTGTCAATCTAGAGGTCCCGGGTTCGATCCCCGACGGCGACACTCATCCTTTCCGACTATTTGTCTCTCAACAATGGGTCGATAATCTTAGACCTATGTGGGATAGCAGCAGGAGGCTAGGAAAGGATGTAATGGTAGTACTGGTGTGAGAAATACCAGGATTCCATTGTTAAGTGCTCCACCCGCCGCGATATAACTGAATGATTGTTGAAAGCGGCGTAAAAACCAATTCAAAACAAACAAAAGAACAAAATTGAAACCTGTTCAGACTATTGGAGCCAGTGATATCTAGAACAAGATTGGTTACAAGGAAATTAACATGATTATATTTTTTCATGACCCGAGTATACGTCCCTAATTCCTCCAAAAGGCAGTCGATTGTAAACAACAACCCATGGATTGGGATTTGAACTCAATGATTTCTCAATACAGTAATTTGCAAGCTACAAAATGATGCATGTGAGCCCTCTTAAAGTGGTATCTGATGGGAAATAACATTACATATGTTACAGTCAATAAATTCAACGATCTCTTGATAATAAAAAAGTCTCCCTAGACGTAGGTACACGAACGTTTCTACCTTTCTATGTTACTTGTTCAAGGGAAGGCAGTTCCTTCAATGCTGTGACAAAAAACAGTTTGTTACATATGTTACATGACATCTTTGCTCACAAAAAAACGTACACGAAGTACCATTTTAATGACATAACACTCGTTAAGTTAGGAAAAGCTCGCATGATCATCAACATTCGGTCCACAAGATCAGTATTCTGTTAAATGTAGGCGAAAGCTCACAAGATCAACATTCTGTTAAATATAAGCGAAAGCTCAAATGATCATCAACATTCGGTTGAATGTGTACCCGAATCCATGAAGAATTATGGGAGACGTTTAAATAGCATTTTTTCGGAAATGGCGAATTGACTTAACGAACACACTGATACAGAATTGATAACTTTTATAACACGTAGGTAAACATTAAAGTTTTATTTCTAATCTATTGGCAAACTTAAAGATGAGATGCATTTATAATAACTTTAACAGTAATACATTTTTTTCTAATCAATCGAAGAAAGCTGACTATATGCAACACTTCTCTGGGGATCATTATGTGGAAATTTGATGCGTGCATAGGACCTTTTATTTGAAGCCCCGAAAGGCAGAATCCTGATAATCGGGACGGGTGCTAGGACAGTCAGTCGGATATATGACGCAAAAAGAATCTTTAGAAAAAAAAACTAAAAACGAGAAAGTCATAAGCATTGTTTTTATATTGTAGCAACTCTAAGAGTATCTCCTCAAAATCCGTTCAAATACTGCTGTAAGAAGTTCATCTTGCATCTCCTGGGCAGAACCTAATTTATTTTGGAATGTAGAAGAAAAGCTTCTCAAATTTTCCTAAGACATAGCATGAAGCTTACTACATGTTTCATATGATGCTTCATATCAAGTGCTGACTCTCCATACAATTTATTAAAACAATGATCCTTGTTAAACTTTCTACGGTATGACTCAGGTGAGCGCTATAGGGCCATTGACATCTAACGGAGACGATAGACGAAAATTAATTTGCTTTAGGTAAAATTTGGTGAGCTGTTAACTTGTTTTTTCTTTTGTCTTGAAAGGCATTATGTTACGAAGCTGATTAATAGGTGATGTTTTATTTAGCCTCAATTTATTTAAAAGCCTCATTTATTAAATAAGTTTTCTTAAAACACATAAGATTGAGACTTGTCGAGTTTTCATCCATTTAAGATTACGACAAGAGAGAACAGTACTTAAACCATGATCTTCGAGTTACAAGTCAGCTGTTAACAGAAGGAAACGTCTTCTTATGTTAAACCAGAAAATTTAAAGCATTTGTGTAATGTAGTGTCTTTTTTTTCAAAATTTCTTCTGTGATTTATAATTTGATAAACAAACCTAAAATTAATAAAATAAAAGTGATAATAACTAGAAAAAAATAAACGTTTTCTTTATATTTTCTTATGTGAATTTGTTTATCTTGACTTGGTTAATTTATCCATATCCATTAAACAATGAATAGAATAATAAAATTGAAAAAAGTTTGCTACGTTAGTATTTTAAGTGCTTGATTCATGCACTTTTACCTCATTCATTTATCACGCTAACCTTCGGCAAATAAGATTATTCAACCAATCAATGCTTCTCTAGCTTATAGTAGGCATACTTTCAGAGATTTGATTTTACATTCTTGAATTGGGTACAGTTTATCGAATGAAAGACGATACAATCCTATCAATATAAGAAGCGACTACTTCTGAAATGCGAGCCATTGTCTGCAGTTTTGACGAAATTCCGCAGCCAATCAAACAAGGAGATCATAGAGGTTCTAAATTGCTCACATGAATAATTCCATTAGTAAAAAAAGTACTAAAAATTGTTGTTGTTGTTGTTGTTGTTGTTGTTTACACACTCATTTAGATACTCAACAAACATTATATTTAGCGTTGTATGCTTTATGATTTTCCAAAAGAATGCTTTTTATGTTGGAATGCGTAGCCAACATAGATTTAACATACCGCAAAATGAAAGTACAACAGTTTAATTCCGGGTTTCTAAATTACACATATCATATGATATCTTAGATATGAATAGACCTCGGATTACTTCTCATGTCTACTTGACACGGAAAATCAGTTAGTTGTAAACGAAGACAATACTACAGTACATGTATCAGATGATATAAATGTTCGTTAAGAGACTTCTAAACATTCTTTAGTTTACTTTTCAATCATGAGATGTCTTGGTTTCGATCCCCGGCGGCGGCACGTTTTCTTTCTGACATTTGTGTCGCACCAATTTGTGGATAAGCGTAAACCTAAGTGAGATAGCACCTGGAGGCTAAGAAAGGATGTAGTGGTAGTAGTGGTGTGAGAAATACCAGGAATCCATTGTTAGGTGCTCCGGCCGCCGCGATATGACTGAAATACTGTTAAAAGCAGCGTTAAACCAAATTCAATCAATCAATCAATGGCTTACTTTAAATGACTCAGCGCAAAAATTTGCTTTATGTGCTTCGCCGTTTCCTTATTTTGTAATCACGTAACCACAAGTTAGATGTGGTAGTCATGTGACCTATATTTCACGGAATACTTTTCGATCTTGTCCTAAGCTGTCGATATAAGGACAGGTGAATGTTAATGTAAACATACAAATCGTTCTCTCGCATTTCATTGGTCTAAATGAAATGAAGCTGTTGATTGATTGGATCTTGTTGAATTTGAAGAAAAGGAGAGAAAGAAAAAAATTAGAAGACTGGTTATTAATTCATTGCTTTTCGAGTAAAAGATTATGATGTAATGACAACGGTATTCAATAAACAATTAAAAAACAAAGTAATTAAGATTATTTGTTTTTATTAAGAAAATCGTAAAACTTAACAGCTGAATAAGGTGTAGATTAGACGCCTCAGTTGTCTGTGGCCGATTCTCTCTCTCTTTTTCTCTCTCTCACAAAAAAGTAGGGATAAGTAAACTGCATGGGAAGAATCCAAGCAAGCAAAACATTGTCCCGCAATTTAAATTGACACATCATACGATATCTGGAATAAGAATCCTCCTATGACGAGCATAACCTTGCAAAAAACAGATCTAAAGACAAGCTTTTGTAACGACGTTTTGGTCGCCTTACAAAAATCCTGTCACTCTTCTTTAAAACTATACAATGTAGTTGGCACTTTTCTTTGGGAAATGGAGGTAATGAGACATTAGTAGAAGGAGAAGTTGTTTGTATCCTGATAAAATAGTATGATTTTCAAATATTTTCAATCAAAATATCGGAGGGTATCGTAAATGGGACCGGTTTACCAGTATAGACCGAAGGTCACTGGGGCTATTGTCATGGTGTTTTGTCAGTCGCGTGAGTGTCCGTCCATACGTGTGTGCGTCCTTCGGTAAGCGTTTTACTTAGAAATTATCTTCAGAGAAACTTTGCATAAATTTCAACCAAATTTCATATGAATGATCCTTGGTCTACCAACTTTTAGACTTTCTCAAGAAATTTTTATTTGATGAAAAGCGTGAGGTTTTTTTTTTTTTTTTTTTTTTTTTTTTTTCAGGCGGGTGTCATTTCTATATATGGTAAAAGTACACTTTCTCAGAAAACTATGGAAGGAATTCGACCAAATTTCAAAGGATTAATTCTTGAGTGACCTACATCATTTTATAAGAATATTTTGATTGTATGAAAAACGTGCTTCTTATTGGCGGAGTAGATTTCCATAATATGTAATCGGTAAATCTTTAAAAAAAATTGTCAGAAAGTTATTCACCAACTTTTGCTGTGACCCTTTACCAGACTACAAAAAATATAATGGTTAGATGACAAACATGCCATTTTACAAGCAGAGATCAACTCCATATAAGTTATGAAAAAAATCCAGAAGGCCATCAGCCTTGACATTTGGCATGGATCATCAGTCTATAGGCTGTAATGAAAACTGCTTGTATCATATCTATTTTGTCACCAGGTGCGGATTGTGGGGTTCGGTTTGAAATCAGGCCTATATGGAAATAAAGAAGGATTATTTCTAACGTCATCCCTAAAACTGATTCAATTCATACCATTATTGTATCTCTTGTGGTCAACTTTAAAATTAGAAAAAATGAAAATTGGGGGAATTGTGTTGATATGTCAACCACAGCGAATATCCGAAAGAAATTTCTCTAAAACGCTTCTTCTCCTGAACCAGAACTTTTACATCCTTTCTTATTTGCATGGAACGTAAGTTCATTGACTTATATATGTATAACTTAAAACGAAATATTTAGATGACTAGGGACGGAGCCTTTGATTTTGGAAAGGGGGTCAGGCCAATGTACAATGAAGACATTTATCTAAATGACTTATTTTTTCTTCCAAACCTTGTCGCCATTTTTACCAAATTTGGTAGAAATATTCCTTATCTGGTGCTCCAATTTCCAGAATAACGTAACATTTGAATATGAGAAAATCTGAAAATGTATTAATTTCTGGAACTGATGAGAAAAGCCCTTTAAAAAAGCGTTTATCTCAAGTGAGCAGCCCAGGGTCAAGGTTCCTCTTGTCCTAAAAATGTATTTAAAATTGACACAATTATTCTTTAGATTTAATTTAAGAATGATAACTATGTATACAGGATTTACATATAGGTCGAATGCTAGTGCTGTCAGAACATCGGTTCCAACTCTTAGTAGCCTACTCACTGATCATCAATAAGCATACGGTGGGAAATCGCCATTTCTACCAGTTACTTACTGCCTTCGCCGCATTCCAACATTGCAGTGTTTTCGGTGCTTTGATTAAATAAATTGATTCTTTGTTTCTACGTATTAAAAGTAGCTCCCGTTAACTTATTCGAGACAAATGAAAAATACGTTGTGCCAAGACAAAGATGAAATAGAATCCCAGCGGGTTCAAGGTTCGACACAAGGAGAAAGTGGGTATTAATTACCAACCTGTTTCTAATTCTTGAAATAGGGTGCGCAAATCCGAAGCAAAAATGAGTTCCTATGAGCATTAGTTTAACAACTGCTATATATAAAACCTCTTAACCTATTGGTTGTCAGAATGTGACCGATCACAATGAATGACCTTGAAAACATAGTGTACATGTAAGATTAAAGTGGGTTCTAAATCGAAACAACCATTTTGACCAGGAGTTTATTGTGGATCTACAATATTTAAGTAAAAGATGTCTCTTGTTTAACGACTTAAACTCGTCCAATAAAAGTTTCTTAAGCTGTTGTTACAACGTATTGGTCTTCCAATAACGAATTAATTTTGATATAGTTCTGTCAGATTATTCTGCAAACTGCCATCGTTCGATATTCCATACAAGAAACGTGTACCTTGTATGGGAACAGTGGGCGCCCAATTACAATTACGGTAATGGTATTGTTTAACCTTGTTACCTTGTTCGATTAGAGTAAAACACGCTTCATATTTATATTTCTTTATAACAGATAAAAACAATGACAGATTCTGACGACATATATGAAGAGGATATAAGGTTAGATGAACCTGCAGCGAAGAAAGTAAAGGAAGATGGGTCAAGTGTATTTTGCGAAAATTGCCGTCTTGAATCAATCTACATAGATGCGCTGTGTTTGTGTTATGACTGTGAACGGTATTTTTGTTGTCTTTGTTTTGAAGCTCACGACAAAAGTCACTTTTATGTACAGAAAACCCAGACTACAACGGAGCAAGCAAAAAGTCGACGGGTGACTTATATAGAAAAGTTTCGATGTCGAAAATTGAAAAATAATGTCTTTGAAGGCGTGAATTCAAATACGTATAACTGGCAAAGAACCTTTATTAAACATATTAAACGAGATCAGGTCGAGTGTGATATTACTGGCTTGTGTGTATATGACAATGCAAGCCTCGTCATAGTAGATCATTATAATGATTGCTTAAAAATACTTGATCTCGAAAACTTCAGAATTCATCGTTATATACGGTTTCCTTTTGGGATTCGAGACGCTACTCAAATAAATTTAGAGGGTGAAGTGGGGCATCAAGGATCAAAGTCTAAGGGAAACATCACAGAATCAAATAAATCCGACAATAAGTCACCTGAACAAATACTAGTCGAGTCAATTGAAAAACACCCAAAAAACAGTATACAATATGGAAGACAAACAGAACACTTATTGGCCGTAACACTACCGTCAAAAGGACAAATATGGTTAATCGATATCAATAATCAACCAGCACGCAAAAAAGACAAGTTGAATATTGCTGATGGTTGTTTACGAGTGAAATTCTATTCCGGAAAGATTTTCGCATTATGTCGTGGAGAAAAAACTGTCAATTCGATTCATATTATGTCAATGTCCGGACGATTGATAAAAACAATCCAGACAGAGCAAAAGTACATAACAAACTTCGATGTTCTAGATGGTAAAGTGTATCTTGCAGACTACATTACAGAGCAAGTGGTGTGCATTAATGTGGACGATAGAAAGGTTATTTCTAACATTAAGATAAAAGATTCAGGGGTGGATGGCATCTGTTATGACCAACGGAATAATGTTTACATTACTGCTGGGAAAGGTTTCAACATTTACAAAATAAGTAAACATTTAGACAGGCTTGAACCTATCCATTTATTAAGCCATTTTATCGATTCGCCACGTTGTATAACTTTCCACGACGACAAATTATTTCTTACCCATTCTAGGCACTCACAACTTGGAAACTATTTAACTGTTATTAAGTTAACATAAGTATAGATCCACCTTTGGCCCTTACACTTTTCCTACATAGACGACTTCTAACGACGTTGAACGAATTTACAAAATAATCGATCGACTGCGGTTACTTTAGATAGATCTTTCCAAAATAATTCTAATTTTGTTTGTAAGCTATCATTTTTGCGAAAGATTGACTGACAGACGATTATATTTTTCATTAAATTCCTAACGAGTCTCTTTAAATTAAGACCATCTAAAAACGTTATTATAAAGTGCCCTTATGTGACTGATTCATAAACTTACATCTTTTGGGCCCCAAAATTTGTGAATTTTGCAAGATTCCTTCTTCCGAATAAGATTTGTACAACTGTAGTAGTATTTCTGCTATCGGCTCTTCGCAAATCCTTTAAGAATAGTGTCAAATTGAATCATAATTATGCTAACAATCACTTTTTCAACGAAAGACAGAGTTTTTACAACAGGTATAACTTGCTAAAAAACACAGAGCATATACTTTTTAAGTTGGAATGCGGAGCAATTTCAACTTAGATTTAACAAAACCGCAAAATGAACACAAGGCAATTTCATATCGGGTTTTTTTACAACACATATCACGTGATCTCTAAGATATGAATACACCTCGGGTTACTTTTCATCTCAACTTGCCACGGACAATCAGATAGTTGTAGCTGAAGACAATAATATGACACGTGTAAAGATGATATAAACATTCGTTTATAGACTTCTTTACATGCTCTAGTTTGCTTTAAATTATTGAAAAATAAGGTGATAATCGGCGCAGCAAATTGTTTTTTGTGATTCCCCATCCCCTGTTTGGTAATCACATGATCTCAAGTGACATGTGGTTGTCATGTGACCATAGATGGGCAATGTTTCCAAATATGGCTCAGGTCGCAAATGCATTTTTACAATAATCACGCCGCCTAGTGCATCAAGCAAACGCGATTATTGTGGAATTTACAGCTTTTACTCAATAAAAACCAAATCAATGCAAAAGGAAAGTAGAAGATTTTGAAAATTAGAATGTAAACATATCAACTTCTGGTTTCTATTTATTTACTAGATAAATACGCTTTATAATATCGTTATTTACAAGTTTAAATCAATAATAACACATCAAACCTTAACAAGTATCATCTAGCTTGGTCCTTTTTACTTCAGATTTTTTATGGTGCTAAAGCCGAATAACGAATAAGGAAATCGCGCGACTACAGGGCGCCGAAGATAATTTGATACTATCTTCATCATTTTACAGGATTTTTTTTTTTTTTTTTTTTTTTTTTTTTTTTTTTTTGAAAAGGACAAAACTACCATGTGCAAACAATAATTTTACAATAACGTTACCGTCTTTTTTTTCTTTTGAATTTTACTCACAACACTTTAAATATTCTTTTTTCCCCAAGCCTTAACCGGTATTTCAAATCGATCACCCTGAAACAGGTTTCCGCGCATTTCCGCAAATTTCCACGTATACTCATAAACTTGAAGTGAAAATTTACGTGAGTTTAGTATGATCGTTACAGAATTGGCCAAATTGAGGGTCAAATGATAATCGAGGTCATTGATTTCTTACTGTAGAAGCTGTTATTCTCTGTTTTCAAGATTCTAAAAGGAGTTCACGTATTACAGTTGATCAAAAGGAGAATGTTATGCTTGCAAATTCTAATTTTGTTGTGCGTGACACGAGCTTATAACCCATTCCAACTAGATAAATTTTAGACCAGTCCAAATTCAAAGAAGTAGCAGACGACAATTGTAAGTTGATGAAATCTTTAAAATCCGGGTCATTTTGAACAGAAATCATTGTAGATAATGAAGAAATTGCTTGTAACAAGCAATTTCTTCATTTCCCACAATGTTTTCCAAAGCTTTCATAATGAGGGTCATTTAAAAGCTTCATTGTCTGGGAATGGGTTAAGACAATACAAGTTTTTGATTTCTGTATGTGGATTTATGTTTTTGTGCATTATTCACGCTCACATATGTACACAAATCGGAATGCTGATTTAAGTTTAAAGGAGGGAGGCTTACTCGGAAAGTATAAAATGAATTTGAACTGTTACGCAACTTCTCAGTACTTTCAGTCCTTTGATTTAATTAGAGAAATGGTTACATATCGAGTCTCATTTTTAGAGTCTACTGGTTTCGCTAGCATTGTGATCGTACTCATTGGTGTGAATGTGTCCGGAAGATTACAACGTCGATTGTGTCCACCTCTAGCATTTGTGCCAGCAACAAAGCAAATCCTCGTGAATATTAGAACTTTTGTGAACGCTGTTAAAGATCCCAAACGTCTGAAGTGGATTTACTTGCTGACGGACACGGTTTTCTTGCTTGTCCCACATTTACTCACAATCTTAACCATTATCCTTTCAAAGATACCTTTCGGAAAAAATTTATGTTAGAAAAGCACCAAGTGCAAAATCTCAAAAAGTAAGCAAGGTAGAGTTATGGTTTTTAAGATCTGCATTTCGTATTCATGCAATGAATACAACTGCCAACTTTCAAGTCAATCGAAAATAATTTATAAAAATTGTGCACCGGACAAATAACTGGATCCCGTCGCACGGATACCCGAGCGCCCTTCGTTTATCATGATTACCTTTAACAAGGAAGATTACTTAACAAAACCATGCTTTGCTAGCTTACAGTACTTACAGTACTTTGATTTTATTAAGCGGTGTTAAGTTTGTACGTTAGAGGCACAATTTTGGATTTTTGTCTTGTAAGTAAATGTTAATGTATTATAGTGACATTTGTTTTACAATATGATATTAACAATTCAAATAACATACTTTAATTACACACGGCCCATTGGGCCTATAAGTCACATTGAAAATTCAAAATGTTTAATACTTCAGAATTTGACCTTGAAGCGCACAAAGTAGATAAGAAGTACTTGTTCCCCATCGGACGACAATACCGTTCGTTGAGGCTCAACTAATGTTTCATGCAATTACAATGTTCTATACTTGCTGCGGTCGTCTAAGATACCTCTGATGCGTAAGTTGAAGATAACAAATTATTGATTTAGTATATATCCGAATTTACCATATACGAATGTAAGACGAATTTACTAACCGTATTTAGATACTCTTAAAAGGCGAACATGTATTATTTTGTCTTTATAGTTACAAAATCCCGCAACTACAGCTTGAAGAAAGCTGTAGTCATGAGGTTTTAGAACCACGTTGGCAATTTGTCTTTATAAATAGTTATGTGGAAGTTAAGTTTTATTGTTAAATCATGTTTCGGAAACCTTCGTCGATGTTTCAGATTAAGGAGTCCTTAAACGAAACGCAAATAAAAAGAAAACAATACCCAACAAAATTTAGACAGTTTGTCAACACAGTTTTGGGTAAACGAGTTAGTAGCTATTTTACCATAAAATATCGTTGGTAGCACGTCGGACTGCCAATCTAGATGTCCTGGGTTCGATCCCCGACGGCCGCACTCATCCTTTCCGACTATTTGTCTCTCACCAATTGGTCGATAATCTTAGACCTATGTGGGATGGCAGCTGGAGGCTAGGAAGGGATGTAATGGTTGTGCTGGTGTGAGAAATACCAGGATTCCATTGTTAGGTGCTCCAGCCGCCGCGATATAACTAAAAGATTGTTGAAAGCGGCGTTAAACTCCATTCAAACAAACAAAACCATTAACTGTCGTGATTGTACCGAATTTTTAAACTTATGCATGCATTAGAACAGGAACATAGTGGTAATCGAATTAACTTTTATAAGAACATGTATTAATCAGACGACATATCATAAAAGTTAAATGAAAAAGCATTATGAATAAATATAATTGTATATGTAAATGGAGTTGATCAATAGCAAGTATAAAATGACTTAACTATGATATAAAAAAAAAACAATTAATTGTTAAAATGTTAAACGGGCCCAAGACCGGCCGAGCGATAATGATCCGATAAACTCGCTCAAGCAATCAGTTTGTAGCATATAGAACGGATCTTCCTTTTATGTAAGATTGTACAACGATTTTTGCTATCTTTCTTGGCTCTTCGCGTAGTAAATATATCAGCTTATCTTTAGAACTAACAAGTTTATATTCATCACTTATATTATTTTCCAAATACTGTTGCCTTTCATAACAGTATCTATGTCATTCAATCACAAAGTGCACCTCGTCCCCGATTACGTTGTTGTTTCACAGTGTACAAAGTCTCTCTTCAAATGGTTCGTTTACATAGCGACCGGTTTCAACCCGTAATGGTAGTATTCTACATCTCAACTGGGATAAAAGGGGTCGATCGTTTTTACATAGATTTAGCTATAGGTGTTTTTCTGTATTAAATGAATTTTTGAAGAGTCTATAAGTTATCAGTTTATAAGTATTTTCGATATTCGCCAGCCAAATATTTGTGTAATACGATCGGATTTTAATTTCAGCATTGATTATGTCAACACGTTGTTTATTATTATAATAGCCTAACAAATCTAATCTTTCGAAAATCTGTTTTATATCACGATCACTTTTACATGTACGATAATCATGTTCGGACACTGTTCTAGTTAGTGTGTTATTGTCCATAATTATCGATTCCAGTATACTTAGCCTGATTATCCAGTGTCTGTATTCTCTGGGCAACCAGCCTATATCTCCTGTAATAGCTGACGTTGGCGAGAATCTATGAATATCTTATTGCACGATTCTGTACATTGTCAATTAGTTGATGTTATTTGAACTTGAGGACCTGTAGTCTACTATTGGCACCACACAATTAAGGTAACGTTTTTCGAAGAATTTATAACCGATGTGCTTCGAATGGCGTTTTTTCGAAATGACGCTACCAAGGGCTCGTCCGACTGACCTTGAGATTAGCTCACAGTGTGGAGTAAACCCGAGTTTTTCATCAAATACAACTCCGAGGTATTTATAATCAGGAACTATTTCGAGAGCGTTTTGTCCTATCTTGAAATCGTATTCACTACGCCCCTTTCTCCCATGTCTAAAATATACGTCTGTGTTTATCATGACTCGCCATTATTAACACCATTCACTTAAACAGTCTAACCTGAAGCGATTCTGCGGTTTTTTCTAGAAGGACAATGCCATCGGCGTATAATAGTAGTGAAATGTTCGAATTCCCTAGTTCTATTCCCATGTTAAGATTATTAATTTCTTGTACGAAATCGTTAATGAAGATCGGAAATAACGTCGGAGACGCACTGCCCCCTGATCCTCACCTTTCTCGCATGTTATCCAGTCCGTATTTTTCCCGTTTATTCTAGGACAAGCTGAGGTATCACTATATAAGGAATTCGCTGATTTATATAGTTTACCGTCAATTCAGTTCAATAAGAGTTTATAGAGTAATAAATTAATCGCTATCTTTAGATCTAAGAAAGCAGCGTATGTTTCTGATTAGTTTTTTTAAGATGCCATTTAGGGTAAAAATACGGTCTTCACATGATCAATTGCATCTAAACCCGTTTTGTTCTTCGGCGAGGACGTTTTCTGATTCAAGGTCATTCTTTATTCGTTTAATCAGAAGACCGGTATACAACTTACACACACGTGATAATAAACTTATTCCTCTAAAGTTTAGTTGATAACGTTGGCCCGAGTCAATACCTTTCAGAATAGGACAAATAATTGCTTTCCTCCAAATATATGGTACAATGCCCGTATCTAGTGTACGTTGAAACAAGTCACGTAGTATGCTGATTACATGCGGAAATTTAAGAAAAGCATATGAAATACAGTCTATGCCTGTTGCCGATTTCGAATTACTTTTCATAATCAAGTGACTTAATTCCTTCAGTGTGATTATCTCGTTTAAATCTTGATTCGAAGAATACAAAGGGTCTAGCATATTGAGTTCAAGCATTTGTTTATAATTTAATTTTTAGTTTCGTCTATCAAAAACGAGCGTTCTGTTGGTCGAAATTAGTATTCATAACTCCAAGAACCAAATTTTGAGCACGCAGCGATTTTGTGTGCTTCCACACAAAATAATCCCATACAAAATGGTATCAAAATTTGTAAAGCTTTTGTTTTTTTCGCTCGATGCTATTAACTTATAAGAAATGAAGAGAATATTTTTTTTCATGGAGGTATGAGCCGAAAAACCTAATCACACAATGTATGAATCCGCTTCGGTTCATACCTCAATGAAAACAAAAAATATTCTCTTCATCTCTTAAGTGCATAGAATCATAATCATTTGCATTCGGTGAGATATACAGGCTTTGAAAGTCATTTTTGGCCTGGTTTAGCAGGCCTTAGCAGGCCATAGGAGACAACCCTGTATCCTAGAAATTGCATAGGAAAAGGATAATCGAGTTAAAACCGAACAAAGTGTGTACTACGCAGATTTTTTTCAAACACTATTCCAATCGACTATATTTGCAATCATATTATTTTGAAATATTAAACTTTATTGATATGTTCCAGTGGAAAAGAAAATGTGAAATAAAAGAATGAAAGAAAAAAGTAGACTGGTGCATTTTTACATTCCAGAAAACTTTAAGGATGTTTGCTCCTGCGTATTTCGGTTCATATGACGTACCGCGCAATAGTTTACGTCGAGTCGGAAAGTTATTGACAACGGAATTTAATGCAGTTGAATATAAAACTATATCACTAAATCTTTTATCAGGCATCCGAGTAAAAATATATTTCTGTAATGCAATCAATACAACCATTTATTGCGACGCCATAGTTTTTTGTGTTTTTTTCCACGTTTCCGCGCTAAATAAAAAGAATAACAATATGTAATATTGAGCATCATTTACGCTGTACAAAAAGGTCTGTTGTACCGCTTTTTTTTATCCGTGACGATTCATAGTATGACGCTCTTTTCTTTTTTGTAAAGTAGGATACACTTGTTTTACCTTGTATCTTCAAGAACCGTACTTCCTGTCATTTTAAGTTAAAATTCAATATCTTTGCTCGTGAATTAGACGTACATCACTTATATTTCCACTATTGTTCTATTTATTTACGTCTCTATCTCTCTCATATATTTAAAGATTTTACATACCTAGCACATAATAGCGTTCACCACATTCCACTCTACTTACAACTGGCCGGTTTGAGGATTATATATACCAGACGAAAATGCGTCTAAATACAGTTAGGGGTATAGAAGTTTCCTTTTTAATTTATCTAAACAAAATCTAATACATGAAAACTCTGATTACTTGTGCAAATAAAGTTCAATTCGTTAAAAGTTGGTGTGATTACTGATTTACAAGCTACCTGAATGGGTTGAAAAGAAATGGCATTTTTTTCGTGAATTTCCCCCTTATAATGTACAAAAATCTCAAAATATTAAGAACTTACTCTATGACCCGATGTGAAAATTTTATCACCAGAATTCTTGGTATGTATGACTTTTTTATGGAAAATGAGAAAGACCGTATTACTCCAACAATATCATTTTAGCTAATATCGAATGTCGATGCCATTGAAAATTTTGACAAAAACGAGTCATTAGTAGACATTGTAAAATGGCCATAGATCCTTATGTACTTTGTAGATCTCGATAAATTTATCAATTATTTAATCTGATAGGATATTTATTTTTCCGAAGAATAAGGGATGGGCCTCGTATGAACTCAAAACGGGCTTTTATTTACCAATTCATTTGTAGGTGGTATCTTTTTAAGTGTCAATTTCACACTAAAAAAAATAAATGTCCGTTTTTCTCTAAAGCCACTTCGGAATGCATTTTTGTAGAAGATATACATTTATCTTCTTTATGTAATAAACATATGTTGGACGAGCAACTTGAGGCTCAGAAAGGATGAAGTGGTAGTAATGGTGTGAAAAATAACAGGAAGTCATGTTTAGGTGCTCCAACCGCCGCGGTTAGACTGAGAGATTGCTAATAGCGGTGTTTAACCCTATACAAACAAACAAAAAAAACACAAAAACATAATGTAAAAATATTGGAGAAACTCTATATTACTTTGATTGCATGGGCGAACATCCTTAATAAAATTGAAATAAATAGAGATCCGGCTCGTGTTTTCAACGCCCCGCCCCATTTCCCGCCGAATCTCAACCGTCAAAACACGCCATTCTTTTCGTAAGGAATTTCAAAGAGAAGGTGAGGTCGCCCGTATGAAATAACTTTTCCATATTGGTACCTATTTACGAAAATGCTATTCACTTGAACGCCTGCATTTTATCCTTACATTTATGTGAAACTCGCGATTTTGATAAGCAGGTCACAATAGCATCATTACTCTGGCACTCAAAGTTTTGCAGATCATAAAAACATGGGAAGCACTTGGTTTTAAATGTATATATTGTGCATACTGTACAACAGGGTACGATACTTTTTAGTTCAAACTTTGTATCTAAACTTTGTAGTTAGCTTCGAAATGTTTCTATGCTACAGTTTGGCTTGGCAATCAATCTTTGTGTTCATCTAGACTTTGGAGTTTTAAAAAAAACTATGGAGTTTCTTGTGCCTTGGAGAAAAATGTTATGTAGAGTCAGCTGGCTTTTAGTAATTTTTCATTATAACTTGGAGGACAATCTTTGGAAATTCATTTCAGCTTTGGAATTGAAAACTAAAGAAGAAGTTTGTTTCTTAAAAATGTACCATTTGTTGTTAAATTAAATGAATTAAATCTTGCTCTTTCATTTGTATTTACAACAAAATCTAAGGAGACCAAATGAAGACTTTACTACAAACTTTGGATTTTACTTAGTTAATAGTGATAAAACATGGTTTGTACAGATAGAAATTTTGATGTAAGTGCAACTTGTGAGTTCAGATTACTCAGAAATCTATCATTTTGGGGGAATCATTAAAACTCTGGATTTGAAAACTATTGGGAGTTACTGGGGGAAAATGTCAATTCGTTATGTCAGTTGTAAGCTATCAGTTTAGTTATGTAATATTTCGGGTTGTCTTGGTAGAATCTTCAGAAATTTGTTCCAATTTCGGAATTGTAAACTAAAGGTCAACCTATTTTAAACGGCAATTTTTAAATGGCCTATTATTAAATTGCTGATGATGTGCACCCTGTCAAGTAAGAGGTGAGGTGACATTATCATATGAGAGGAAAATTATTGATTTCTTGTACTAGCACATTGTAGTCACATGATTTAAAAATGGAATTTCAAATTTTAAGTGCAGCTGATTTTAATCAATCTAATGAATGTTTACCAGATGAAGCAAGGGGACTGCAGTGTGTTCCAATTTGTCTGATGGTTTTTTTTATGTTTGTAAAAGCTAACAAAAATGTCAAAACCATACAGACAAAACAAATGAATGAAATATTGGTTGCTGGAAGTCTTTTGTATTGTGCTAGAAGGTATGATCGAATGGATAAATTGATTGACTAGTAGCAAGCCAATCAACTCAACTAAAATTATAAAAACGCGAGTTGCGCCTGTCTGCAAAGCGGTATCGGGCGAAGAAATCTATACTTTGGGAATAAGTTGTTTTTGGCGGACTCAGCGCTCTATAGTGAGCATACCGTTCGACATTTTTCCTTTGAAGTGAGTTCGGAATGTGGCTTACGATCCCTATGGGTAAATGGAACCCTTGGTTTCCATCGCCTAAAAAAGCCTTGCTAAAAAGCTTAAAAAATTGGAGTGCATGTCTTCAAATGTCACCTCGCCTCTTTATAAACCAGGCATTCATCACTTTTAGCGCTTTGATTCCATTTATCGAACAAAGCGCTTTCATTGTTCCTAGTCCTTCTAGGTCCCTTAAGAAGACTTGTTCTGTCTGATGCATTTCATGCAACATATCCGATAATATATCATTTTCCTTGAGTCCCGTGTAACATTATAACTTGGTTCACTATTATTCAACTCATTCTCAATAGTTTTACAGAAGTCAGTGTATGAATGGTCTATATTTAGCTCTTATTGCGCGAGAACTCTCTATCCTACAAACGAGTTCAACTAAGGCGAGTCTTAAGTAGCTAGCCATGAAGTCAATGGGGATTTTGCTTAGTTTGTATTTTCTGTTGAAAGGGAGATTATCACTCAGTTCATTCGCTCGATAAGTTGACGAGTAGCCTCCCTTTATTCCTATTGCAATATGATCTGAGATGGGATCGATGACCAAATTGAGCATGAAGATCATAATCATCAATTATTGAGCTGGCTGTCAAAACTTGAGACGACTTACACTGATTAAGTATGGTGTGAGGTACACACATATAGTCTACAACCGGGGGCCCTTTTTGTGTTATACACTTATAATTATCATTATCGTATCATTATCGTATCTTCCCGCCGCCGTCATAGCGCAGTTGGTAGCGCGTCGGACTGTCAATCTATAGGTCCCGGGTTCGATCCCCGACGGCGGCACTCATCCATTCCGACTATTTGTCTCTCACCAATGGGTCGATAATCGTAGATCCATGTGGGATAGCAGCTGGAGGCTAGGAATGGATGTAATGGCAGTACTGGTGTGAGAAATACCAGGATACCATTTTTAGGTGCTCCAGCCGCCGCGATATAACTGAAAGATTGTTGAAAGCGGCGTAAAACCCCATTCAATCAATCAATCGTATCTTCCGTTCAAGACAAAGACTTTTGAATCAATCAAGAAGTCTCGACCATGTTTGTTACTAGATAGATCGAGCGGGGATATAGTGTCACTATCACTTGAATCTTGTAGTTTACCTAATCTACAATTAAAGTCCCATGAGATCACGATAGAATCAACATCATCTTGCAAATAAATTTGCGTAAGAATTGTTGAACGTATATCGTGAGGTACACACATATAGTCTACAACCGGGGGCCCTTTTTGTGTTATACACTTATAATTATCATTATCGTATCTTCCGTTCAAGACAAAGACTTTTGAATCAATCAAGAAGTCTCGAAAGTCTCGACCATGTTTGTTACTAGATAGATCGAATGGTATTCGCGGGGATATAGTGTCACTATCACTTGAATTTTGTATTTTACCTAATCTACAATTAAGGTCCCCCGAGATCACGATAGAATCAGCATCATCTTCCAAATAAATTTTCATAAGAATGGTTGAGCGTTTCTTCCCCAGATAGATGTTTCTGGTGGTAAATAGCATGCAAATACGATAATTATATAGTCTGATTGCTAGTTGGTAAAATTTAGTCCTAATATACCTTCGAATGATTTGCCAATGACCTCTTCTTCGAAATCTTCGAAAACCCTATGTTTCACTAATATCCTTATATCACCAGAACCTTTTGCTTCCGCCCTGTGTATTTCGCGTCTATTTAGTCCAAACCATCTAAATCCTTGGATCGATGTATCACCAGTTAAGTAAGTTTCACAAATTGTTATTACATCTGCGTCTATAGCGCGCACTAGTGAGCATCGAAGATCGTGATTATTTACGGTCCAACCACATACATTTAAGTGAGCTAGATATAGATTCATGGAGACGGGGTTCGTGTTAAGCGTCATTATTATTTGAGGGAGCATAATGGGCACTAGGTTTCGTGCGATGATCCTGTATTCGCTCTCTCGTATCAACCGAAAGATTGTAATCCACGAGTCAGAGTACGCGCGTTATGCTCATTAAGACGTTCTGCGTTTGTTATGCATGGCTTGATATACAGATGTTTGTATGCTTCTGAGTGCCTTGGAGTGTTCTTTTGTTTTAAGACTTCTGACCTTTCTTCATGACTTTTGAAACTTATTTTAATAGGGCCTGGGCGATTTCTTATTTTTGTAGGAAGTCTGAATACTGTTTGATCTATGCTATTTTTCTCTACCGATTGGTTTTCAATCGGATTGGTAACGTCTTTGGAATGATTCGACTTTTGTAATCCTAGATTCCATTTTTTGAACTGTTACTAATATAGAGTCAAGCCTATCTATCTCTCCACTCAAATCATGGGTTAAATCACCACGAAGAACCTTATTCTTATCTTAGTCTTATTTCCATTCTTTCTTCAAAGTGTCTATTTTTGTTTCTATTGTTTTAATCATTGTATCTTGATTATTTTTCATAGCAGTTATTGATTTAACTAAAAAGTCTATTTTCTCAGAATCCGAAGAGTGCATTCTCAGGAATTTGCGTTTTTTGGAGTGACGGGTCCATATTGTAAGTAGAAGTCTGTTTTCTATAGCTTTCGAAGAACTTGGTGAAGAGTTAGATTTTGGCTCAATTATTATGACACTGGTGTTGATATATAACACATCATTTGTCTCTTTGAGAATAGTACTTACATCGAAGTTCGTCTGTGCATTTTTTTTTTGTTGTTGTTGTTGCTTTTCACTTTCCTCGAAGATTTTTGACCAGTGTCACCTGCAACTTATTATCTGTATTATATCTAAAATGTTTGATATTGTTTCAAATAGGACAGTACAAAACATCGTGTATTTGACAATCATTTCAACCACATTCCGGGGAATCATGTTCATTTACGTTCAATCAAGCGTTCAGCAATCAACCAGGTTGCAATCAGGATTTTCCGATCTGAGATCAACCAATCCTTAAACCAATCATTAGCGTTAAAACATTCCGATAATGAACATCGCCATATTAGTTTTGGTGATGAATACTTTCGTTAACATCAAATTCGGTAAATCAGATTTTAACTGTAATGTTTTCGTCTAAAATGATTTACGATATTGAAGTAATCAAAAGAAATTTTGCAATGATTGAACGATCTGAACAAGAAAGCGTTGAATCCGCTCAGAGTAAAAAAGCGATCGGCTTTCAATCACAATCATTTAAATACGATCGTGTAGCGTTCAGAGTTCAATTCGGTTACAATTAGCTTGCCAAATGAGCGATGTTCTGTACAGTTTTTCATGAGAAAAAGCTGTCACAAAACCAGGTTTCAGTGGCTTCAATCTCTGGAAAGAAATCTTTCGCCATTTTTCTGATTATGTTATTGCAGGTCAAGAAATATGCACACTTGACTTAGAAAGCGTTGATGGAAAACGAAACTCACGGAAACTGGACGGACATGGGAGCTGACACTCGTGTTTGAACACAAATCACCGAATTAACTGATGGCATTGTTAGATAAACATACCAAAGTACTGAGCAGATACATGTTCAATGTATAACAGTTATCATTCATGTTTTTCCTTTTAAGGGAGATACTTAAAAATGTACTGGTATTTTTTTGAAAACTTGCGATAAAAAAATGGCACTAGAGTAAAATTTTAGGAAAATATTTTGTGCACTCTACAGGCTTCATTTTGGATAAAATGTCTCGAAACTTGGTGCAAACGTTTGTCTTTGGCAAGATAAATATCGAGTCACTTCTGGTAAATAGAAAGGCCACTTCAGCTGTGTCCGTGATCTTGGAAATAACCAACAGAACTTTACGCATGCCACTAGTATTCATCAAGAGCAACAACTATACCAAGATATCTTGAAATCCATCGTACAAAATGGACCCATTCACCAACCCCTAAACCCACGCATAAACTAACACACAGTCAGAGGTATATGTACCTCTGTATGATCATTGCTGTTACATTTTGGTAGCATTAAAAGTGTGTAAAAATCGACCCTAATTAGCCTTCGCAGTCTGCACCGTCTATGCGGGGTCGTTATCTTATTCTATTCCAAGGAGTTCGTTTCGATTAGTTGGATATATTTTGGTCAGGGCGTTGTATTTCTGACAATTGAGCAATCGGGCTGTCAATCAAAGAAAAAAATCGACCAATCAAAGCATTTATGTTGACCAGGAGTGAACTTCGGTATTAGCCACCATTTGTGTGAAGCATTCTTTGGGTTTAACGTCTTAAACGTCGTAACTACAGCTTATTCAAGTTGTAGTTACGAGGTTTAGGTCGCCAATCAACAGTTCTACATTTTTATTACATACTACTGGCCACAAAAAGCCCCGTTTAAGAGCAAAGCGGATATCTCTGTCGAATGGGCGAAGTAAATGGGCGAAATCAACGGCGTAATTGGGCAAGGCAAGCGATTGGTCAATTACATATGCGCTCCAAGTAAAGAAGCAGATTAGCCTGTGCATCCACATATTCTTATCTTAGTCTTCACTATGTGACCCCTTTTTCTCTCTCTCTCTCTTTTATAGTATTCACGAAAGGTTTATATTTACAATTAACCGATCGCGGCTGTCAATGAAGGAATCAACCGACCAATCAAATCATTTATTCAGCCCGGACCTGACCTTTTAACTCCGAGATTGACCGCTATTTTTTTAACCTTTTTTGTTTGTTTTGGCGACTTAAACCTCGTAACTAAAGCTTATTCAAGCTGTAGTTACGGCGTCTAGCTTACCAACCAACCATTTTACTTTTTTACATGCTACTGGCCATTAATTTTGCAAAATAAAGCCGTTAAAAATCGAAACGATACTTCCCGTTGGAATTAATGAGCGGGGCATAGGGAGTTAGTGAGCGGGGCAAGCGATTGGTCAAATGACCGATCCTTGGCCCCGCCCATCGACTCCGCTGGTCACACCAACTGACTCGACAGTTAACTCCAGCACGATATTGAATTGCTATATTTTTCTAAAAAAGATATGGCAAGTAGCACGTAACAATAATGGTAGGTTTGCGACTTAAACGTGTGAGTCGTAAGTCGTCAAGCTTACACAGATACCGGCCAATGTAGGAGTTCAAAGTTATTTTCTGTTCAAATGCATAAATTGATTAGACGATTGTTTTTATGATGAACTAAATCTTCAGTAAATCCTCTAATCTGATTATTGCGATAAAGATTTACTATCAATATAAAATCAAGATAATGTCAAAGATATTATTCATTTCATATAAGTAAGTAAGCAAGTAAGTAAGTAAATATTTCATTTAAGTGATATGTGTATACATACAGTAAACTACAATTATTAACAAATGAAAGATGAATAATACCGGCCCAATGGGCCTATATGTCACTGATTCCTAAAAGTTATAAGATGGTCGAAATGGTTTAACGTATACTTTTTGTAGACGGTACATAGAATGTTGTAGATTAGTATTTTGTGCCACACCTCTATTAAGCCCTTACAACAGGAAGGGTTAATTACTTTTAACATTAATTCAGCACTAATACTTGATTCATACTCACTGAGACTAGAAATTCTTGAACGAAACGAAATTCAAATCTGTACATGTATCATAATATATATGTTTTAAATTTGCTGTATCATGTAATTGTATTATTTATAAATAAGGTTGTAGAAAATGCCGTGAAAAGACATAATAATGCAATACGGAGTAATAATTCAAGAGTGCAACCTGAAAAACTCACAACTACAGTTTGAGTCAAACTGCAGCTGCGAGTTATCAGAATAAAATCGATGTACTAACGATTAAAATGTTTTGTTTTTTTTTGTTATTGACAAACTATTGTGTATTCATATGGTATAACCTACTGACAAATCGATGGCTCAGTGCGAAACAGGTGTAACCACCTATAAACATATAGGCAGTTACAACCGTTCCACGCGGAGCCAGTGAAATGATAAATGGAAAATAATTATTTCTGTTTAAAGAAACGATTAATTGAAAATAAAAAAAAATCTTGACTCAAGCAATTTTTTTCACCAGACAAAGAGTTCTTTCACTTTCATTTTAGCCACTGTTTTTGTGTGTGTGGGGTGTGTGTGTGTGTGCGTGCGTGCGTGTGTGTGTTTGTTCTTTTCCTCTTTGTGTGTGTGTGTTTTACGTGTACTAAGAATGTATGAATCTTTAATACACCTTTATTGCGAAAGGCTAGTATAAATAGTAGTTCTTCTTTTAGCATAAGCCTTGACTAAAAACTTTGAGAGTTTTCGAGCATAAGATGCACAAGCTTTTGTTCCGATGTTAATGATATAAAGTCTTCTTTCAACTGAAAAACATCGTATATCTCTCCACTGTTATAAAACTCACAATTGATAACAAAGTGAACTTCATGTTCAACTTGTTGGGTATTACAACACACGCAAGTGCGCTCGTTCACTTGTTCACCGACGTATCTACCAGTTTCAATTCTTAACGGCAAAATGCCGCATCGAAGTTGAGCTGACATTGAACGTTCATATGTAACCAGATTAAGGTGAATGTATTGTTCAGTAAATATGTTATCTTTAAAAAGTGTGTATGTGCGTAACTTTCGGGTTTGCTCTACATTAAAAGACCATTGTACTGAGAAAAATTCTCTTATTTTAGTATCTGCTAGTTCAATTATTTCATTTTTTCTTTGGTAATTTTAGTCAATTAAACCAATTCTCTCGAAAATGTCCACTGCACCAATTATTTTGACAAATTCGATAATCATGATCAAATACTGTTTTAAGTAAACGGTTACTATCGGTGTTCAACAGTCTATTCCGGTACCTTATTATCACCAACCACCGCCTGTATAGACATGGTAGCCACCCAGTGTCTCCAATCAGAGCCATAGTAGGAGCATAACGGTGGACCCCTAGGAAAAATCTCATACTACGATATTGGATATTGTCTAAAAATTTGTGCACTTTAACACCCAACGTTGAAAGTCCATAATCAAAAGTTGGAGCCACGCAATTAAAGTATAGTTTTTCGAAGGATTTGAATCCCAATTCTTTGATTTTATAGGCCTTTGATATTATACTTCCGAGGGCTCGACCCGCCGATTTGGATATTTCTTCACAGTGCAGTTTATAATTGAGATTCGTATCAAATGTCACACCCAAATACTCGTAGGAGCTTACTAATTCCAGGGTGTTTTCTTCTATATGGAATTTGAACTCAGTCTGTTTATATCTATTTGGTCGAAAATGCATGCATTTCGATGTCGACGTGTTGATTATAACGCGCCATTTCTTATACCACGCGTTAAGAGAATCTAACATTCTGATTTCGCTATGAAAGCAATGTCATCTGCGTAGAGAAGTAGTGAAATATTTCTTTCTGCAACGCAGACACCAAGTTCAAAGTTATTGATTTCGGCAACAAGGTCATTAAAGAATACGACAAACATTGTGGGAGATAAACAATCACCCTGTTTAGCGCCCACCGTACAAGGGAACCACTCCGTTAACCTGCTGTTAAAACGAACACACGATTCTGACTTAGCGTAACACGATTTTAAGGTATTATATATTTTCCCGTCGACGCCGTTCAGCAAAAGTTTGTGTAACAATAAATCTCTGTCCACAAAATCAAAGGCCTTTTTTAAGTCTAAGAAAGATGTAAAAACATGCTCACTGTTTCTAATGATACTGTTCAAGCTAAAGATGTGATCCTCACATGACCTTTTTGCCCTAAAACCATTTTGTTCATCTGCAAATAAGCCATCCCATTATAAGTAGCTCATTAAACGTTTATTAGTTACACTACTATAAAGTTTACTTATACACGACAAAAGGCTTATTCTGCGATAGTTCAGTGGAATGCGTTTGTCCGAGTTTTCATCTTCATCAGTAATGGGCAGATAATAGATTTTCTATTTGGAAAAATACCAGCTATTACACCGGGAAACTTTAGGGCCGCATATGGGATCGTGTCGTATCCAGGAGATGACTTCGATATTGCGGACATTACAACTCTTGTAACTTCCTCAATAGTAAGGTTTCTGTTAAGATCGGCTTTGGGAATACAGTGGGTCCAACATATTCGATTCTGATGTATTTTTGTGTAATTTAGCTAAGTCATAGTGGTTATTGTCAAAATCATTTGATTCTACATTATTAAAAAGATTCTAAAACTCGTTCCTCCAATTATCAAAGACACATTGTACGTCTGTTGACGCATTCCATTTCTATCAAGTATCTCCGTTGGAATCGATGTTGATTTACGGGGACCTGGTGTTTTAATCTTAGACCTAAAGTCATTCGGATTGTTTGAGGCAAGGTTTTCTATATCATATGCTACTTCTCTTCAATACGCTCGTTCAGTTTGGCGCAATATTTTACCAAATAAGTCTCTTGCTCGTTTATATTCGCCCAGCTTACTTCCTCGAACACTTCTTTTTTATTTATATTTAAGAAAGTTTCTTTCCTTATCACGTTATTCAACCCACAGCTTATCCAAAGTATCGTTCCAATATGGCTTTTTGCTTTTGTGTCGTTTATTAGTTTGTGGTGTAGCATGATATTTTGGTACTTCCAAGTGCATTTCCTATATAATCGTATTGCACAACTTTGAGTACAGTGAATCAATATCGCCCTGCCTTTCTCTGCACAGTTCAATATCACGAATAATCTCCTGTAAGGCTCTGGCAGCAGTGAAGCTCGACACGAAATTACAGGAAATTTTGTGGAGTTTAATTTTTTTTTTCTGGACAAGGCTTATTGTTCGCTGTTTGATCAGACATGGAGTAACACGTGCAACATATGTTTATCTGTGTTTTTATAATAGCATGATCCGATATCCTTGATCTTAGGCCGAGTTGTCCGTGTAAATTACCGTTATCGATTACGGATTGTAACTGTATTACCTCGAAGTCTTTGATTTTAGAAGGCATGTAACAAACACATTTTACAAATTGATATATAATAAGTCATTCAATTGGTTTGACAAAGTCGCGGTCAACTGTTTGTTTAGTTTGCACTTTCCCAAACAACACAACACAATTTTATACTGGTCCAAATGCAAAGAAGTTGTAATCAACTATTTCAAGCTAGTGGAATCTTTTATTTCTTGTCTTTTGGATCGAAAACATTGTGATAATAAAGAAATTGCTTGATATAAGCAATTTATTCATTTTCCACAATGTTTTCCAAAGTCTTTTCTTCAGGGGCGTAAAATCGCGGGCTTGTGTGCGAATGGGTAAAGATACAGGATTTCTTTCATCAATTTTGAGAAACAGCTTTCGTAAATAACTTCCAGAGATCTCTTACGGTGATTTACTTTTAATACATGTGTAAATGATGTCCATCTCTTTAAATACTCTTACAATCTTTTCATCATTTCTCAAATAAGCGCAAGATCTTATATTTAAGACAATCGGTAGTATAGGTATGTCGCATTTTAAATAATTTGCACCATTTTCGGAATATATTAACATTATTGAATCACTTGTTATTCAACAATTATATTCGATCCCCGACGGCGGCACTCTTCCTTTCCGACTATTTGTCTCTCACCAATGGGTCGATAATCGTAGACCTATGTGGGATAGCAGCTGGAGGCTAGGAAAGGATGTAATGGTAGTACTGGTGTGAGAAATACCAGGAAGCCATTGTTAGGTGCTCCAGCCGCCGCGATATGACTGAAAGATTGTTAAAAGCGGCGTAAAACCCCATTCAAACAAACAAACAAATCAACAATTATAACACAATCTTATCTGCAATCGATATTTAGAAAAAGCTGCGGGATTTATTTTCTTTTAATGGATTAAAGAGTTTTCTTTGTGTTTAAATGGCAAATTTCCAAAGGGTATTCAAACTTTTCTTTATCTTTAACAGATAACTAAAAATGGTCGAAGATTCTGAACCGATTGAAGAGGGTTTACCATCTGAAGAACCAGCAACAAAGAAATTCAAATCCCATGTGAATAGCGCGTTATGTGATGTGTGTCGATATGAATCATTCGAGGCGTCACATTTGAGTTTTGATTGCGAACTGTACCTTTGTTATATGTGTTTTGAAAACTACAACAGTGTCCATCATATTTTCAAAAAAGGATCAGTTAGAGACATGGAAGTCACGAAATTACTTTTAGACTTTATACAAGAGGAAAGGGACAAACAAAACATTTAAAGAAATGATTCTGATAGGTGTATTTGGAAGAAAATTACAGTGAAGTATCCACAAGATGACAAGGAATGTGATATTCTCGGGATATGTGTACGGCGTTTTTCTCGGGGTGATTTTTCTTTAACTCAATTAGATTAACGAATATTTGATCTATATCAAATGGTCATTTAAAACAAATAATAGGCTGTTGTCGTAATCTATTAGTAAACGTCACAGTACCAGCTTTTGATGGTACACTTTATACCATTCACTGTTGACAAGTATGCAATGTCGATCGATAGAGAAAATAAAATGAACGTCAGGATATCTTTTGTTGAATGTTTGTTTTGTTTTTCTTTTGATTGTTAAAATTATCTCGTTTTATTTAATGAAACAGAGCCATGGTGTAGTAGTCATGAAGCTCGTGAAATAAAAAAGCTACTTTCTAAGAATGGTCGTTACTTTTTTATGATGTAAAAATGTGCACATGTGATGTTCAAATATAAAACCGTAGTAGGAAACGACACACAATTCATGTTATCGCTGCATAGTATCGAAACATGTTTCTGTTGTTCCTTAGCAATGAGCTGTACAATTCAATCAATGAAATTTCACGATAACACAGATTTTAGAAAATCATCTTACAAATGATAATACTTTCTTGAGAAGGGGGGTATTCATGTTTTGTTTGTTTGGTGAAACTTCCTGTTTGTAAGAGAGTCGTTTCAAAATCGCACGACCCATTTGCATTATCTTTATAATAAAAACTTAGCCTCTAACATCCTTCTAATGCCTGTCAGCTCGATCATAGGGCATTTTCAGCGTTTTTTTATGTCTTACATGTGTATATAATAACAAGGGATGCAACTGACAAATTCAGAAAAATCTACCCGTCCCCAACAAAAACACTCGTTACTCCGTTAATTCTAAAGATAATTACACGAGATCTTCTTTGACTAACTTCTTACATATTTATCTAGCGAAAAACAAAGTGTTTGGGGATTCTCGCTAGAGAAGCTGGTTTCGCGACATATGGGTCGAAATTGTTTGGTCCAACTCGGGTCCGTCCGCTTGTAAGACTAAATATACTATTTGGTACCAGATGCCGGCCGAAACAGTTATCGATCTCATAAAATAAATTATAATCTTTCACCAACCTCCGTCGTTTAATGTTAACACCGTGAATACAGCTTCAAGTCTGTCGAAGTTTCGCCGATTCACTCGATTTTGAAGGATTCAGCCGTCTTCATCGTCACGCGACCATCATGTATCAAGGTATTTCATTGGTCAGATTTTGGTTCCTGAGAACTGATCAATCGCGGCTGCCAATCTTAAAATCAGTCGACCAATGAAATCTTTCATCGAGACTGGAAGTTAACTTTGAACTCCAACATTGGACGCCATTTATGCAAAACATTTTTTTTTTGGATTTGCGACTTAAAATAGTAAGTACAGTTCATTCAAGCTGTAATTACGACGTCTATGTCGTCAACAGCCATACAACTTTTTACATGCTATTAAAATAACGCCGTTAAAATCGAAATTGAGCTTCCTGTCTGAGTCTACGTGCGGGACCAAAGGACTAAGTGTGCCATTGATTAGTCTATAGCCAGTTATCCACGGTAAGGGGGTCCAGCTGTCATGGTATGACTGAAAAATGTTAAAAAGGGCAATTATCCCTATCCAAAGGATAATAAATGATTTTCGACTAATCATGTATATTTTAATACTGTCCGTCCGATGGGTCTTCGATCCCTAGTATGGGTCTTCGATCCCTAGTATGGGTCTTCGATCCCTAGTATTGGTCTTCAATCCCTAGTATGGGTCTTCGATCCCTAGTATGGGTCTTCGATCCCTAGTATGGGTCTTCGATCCCTAGTATTGGTCTTCAATCCCTAGTATGGGTCTTCGATCCCTAGTATGGGTCTTCGATCCCTAGTATGGGTCTTCGATCCCTAGTATGGGTCTTCGATCCCTAGTATGGGTCTTCGATCCCTAGTATGGGTCTTCGATCCCTGGTATTTGTCTTCGATCCCTAGCATGGGTCTTCGATCCCTGGTATGGGTCTTCGATCCCTCGTATGGGTTTTCGATCCCTAGTATGGGTCTTCGATCCCTAGTATGGGTCTTGGATCCCTGGTATTTGTCTTCGATCCCTAGCATGGATCTTTGATCCCTAGTATGGTTTTTCGATCTCTAGTATGGGTCTTCGATCCCTAGTATGGATCTCTGATCACTAGTATGGGTCTTTGGTCCCTACTATGGGTTTTCGATCCCTAGTATAGGTAATCCTACCCTTGTTTGGTTCTTCGATCCCTAGTGTTGACCTTCGATCACTATTGTGGGTCTTCGATCGCTAGTATGGGTCTTCGATATGTTTTATTTGACAAAGTTTACAACACATACAATATGTTTTACATTCAACAACAGCTACTATCAAAAAGGATTGGAACGAAAGCAACGCTTATATAGTGTCTCTCCCGTTTGATAGATAGAGACAAATACAAGTCTAACTCTTGTTCGAAAATAATATGTTGTGGCAATAGGTAGGGAGTAGGAGAGAGTGAGTGGGAGAGAGAGAGAGAGAGAGAGGGGGGAGGGAGAGAGAGAGAGAGAGAGGGAGTGAAAGAGAGAGAGAGAGAGAATTTACTTGTTTAAGACGAAATTGGTGTTCTTCGAGTAATGTTCACAATATTCATGCCTCCTCTGTGAAGATTTTGATTATATTCTAATTGTGGAACTATCAAAATAGGATAGTTAAAACCTTTAATGATCAATAATAAATACATTGTATCTGTAAATTAAGAAAAATTGTCTTATCATCCTTAAACTTTATAAATCATTTCCCTCAAATAGTATCAAATCAAGATTAATGTGACAAAAAACGGATAACGAATTGTCTTATTCTGGCAGCATTATACAGATTATATTCAAAGTAGAAGTGTGTCTCCGTCATAGCGCAGTCGGTAGCGCATCAGACTCTCAATCCTCAACCACGGGATGTCATGGGTTCGATCCGCGGCGGCGGCACATATTCTATCCGACTTTTGTCTCTCACCAAAGGGTGGATAATCGTAAACCTATATGAGATAGCAGCTGGAGGCTAGGAAAAGATGTAGTGGTAGTACTGGTGTGAGAAATACCAGGAATCCGTCGTTAGGTGCTCCAGCCGCCGCGATATGACTGACATACTGTTAGAAGTGGCGTTAAACCCAATTCAAATCATCGATCAATGAAGAAGTGTTCGCTTGTCTCTATTTCACCACAGATACACCATGGAGAATCAACAATACTATTCATGTATAAGTAGTGTTTTAGAGGACTAGACTTTTTTTTTATTTTTTTTATTTATTTATTCTTGACCAGGTCAGAGACAAATGATAACTATTAGAGCAAAAACTTACATCGTTTAGTGTAACTACGCAGACAGAAGTTCTATCCGCTACTGCCGTTTAAAAACGAATAAACTTTTACCAGATGAATAACTTTTAGACTGGTCTAAATTCTATGATATTGCAGACGACATTATTTTGGAATTTAAATTTCAATTAGTTATATTTATTCACTTTCTATATGTATAAAACATTATAGATAGTGAAGAAAATCCATGGGACAACTAATTTTTTCAATAACCACAATGTTTTCCAAAGCGTTTTTTCTTTTCTATTTGGATTTTGTTTTTTTGTTTTTTTTTTGTATGTTGTGGTTTTGTGTGTGTTTGTGTGTTTTTTTTTTTTTTTTTTTTTTTGGGGGGGGGGTGTTTGTGGGTTTTTTTTGTTGTTGTTGTTGGGGTTTTGTTGTTGTTGTTGTTTTGGGGGGTGTTATGTGTTTTTTTGTTTTTGTTTTTTTTGTTGTTGTTGTTTTTGTTGTTTTTGTTGTTGTTGTTTTCTCGTTTCTTGGTATCTGAAATCTTTATTGGGAGGAAATGGTGTAAAGGGTTAAGACCGATTCGAATATTCAGAGACAATGGAATATCTCTGATATGCGACAACATGCAGGTTCGGGTCTATTCGTGCCTATTATAAACACAGTCGAACTATGATCCAAGATTGTATAAAAGTAAAGAAAAAAAAAACACAATCAGTTATCAACATTTAATCAACAACAGATAATGATGTAACACGATTCTAATCAGGTTTTGTTGAAGCGGCTGACTCGTAATCTAACAGAACAGAACAAAATATATCCTTTTATTATCGTCCAGGTACAACAAGGCATAGGGGCAATATATACAAATAATTTAATTTTTAGTTTCGTCTATCAAAAGCGAGCGTTCTGATTGGTCGAAAAAAAAATATTCATAACTCCATGAACGAAATTTTGAGCAAGAAGCGGTTTTGTATGCTTCCGCACAAAATAGTCCCATACAAACATGTATCAAAACTTGTAAAGATTTTGCTTTTTATGCTATTAGATTATAAGAAATGAAAAGAATTTTTTATGTTTTCATGGAGGCATGAACCGAAAAAACTAATCACACAATGATTGAATCCGCTTCGCGAATTCATACAGCGTGATTGGATTTTTCGGTTCATTCTTCCATGAAAACAAAGAAAAAACATTCTTTTCACTGCTCAAATGAAATATGTGATATTAGAATAAGAGCCTCCGGTAAATTGACAATAGAATGAAAGTGAGTTTTGAGAATGGCAAAATTTTAGACATGCCGGTATTCGAGGGATAGACGCTCTTTAATCAGGAATTCGAATTCAAATATGAAAAAAGGAATAGGCCTAAATAAGTTTTGTCATAAATAGCTTGTTACATCTAAAGGGGACCAAAACATTGTAACTACAGCACAATTAGTTTAGTTAAGCTGCAGTTATGATGTTTTGGTATCCAGTTTATATTTTAAATCATTAAGTTATTGATTGGAGTTCATTTTTTTACTGACATGGAACATGGAACATGAAGAATCACTGACATGGAACACAAAACATCACGGAACCGATAGTATTTACAATCACATTGTACCATTGCGGCTGTATCCCTTCTTTCCTGACCTTGTTCGAAATGAAAAAAACAAGCATGGGAATATGCGTAAGACATGTAATAGAATAATACATAACAATTACTTAACTAAGTTAAAAAAACACACACACACACAAAACAGATGTTCACATTATTTTATATTCAACAGGTCCGTATAAGTACGCTGGGGACCATGCATTGCTGTTAAAAGAGAAACCTATTTATGTATGGCATTGGTGTAACCAGGATTTCATTATTTATACGCTCAAAGGGATTTCGAGATCATCTTTTTCTCTAATATTGGTAGAGCGTTTGCCGCCCTTGGTACGACAAGACGACGCTCAGTTGGAGAAAGGAGAATTCAAAGGAAGGAAGAGGGCTCCTACAGAGAAATATGGTGCGAGTTTACGTAGGTGGATGATCAAATCAGCGTGAATTTCGCCTCAATATAATTGAAAGATTTTCAAAGCGGCATTAAACCTGATAGATGCAGTCTAGATGTCTCAGTGTTATTTACAAAATTTATCGCATGTGACAGGTAAAAAAAGGAACATGTCATAAATGACCTCAACGTCGTAGCTACATATACTGACCTTTAGTCACTCACTTTAACGAGTACTTTCTTTTATTGCTTTCCCCAAACCTCTTGTAAATAGGTATCTGAGTGCTGTCAGCAACAACTGAAATGATCAGCATCTAAATGACTGCAGTTTTTATCGACTCCGTAGGTGTTCATCAATATTACCCAGTTTAGAAAAACCCCGTAGGATGCTACTATGTAGAGAAGTAGTGCCCAGCTAAGTTCGATTTATTCTTTTTCAAAACCTGTCTCCTAGAAACAACTGTACACTTTGAAAATGGCGTAATAATATGCTTGTATATAATTAATAGAAAGCGTGAAGACTCCTTTTACGTAAGAAAACACCTACCAATTTCCGGCTCAGGGTAGAAGCTGTCATGGTACCAATATCACGCTGTCTGTGTGTGAGTAATTTGCCTCCTGCAGTGCCACAGCTATAGGCTCTTTCAAAGGGGTGCCCTGCACTTTAAGTACGAAACCCTGTCCTTTTTTTCAATCGCTCTGTCCAAATCGTAGTCTCTTACTTCTATCCATATTCTTAAAATTACCGACTACCCTTTAAATGCCGCCTTAGTTCGATTGATATATTAAGTGCGACGTAATTCAAGTAAATTACGACTAGTAGAAGTGTAAAGCGTGGCGTATATCATGCAGCAAGTCAACCAATCACAACGCGCATTACGTCATCGAGGGAGCATTGTGAATGACAATTAGCAAAGGCCCGTGAACCTATTTCACAGTTATAAACAAACCACCAATTCGTGCGTATGGCTACAACAAGACAGCGTGAATGGTGATCGAGCTCGACACAATTCTTTAAGAAAATTTCAGAGTCGTCGTAGGACTGGAAAGAAAATACAGTAGTTTAAACAAACAATTACTTCTTTTTCCACAATGTTGTCTTTAAAAAATCGAAAGACGTATTGCATATAAAAATCAAAAAAATGTTACCAGAGAATATGAATTTAATTTCAAAACTTAATCCGAAAAATCTCTGCTTGAAATAATATTAAATAAAAAGCATTTCTATAAAAAAAATAACTGGAAAAATGCTATGGTCCAAAAACATTGCCTTGGAGTGCTACAAAATATTTGAGCCTGACTGCTTACGTAAACAGACAGCTCAAAAATTAGGATAATATCAAAGATATGGATCTGTGATTTATGCAGATTGTATACAATGCAGTACTAAAATAAACGTTTACAAACAATACCTTTTAGTATTTAAGTAAGAAAACATTTTAAACGAATAAAGCGGCTATAGAATTGTGTTTGCAACGCAGTGTTAAGATATAGGATTTGGTTCGAAAATTCAGAGAAATGTATGCATTAGTACAAATTACAAGGTACATTTGTCATTTTGAACTTTTCCTCCGATATTTGCTTACACTTGTCAAAATTTTTCATCATTAAAAAAGCATGAGGATACTCTCTCCCTTTCCTTTCAAACAGAGAACCGCGACCCTGGTATAGGAGTTGGAGTCTCAATTATGAGGTCCGGGGTCCGATTCCTAACCGTGGTAAATATTCTTTCCGTCATTTGCCTCCCGCCAATGGGTAGATTATCAAACCTAATTTGGATGAGCAGCTGGAGGCCCTGAAAGCATGTAGAGGTAGTACTATTGTGATAAATTCCAAGGATCTATGATCAAGCATATAAATAAAAAAACTGTTGAAAGTTTCGTTAAACTCTATAAACTCTATCAAAATTTTACTGATAATGGTCATTTCAAACGGTGTATTCCTCTTTTCGAACTTTTCGAACGCGAATTCTATACAAAGGTAAAGATTCCTGAAACTCCACCACATGTTTGAATTTTGGCTTAATGCAACTAATTTGGAATCAGGTTTGCAGTCATAAAACGTTGTTGCCAATTCTTACCTTGGTCCAGTAATTAAAATTAACATGGTTTTCACCGAAATGTTTAAACAATCAAGGAAAAAATAATGTTCCCAAAACGAACAGCCCACTTCAATTTGAATTCGCCTCAGTTTTGGGGGTGTTTACATTTTTTAGCACACAGCAAAGTTTTAATACTCCGCTTTCAACGCTTGCTGACTCCTACAGGAAGTTTCCATTTCGATATTGAACAACATTACTTTGCAGAAATAGTACCATGTACCAAAATAGCAAAATCGTTGATTGGCGACCTAAACGTCGTAACTGAAGCAGGAATAAGATGCAGTTGTTTATTGAAAATTTAACTACTTTTCTGGGTTATAAGGCTAAATTATAACTCAAAAGCGGAAAGAAATTCTTACTCTATAAACAAAAGATGTAAATAGTTTTAAAATGTAAGTAAGGTCAGACGGGTGGTTACCAAGTCAATGCATTTTACGCAAAGTTAAAGGCAAGCAATTCAAACAGTACATATTACAAATTTGAATATCTTTTGTGTCGACTTTACAGTGAAAACAAAGGTATTTTGATCAATTATTTTTTAGGTCGCAATGACCAAATGCTTTCTAACTCCTTTGGTTCCGCCCATTGACTCCAACAGGAAGTTCCACTTTGAATTAAATCGATGTTATTTCACCTCATTTATGGCTAGTAGCATGTACAGAATAGTGTTGTGGTTGGAGGCCTAAACGTCGTAACTACAGCTTGAATAAGCTGTATTTAGGACGAGTTAGTCACCAAACCAACACAATCAATTCACCAAAATGGCGGCCAAATTCTCAAGGAACGTTTTTATGTTATTAGAAATGAATCTGTGCGAATCCTGAACAATCACAAAAATGATGATTTTTTTATCAAATTTCCAAAAGGCCCCTTTTCAAATGCTACTCCGGAATAAAACCAAACATGGGTGTTTTTGTGCTTATCTTATTATCAGAACTCCAAGAAATATCTTACTCAGAAAGCGGTTGAGTTTGAAGGCCCTTTAACACATTCCCAAAAAAAAATATGACTCGTCCAAATTGAAAGAAGTTGTAGTTAACAATTTCTAATTGATGGAATCTTAATATTTTTGAGATTCTAGATAGAATAAATCTTATTATTTTCAGATTTGAAAATAGGAAGGATTATTTTTGCGGGAGATTGTTTGCTGGTATCTATGGCGCCGCCTCTCGGGTCAGTTCGGTGATTTCCGGAGCCCTAAATTTTTTCCGATTGTCGTCTGCTATGTAAACCCGTGCACCGCCGAAATTCGTCCTCTTTTTATGCAAACACGCGGCGAATATTGAATAAAGTAAACAAGTTAACTTGATAATGCCTCCGAAGACACCAGGTAGGAAGAGGAAAGCTTCGACATGCAATGAAGTTACGACAGAGAACTCTGGACAGGATACAGACAACACTGAGTCGAGGCTCTTGGAACCAGATGCAGGTATAACCACTCGCAGTAGGAGTAATGAAATTGACTTTGAACGGCTATCGCGTAGGTCTGAAAATCCTGGCCCTTCAACGGGCGTCGTAAGTAATTGTCCTTTATCTCTCTCCCCTTCCCCTATCGCTCTCTCCTCTTCTACTGTCGACCCCTAACTTCAGGCTCGAAAAAAATTACCTGTCATTAAACCCGACACGCTCATACCTCGTTTGCAGCCTACCCTGTCTCCGTTGGAACCGGGTCCTGGCTTGATTAGACTAGCAGATGAAGATCTGACTGTACATGTGCCGGCGTCATTAGAAATACAAATTTGGCAGGGTCAGTACATTAACATTTGCATGGAGCTATTGAATTAGAAAGTTTAACATCCGGCTCTCAACTGCAACTTTCTGCAGGTGGGACAATAGAAACAAGGCCGAAAGAAATCCGCGATAAAGTTCTTAATATAGAAAAATGGACAGATGCGTTTTTGATTTATTCGTCGGTCTATTTGTCGGCACATCCGGATAAAACTCATGAATTGTTACATTACATGTGGTCAATACGCGAGTGTGCGGCTCTTCAGGGGGGGGGGGGGATGGCGTGAATATGAAGAACGATTCCGCTTACGTCAAGCCATCAATCCTTCTTCGTGGGCTAATTTAAATTCAGATTTGTGGTGGCGTTGTATCCAGGTGGCATTCAGGTCAACGCTCGGCAACTCCGTTTCTAAACCTGGGTCGAGGCGAATATGTTACTCGTTAAACGAGTCTGTTTGCACCTGGCCACATTGTCGTTACCTACATGTCTGTTCACACTGTGAACTCCCCCATCCTGCTGGTTACTGTCCGTCTAGAAAGCCGCCGTCATAGCGCAGTTGGTAGCGCGTCGGACTTTCAATCTAGAGGTCCCGGGTTCGATTCCCGACGGCGGCACTCATCCTTTCCGACTATTTGTCTCTCACCAATGGGTCAATAATCGTAGACCTATGTGGGATAGCAGCTGGAGGCTAGGAAAGGATGTAATGGTAGTACTGGTGTGAGAAATACCAGGATTCCATTGTTAGGCGCTCCAGCCGCCGCGATATAACTGAAAGATTGTTGAAAGCGGCGTAAAACCCCATTCAAACAAACAAACAAATACTGTCCGTCTAGGTCTAAGTCGGTTTCAGCCGGAAATCAGCCTGGAAATTATTTTCGCAGTCATGCCATACATGAAGCTCACGGTCGAGGTGCCCGAACTTATAACAGAAACGACCAATTTGTCCAAAGGCATCAGTCCGATAAATTTTAGTCTTGGTTTAGCTCATTCGCCGATTAATATTGACAATTTGCAGGAATATCTTAGCGGTTATGACGAGAAAATTGCAAGTATCTTATTGAATGGCTTTAAACTAGGCTTCGACTTGCACTATGAGGGCAACAGAGAAGGGCGATCGTGTAAAAACCTTAAATCCGCACTATCTCAACCAGAAATCATTCGTCAAAAGTTGAATAAAGAGATTGAGGCAGGTCGTATGGCAGGTCCCTTTGACCAAAAGCCGTTTTCTAATCTCATTGTTTCACCGATCGGGTTGGTCCCTAAAAAATCCCCCGGTGAATATAGGTTAATACATCACTTGTCATTTCCCGAGGGAGAGTCTATTAATTATGGTATCGCTAGGGAACACTGCTCAGTACAATACACAAGCTTTGATGCTGCCATCAACCTTATACAAGATTTGGGTAGAAACTGTAAGTTATTTAAATGGACATAAAAAAACGCCTTTCGGCTTTTGCCGGTTCGTCCTCAGGATTTTGAGCTACTCGGTATCGAGTTTGACGGTAAATTTTATGTGGACCAGGTTTTGCCTTTTGGCGCAGCAGTGAGCTGCAAGACCTTTGAAACTTTTTCGACTTTTTTAGAGTACTGCGTACGATCACGAAAGCAATCGGGAGGGTTAATTCACAATTTGGATGACTTCCTGGGGGGCGATCAAACCATAGAGAAATGCAATTTACTAATGTCATTATTTCTAGCCTGTATGAAGGACTTGAACGTACCTTTGGCGGATGAAAAAACCGAAGGGCCTTCTTAAATTCTTTGTTTTTGGGGTCTCGAACTCGATTCGAACAAAATGGAGGTTCGTATGCCAATAGCCAAAATCAAAGAAGTTACCTTAAAAATCGCGGAAATTTTACCAAAAAAGAGAGGAAAGCTCAAAACTATGCAGTCGCTAATTGGTTCTCTAAAATTTTGTTGTCGTGCAATCCCCGCGGGCAGGCCATTTTGTCGTCGACTTAATAATTCCATATGCGGTCTTACCAAGCCGCATCACCATTTACATGTGACTAAAGGCATGAAACAGGATTTACAAGTTTGGTTGTCTTTCTTCCAATGCCACAACGGTATATCGGTATTCAACGATCGCTTCTGGGTTTCTAACTCGGACGAACAGCTCTACACTGATAGCGCCGGTGGTAGGGGCTTAGGTTTTGGTATTTTAAGGGACACTGGTGCGTGGCTGAATGGCTGGATTTTTGGCACATTACGGGCATTACAAGAGACATCACGACACTGGAAGGGCACTGAGGCTGATAACAGAAGGATTAGCACCGAATTCTAGAATTGCATATAGCAACGGTCTTCGTGCATTCAATAAATTTCGAGTGGAATATTCTTTAAACACGTCTTGGCCGGCGGAAATAAACCATATAATTACATTTGTAGCTTCTTGCTTTGAAAGAGGCCTTGCACCGAGAACGATTAAAAATTGTGTATCCGGTATAAATTATATCCACAAACTGAATGGTTGGCAGGACACGAGTCAATCTTTTCTTCTGAGTAAAATGTTGCTAGGTTGTTCCCGCTTAAGAGAATCGACAGACAACAGAGCACCGTTGACCTCTGTCATTCTCAAAACACTGTTAACCCAGTTACAATTTGTCTGCTACAACGTATACGAGGTTAAGCTTTTTTCAGCAGCCTGGGTTCTCGCATACTTTGGCTTATTTAGAGTAAGCGAATTAGAACTGACGTCAAAAATCGGTAGTATTGCGCATACCGCGCGAGGACTCAAAGTTCTGTCCAATTTAGTGCTTGAGGGATTTCTTGTTAATCAGGTCCAATTCGAACGGCTCTCATTTTTGTCACGCAGATACCAAACCCTTGACTCGAGCGCAGTTCGCTTCCGTTCTAGACAAATGCATTCCACGCACTCAATTTAGAAAGTTATGTTGCAAAACCACAGTTTACGTATCGGAAGGGCCGACTAGGGGTTCCCGATGAAACATCATGCAGTTAGGCCGATGGCTCTCGGCAGCATACAGATCCTATATCCTATAAGTAGGTCTCACAAACAGCGATAGTTAAGCGATGGAGCTTCACGTTATACACAGAATCACCATATCTAGGGGGGGGGGTGTTTTTTAAGGACCAGTATCTCCTGGGTCGAGATCACATGATCTTTGTTAAGCGATATCGCTGTAGTCGGGACTTTTCGAATTAAATCATTATCTTGAATTTCCATTTTAGAGATCTGGGTATTGGGCGACTCAATCCCATATTGGGCAGGCGTACGGGCTATGGAAACAGGCAAGCCGAACCTAAAACTTGGCGCAAGAGTTGCTTGGTGGGGACAACGCGGGATGTTTTGGAGGCAATTTCGCAGAGAAGTCGAATTCCATGTGCTTCTGCGAGCAGAACCCAAAGTCGTTATAATTCATCTTGGTGGGAATGATTTAACATTCATGTCGTTGACGTCCATTCGTAATATTATCCGGCGCGAGTTCAGTTATCTTCGTGTGGCTGTTCCAGGGGCGGCTGTTGTCTGGGTAGATATCCTACAACGATCCTCCTGGAACTCGGACGCGTACAGTAAAGCAACTATCGAGGAAAAGAGGAAAAGGGTCAATCGTTTCGGTAGACTATATAGGCATCGTTGCATGCGAGGTCGGATTTCATAAGGGTGGACGTTGATTTCAGTGCTCCCGGTTTTTATCGCCGGGATGGGGTACTTTTATCGAAAGTCGGTTCGAAATGTATCTTATGAGCCTAAAAGACATAACTGTGAAACACGTTCAAAATTAAAATTTGAACAACTCGTTTGTCAGAATTTTGGCGGATAAATTTTGATAAATTTCTAAGGGCGGAAAATTCTGCAATTTCTAGCTTTAATTATCATTTAAAGACGATCGGCGATCTTAGGATTTTTCTTTAGTAGCGAACGCTGGTTTACTCTTAAGCAGTATGGTAAGGGTGCTTAAAGCACATCTCCTCCATTCTGCGTTCAATCTCCCTACCGTGATCATTACGCCACTTCAAACCATTGTTTGTTGTAAAATATCAGCCCATAGTCAATGGGCTACAATATATTTATCAAAGGTACATTGTGTTGTGTTTTCTCTTCAGTCATAAAATAAATATTATTATTTTCAGAATTGAAAATAGGAAGGATTATTATTTGCGGGAGATTGTTTGCTGGTATATATGGCGCCGCCTCTCGGGTCAGTTCGGTGAATTCCGGAGCCCTAACTTTTTCCGATTGTCGTCTGCTATATAAACCCGTGCACCGCCGAAATTCATCCTCTTTTTATGCAAACACGCGGCGTATATTGAATAAACCCGTCCCACCCACCCGATTAGTTCGATTTATTTAAAATCTTTGTATAAGAATTATCTGCTGCAGCTTCTAGAATGAAACTTTTGTTCGTGTAAGAAGCAAATGTTGCCTTTCTGTTCTCGTGGTTTCATGTCATTTCAGGTACTCGTCTGTGCTGGTATATACAAAAAGGTTGACCGTCTGTACTCGAAGGAAAGAGGAATCTGGAATCTGAAAATAAACTATATATATATATATATATATATATATATATATATATATATATATATATATATATATATAGTCACGGTATGGAAATTGTACACTCAAATTCATCTATTGTCAATTGTGCTTTCGGGCCTGGGCCGCCGGCATCTCCGTCCTGTAAAGCAATCATCGTTTAAATTCGTGCCGATCGTCAGTAAACCTCGGAATTACTTTCGCGAGGGGTTCATGTAGAAACGCGACAAATTGTTTGTGGAACTGCTATATCATTTCTTGATTGTAGCGCATCTGATCCTTGATGGGGACATACTTTAGCTATGTCGCTTAGCCTTGTCCAATATCCTTTATTTGTTAGGAAAAGGTTTATACCCATATCGTCTCCAATGTTAAATATGTATCTAGTTTCCGTACTCGGTTTATATGTATCACGCGGAGTCCGTTATGCTCTACCTCTGCATATTTTTGGTGCTAGTCCACGTCTTACACTACCCGTTCCAACCCCGGGGTATATTTCCTATTGGAGCTTGGGTACACAATATCGGTAGCTTGTAATGCACACATGATTAACATAAAATAAGCACCCGATGTAAATTGTAAATCTGGTACCCTCGTACAATTTGGACAGTGTGTTCTTGACGCCGGATTGTGTAAAAGATATCTCGGATATTACGTTATTTCACTGATTGGTATCGGTCTAGGTTTGAAAAGTACGTACCCTATTCGTGTCTATGATACACCGTGGATGGTGTCTAAGGTACACGGGGTTTGTCTTTTTTTTTTTTTTTTTTTTTTTTTTTCATTTTTTTTTTTTTTTTTAGTGTTTAAAGTCCACCTGGTTCGGTGTCTAAGGTACACCGGGCGTGTGGTGTCTAAGGTACACCGGGTTTAAGTTTTATTTTTGTTTTTTTGTGTGTGTGTGTGTGTGTCTAAGGTAAACCTGGTTTGGTGTCTAAGGAACACCGGGGGTGTGGTGTCTAAGGTACACCGGGTTTAAGTTTTGTTTTTATTTTTTTTTTTTTTTTTTTTTTTTTTGGTGTCTAAGGTACACCTGGTTTGGTATCAAAGGTACACCGGGCATGTGGTGTCTAAGGTACACTGTGTATGGTGTCTAAGGTACACTAGGTTGTCGTGTCTAAGATACACTGTTTGGTGTCTAAGGTACACCGGGCGTGTGGTGTCTAAGGAACACCGTGTATGTCGTGTCTAAGGTAAACTGTTTGGTGTCTACAGTACACTGTTTGTGGTGCCGCAGGTACTCTGCTGGAATACAGGCGCATCTTTCGGAGCGAATACGTGGCGTCTTAAGGTATCCTGTCTATAACATTGAGGGTTAAACGTGTAATATCAGGTCTATGGTTCGAATTTTCACAAGTAAATGATCAATATTTGTTTGTTTGAATCGGTTTTTACGCCGCTTTCAGCAATCTTTCAGTTATATCGCGGCGGCTGGAGCATCTTACAAGGGAATCCTGGTATTTCTCACACCAGTACTACCATTACATCCTTTCCTAGCCTCCAGCTGCTATCCCACATAGGTCAACGATTATTGAATCATTGGTGAGAGAAAAATAGTCGGAAAGGATGAGTGCCGCCGTCGGGAATCGAACCCGGGACCTCTAGATTGCTAGTCCGACGCGCTACCAACTGCGCTATGACGGCGGCAGTGAATGATCAAACCTAATCATCTGTCATATGACATCCGTGTGTTACCCGTTATGATTGCGTATCACGGAGCGGAAAATTCTGCAATGTCTAGCTTTAATTATCATTTAAAGACGATCGGCGATCTTAGGATTTTTCTTTAGTAGCGAACGCTGGTTTACTCTTAAGCAGTATGGTATGGGTGCTTAAAGCACATCTCCTCCATTCTGCGTTCAATCTCCCTACCGTGATCATTACGCCACTTTAAACCATTGTTTGTTGTAAAATATCAGCCCATAGTCAATGGGCTACAATATATTTATCAAAGGTACATTGTGTTGTGTTTTCTCTTCAGTCATAAAATAAATTGTGGATAGTGGAGAAATTTTACAAAATAATGTTGATTTCTTCAGTCGAACTGTCATTTCACAGGTCAATGGGCGTGACCAGCAGTCTGTAAATTGACAAATCGCGGCTGTCAATCAAATTATCAGTCGACCTGTCATTTCACAGGTCAATGGGCGTGACCAGCGGTCTGTATATTGACAAATCGCGGCTGTCAATCAAATAATCAGTCGACCAATCAAATCACTCACGCAGACCATAATTTAGTTTTGAACTCCAACATTTGCCGCCACATTGATCAACCTTTTTCGTTAGTTTGGCGACTTAAACGTCGTAACTACATTTTTTAAACTGTAGTTACGACGTTTAGGCTGCCAATCAACTATTCTACTATTTTGTTGCATGCTACTGACCATAAATTTTGCAAAATAAAGACGTTTAAAATCGAAGCGAGACTTCCCCTCGGAGTCAATGGGCGTGGTGAACGGAATAAGTTGGCGGGGCCAGCGACTGGTCAATTACAACACGAAATGTGATGACTTTCCTTTCTAATTATAAAGACATTTTACCATTCTCTATAAAGCTCAATACAGAGATGCTAATGTTTTTAAATTGAGTAAAATCTCCCCACTTTATTTTTGAATATTTAAAGTATATTTTTCATAAAGATATAAGTGACAAAAATGCACTCAATAAGCGTTTATTACTTTTACAAAAAATCAGAAATCGTCTTCATGGTTATCTGATATGCGAAGGTGGCGGGTTGTAATCTGTCAAAGGCTCGACAAAATCAGCCATTATTTTTTAGAATTCGTGACATTTGAATGCCGACACTGCGTAATCTCATTTACATATCAACCAAATAATAGAAGAAATCATTTGGTAATAAGTGAAACGACCAACTCAATAAATTTCATCACATCAAGGTGTAAGAGAAAACTGTTGAAGTTAATATGCCAATGTAAGCTTTTACGTTGGTTTTTAAATAACTTTACAAGCTCTTATGACAGTTTTGAACCCATCTTTACAAAATGCGTTGCAACACCCCGTCTGAAATCTTCAAATAAATTAACTCGGTTGGTACTTTGTTAAGATAATAACATGTTTTACAATTATAAACGTTTTTGTTGTTTTGTTGTTTTTCAATTCTTCTTTTAAGACTAGTGTATCCAAACCATGAAATTAAACTATTAAATTTTTGACATGAAAAAACGTACGATACCGATACTCTCCATTAATAGTTAATAGGGTTTCGGAATTCTTGTGTCACTATGAAAATATATCGATTCCCAATTTAAGAACATTCAACACGTACGGTAAATGATAGTTTTATTGTTTTACGTTAATGTTGAATCATTTCTACCATTTTCATTCTACACCTCGTTGATAGAGCGCGTCGGACTATCATTCAAAGGGTCCCGGGTTCGATCCCCGACGGCGGCAATACCCTTTCCGACATTTGTCTACCACCATTGGGCAGATAATCGTAAGCCTATGTGGGATAGCAGCTGGAGGCTAGGAAAGGGTGTAGTGGTAGTACTGGTGCGAGAAATACCAGGAATCAATTGTTAGGTGCTTCAGCCGCCGCGATATAACTGAAAGATTGTTAAAAGCGGCGTTAAACCCCATTTAAACAAACAAACAATCGTTGATAGAAGTAGTTTGTTTGCTACTAAGTTTACCTTAATCAACAAAATTGGTTTATTGTGTTGTGCAATTTTGTTGAAAAGGAAACAATATATTTTTAAATCTATAAATAGTTGTGAATTCACTTTTTCTTCGTTCAGGAATGAAGAAAAAACAGCAAATCGGAATTCAGCATTTGAAAAATTTGCCATTCGGAATCCATTATTTTTGTTAGACACGACTATAATCAAAATTTGAAAATATTTTGTGTTAAAAGACTAATTACATACAGGGTTATCATTTACTGAGAATCGCTGGAATAAGCTCCAGTTACGACGTTTAAGTCGCAAAACCAACAAATTGCTTCACATAAAGGGGGACTAATGTCGACTGATTTTTATGATTTACAGCCGAGTTTGGTCAATTCCATACATTTTCTTAGAATTACTAAACATATTCTCAGATGATACATTTCGTATTTTTCTTCGCACTTTGTCTATTTTTAACAGGCTTACTGGCAGATTGCGTCGATGTGCGGGAAGAAGATCTTATATTGGGAGAACAAGAAACTAAGAAATATAAACCCGACATAATGAGCGCATTGTGTGATGTGTGTCATCTTGAATCAATCGAGATGACGGCATCACATTTATGCTATGATTGTGATCGCTATATTTGTTCTCTGTGTTTTCAAACCCATGAAATTGGCCATCGCTTTATCGATATAAATTCGGTGTCAGGTAACCAAGTCGACGAGTTTATAAAAGATTTAATAAGCGAGGTAAAGTTTCAAAAAGTGATTCTAATAGATGTACTTGGAGAAGACGAAACGTAAAGCATAATTATGATTATACAAACCTTGTGGTTATTGATTATAATAATGAATGCATGAAAATACTAAATATAAAAGAGATGCACATTGAACGTTACAAACGTTGATGACCGAAATAATTCATACATGTGTGCAGATAAAACAAAATCCAGTCATAATTGAGTATAGATCTTTGTGTTTTTACAGGTAAGTTCAACGAGTGTTATCTGTCACTGGAGGCTTAACCACTAAATTAATTGAATACCTACGATGTGAAAAGTAGTTCTTATGTATTTCAGCTGTAACACTACCTGCAAGTTCATCTACTAGGTATTTCTAGCTCATTTGACCAGAGTCTTCACTTTGCGCTCTGCTTTGTATTGCCACATGAATAAATTCAGATTTTCATTTTTAGTTTGTTTGTTTGTTTGAATGGGGTTTTACGCCGCTTTCAACAATCTTTCAGTTATAACGCGGCGGCTGGAGCACCTAACAATGGATTCCTGGTTTTTCTCACACCAGTACCGCCATCACATTCTTTCCTAGCATCCAGCTGCTATCCCACATAGGTCTACGATTATCGACCCATTGGTGGGAGACAAATTGTCGGAAAGGATGAGAGCCGTCGTCGGGGATCGAACCCGGGACCTCTAGATTGACAGTCCGACGCGCTACCAACTACGCTATGACGGCGGCATTTTCATTTTTAGTCTATCGTAAAAGGTTTTTTAAGAATTTTAAGAAAAACGCTTTGTTGTCAGCAACTTCTTGATTCGGATCAGTCTACAATTTTGTCTTCTGCTAAAAAGTTTATGCACATAAGCACTTTGTCAGATTCAGTAATTAACATTTTCTTATTCTAAAGTAATTTAATTTTCAGTTCCGTCTATCAAATACGAGCGTTCTGATTGGCCGAAAAAAAATCTACATAAATAAAATTTTGAGCGCGCGTTTACATGCATTTTGTTTGCTTGCGAACAAAATAGTTCTATAAAAAATGTATCAAAATTTCTAAAATATTTTCTTTTTTCGCTTGATGTCCTTAAATTATAATAAATGAAGATGTTTCTTTTGTTTTTTGTTTTGTTTTGTTTTGTTTTATGGAGGTATGAAATAGGAAAGACTGGTCAAAGTTATGTATGAATCCGCTTCGCGTATTCATACAGTGTGATTAGTTTCGTTTCATACCTCCTTGGAAACAAACAATATTTTTTTTTCATCTTTTATCTGCTTTGTTATTGTAATTAGTATTATATTTTATGGCGTCTAATCAAGGTATCGTACTTTAATTGACTGATCGTGCTGGTCTATCAAATAATAAATAGACAAATCAAATTATTCACTTAGACCGAGAATTCAGACATTGGCCAACATGTATATGAAGTATTTTTGATGGTTTGGCGACTTAAACGTCGTAACTACTGCACATTCTTCTAAGTAAAAGAAATAACAAAAAAATGAAAAAAAAAGAAAAAAACTTAAACAAGTTCGGACGCCGACACCGACGCTGATGCCGATACCGGCATCCGAAATTATGACAATAGCACTTCGGAGACTTTCGTCACGAGCGATCTAAAAACGACAAAATGGCGTAAAAACACCGAACAACAATGAAAGATTTCCGAGTTAATGATTGTTTTGGTTATAAGCCTAGCTTTTGTTGCATGATCCTACTTCATTGTTTGTTGATTGATTGATTGATTGATTGTATTGTATTGGTTTTAACGCCACTTTTAAAATATTGCAGTCATATCGCGGGGGCTGGGGCACATAACCATGCATTCCTGGTATTTCTTACGCCAGTACTACCACTACATCCTTTTCGAGCCTCCAGCTGCTCATCCGACAAAGGTTTACGATAATCCACCCATTGGTTGGAGACAAATGAAAGGATATTCGCCACAAACGGGTATCGAACCCGTAAACCCATGGCTAGGAATCCTACTCTCTACCGAAGTGCTATGGCCGCGGCTTGTTGATTTGCATCCTTATTTAATAGATAAGATTGAAATTCGGATTGAAATTCGGCTGTCAAATGGAATTGAAATGTCTCTCCGACTCGCTAGGAGACAACCGATGTATGAATTGAGAAAATCTGACATTATACCTGGTTAGGCCTAACAGGTTACAGGAACTTGTTCGGCAAAGTCTTTTGCTAATCTATAGAACTTTAATAGCTGAATACGAATTATATCACGGCGTATAACTCGATATGCGATATCATTTCCGTCCCTGAACTAATCCATGACATATGCGATATTATTTCCGTCTCTGCAATACAACATGGCGACGACAATACAGTCGCAAGTAAGCTGTTTAAGAAAAGAGACTGAAAATAGAATACCGGCTTTAAGATTGACCACAGCGTATTTTCATTCTCGAAAACAAGACAGAGGGGGTAGAAATATATAAATACAAGAGGCCCATGCGGGCCTGAGACGCTCTACTGGTTATCAAGTTTTCCGTTAAAGAAATCTGATATTTAAGGAAGTTAATTGCTCAAAGAAGAATGCATAAAGAAAAAAAAGGGGGCTTTATCCCCTTTATCATTTAAAGCAACAATCCTCAAGGCCCCTTTTCCCATGTTTCATGACGGATCCACTCCATTTCCAAAAGAAAGTTACCTTATGGCCCTACATTCATTCTGTGAATTTTTCATCAGAATCTGACAATAATTGTGGACTTAATCACATAAACAGGATTGTTTTGAATGGAAATCAATAAGGCCCCTTTTCCTGTGTTTTCTGATGAATCAATTTCATTCCAAAAGGAACTTTCCTTACAACCCGACAATTGTCCTGTGAAATTTAAAAGACAACTTGATAATGATTGTGATCTTCATCACATACACAAGAATGTTTTGAATGATAATCTGTAAGGCCCCTTTTCCTGTGTTTCAAATGCCACAATTATCCCATGCATCTTTTAAGAGAATCCAATAAAACTGTTGACTTTATTGTGTTAACAAAGATATTAAATTCAAGTTCTCATAGGGCCCCTTTTCCCGTGATATTTTACTGTTGGTTTTATCATTCTATGAAAGTTAAAAGTGAATCTGATGAAATATTGGAAATTCATTATGTTTACTAGAATATTTAAAAAAATCATATGTCCCCTTTTTACATGATACTTGATGGATTGTACCCAGTTCTGAAAAGAACCATCTAAGTATTTGTACAATCATTCTGTGAAATTTTGAAGTGAATCCGGTGAAATCAAGGGACATCATTGTGTTAACCAGAATATTTAAGAGAGTTTTTCATCAGGCCCCTTTTTATGTGACCCTTGCTATAGTCAGATCCACTGTCAAAATCAACAATTGGAATGATGGTACAATCAATCTGTTTAATCTTTGGAATTTATTGTGTTAATGAGTTTATAGTAAAATATTCATAGGGCCCCTTTTCTTATGATACTTTACAGAACAACCCAAATTTCAAAAGGAACAATTCTAATGAAGGTAGAATCATTCTTTAAAAGTTAAAGAGAATCAATGAAAACAGTGGACTGAATTGTGTCAAGAATTTTTGTAACTAAATTTTCATAAGGCCCCTTTTTCCGTGAAACTTAACAAATCAGACACAATGTACAAAGGAACAATCCTAATGATAGTTTGAAGAAAATGATAAAGACTGAGGAGTTTATTGTAATAATGATGTTTTGTAATAAAATTTTTATAAGGTCCCTTTTCTTGTGTCGACAATCCAAATGATGGTACAATCATTCTAATAAAGTTTGAAGAGATTCTGATAAAGACTGAGGGCATTGTTGTATTTATGAGGATTTCGTAATACTTTTTCATACAGCCCCTTTTCCTATGATACTAGACAGATCAGGCCCAATTTGGAAAGAAACAATCCTTATGATGGTACAAACATTCTGTGAAAGTTTGAACAGAATCTGATGAAAACTGCAGACTTTATCTTGGTGTCAAATTTTTAAAATAAAATTTTCATAAGGCTGCTTTTCCTGTGATACTTGAAGGATCAGGTCTCATGTCAGCATCAACAATCGTGATTATTGTACAATGATTCTGTAAAGGTTTGAATAAAATCCAATTAAAGCTCTGGACTTGGTTACAAGGATTATAGATAAAATTCTCTAAAGGCCCCTTTTCCCATGATACTAGACAGATCACGCCTAATTTGAAAAGAAAGAATCCTCATGATGGAATAATCATTCTGTGAAAGTTTTAACAGAATCTGATGAAAACTGTTGACTTTATTGTGGTACAATGATTTTAAAATTAAATTTCATAATGCTCCTTTTCCTGTGATACTTGACGGATCAGGTCTAATGCAAACATCAACAATCATTGTTATTGTACAATTATTCTGTGAATGTTTGAAGAAAATCCGATGAAAGCTCTGGACTTGGTAACAAGGATTTATAAATGAAATTTTCATAAGGCCCCTTTTCCTGTGCTTCTTGACAATTCAAACCCTGTTATGAAAAGAATGATAGTTATGACCTTCCAATCATTCTGTGAAAGTTTCAACAAAATCTTATCAAAGCTGTGGGCTTTATTGTGTTAACAGGGTTTTATCAATTGAATTTTCATATAGCCCCTTTTCCCATGTTACTTGATGGATCTGAACCAATTCCAAAGGGAACTCTTCTTACAAAAGTATAATTATTCTGTTTGAGTATAGAGACAACCCCATCTCATCTGTGGACTTACAAGCATTAATTAAGATTTTATTAAGTGAATTTTCCTAAGGCCCCTTTTCCTATGTTTCTCAATGGATCAGACCCAATTTGAAAGGAACAATCCTTATGATGGTACAATCATTATGTGAAAGTTTGAAGTCAATCAGGTGAATTCTAGGGCCATTACGTGTTAACTAAGATTTTTTTTATTAAATTTTCATAGGGCCCCTTTTCCCATGAAACTTGATGGATCAAACCTACTCCCGAAAGGAACAATCCATTTAATGTAATAATAATCATTCTGGGAATGTTTGAAGAGAATTTGTTGAAAACTATGGACTCTATTGTGTTTACGAGGACTTTTTCAATCCAGTTTTAATCGGGCCCCTTTTTCCCGTGGTCCTTGACTGATCATACCAAATTTTGAAAGGAACAATTCTTATGATGGTACAATCATTCTGTGAAAGTTTGAAGTCAATCAGATGAAAACTGTGGACTCAAGAGTGTTAACAAAGATCTTTGAATTAAATTTTAATAAGGCCCCTTTTCCTATGTTTCTTGAGGAATCATATCCGATTCCAAAAGGTACAATCCTTATGATGGTACAATCATTCTGTGAAAGTTTGAAGAGAATCCGTTGTAAATTGTTGGCTCTAGATTATTAATGAGAATTTTTTATTACACATTTCATAAGGCCCCTTTTTCCTGTGTTTCTTGAAGGATCATACCAAATTTCAAAAGGAATAATCCTTATGATAGTACAATCATTCTGTGAAAGTTTGAAGGGAATCCTATGAAAACTATTGACTCAAGAGTGTTAACAAGAATTTTTTAATTAAATTTTCATAAGGCCCCTTTTCCCCTGTTTCATGACAGATCAGACCCATTTTCGAAAGGTACGATCCTTATGATTGTACAATCATTCTGAGAAAGTTTGAAGAGAATCCGATGAAAACTGTGGACTCTTTCGCGTAAACGAGGATTTTTAATTGAATTTTTCATTAAATTTTCATAAGGCCCCTTTTCCCGTGTTTCTTGACGGATCTGACCCATTTTCGAAAGGAACGATCCTTACGATTGTACAATCATTCTGTGAAAGTTTGAAGAGAATCCGATGAAAACTTTGGACTTTATCGCGTAAACGAGGATTTTTTAAGTAAGTTTTAATTAGGCCCCTTTTCCCGTGTTTCTTGACGGATCTGACCCAATTTCGAAAGGAACGATCCTTATGATGGTACAATCATTCTGTGAAAATTTGAAGAGAATCCGATGAAAACTGTGGACTTTATCGCGTAAACAAGGAAATGTGTAACGGACGGACGACGGACGGACGGACTGACGGACGCCGGACGGGAAAAAACCATCGCTATAGCTCTAGTGGCCTTCGGCCAGTAGAGCTAAAAATAGGTAAATTAGCTTGTGAAAATACATTTTTGAACGAGATTTTTGTTACCGTGTTAACCCTTTCCGGTTTTTGATATTTCAGAATCAAAGAGGTTGCAGACGACAATGAAAATTGGATACCATTTGAAATTTAACTATCCTTTGAATCGAAAAATATTGTGTGAAAATGAGAAATTGCTTGTTACAATCAATTTCTTCTTTTTCAAAAATGTTTACTCAAGTATAAATCACAGCGATGTAAAATCCCAACTACATGTATACCTCTGAAAAAATGCTTCTTTTTTCCGTCTTTTTTGCATCATTTTGTATACACAATTGACGAATCGTGCTTGTTTGTTTCAATGGGGTTTATGACCACTTTTAAAAGTTTTAAGTCATATCACGGCGGCTGGAGTACCAATACGTGTCTGGTCCTTCTCACACCAGTACTACCTCTACTTCCTCTCCAAGTCTCGAGCTACTCATCTCACTTAGATTTACGATTCTCCATCGATAGGTGGGAGTTAAATGTCAGAAGGGATATTTTCCGCGATCGGGGACCGAAACCTTGACTTTTTTAATTGAAATATTGTTCAAAGTAACAGGGGATGATGTTTTTTCTACCAGCGTTCACCAAGATATGGCAGCGATGCCCCAGAGAAAAAAATATGAATCCGTCGAAATTCGAAAAGATGGGAACTCTTGCTAGTCTATGTTGTTTGTAAAATCTGACTAGGGTCTACAGTCCTGGCATTTAAAAGATAGTCAACTCCATGGTTGAAATACTACGTGACGGGATATATAGCTTGGGTTTTCACTTTACCCATTACCAGCTGACAAAATTTCAGGCTGGTCAAATTGAAAGCAGTTACAGACAGCTATTTAAAATTTGTGAAATCCTATAATCATTTTGTCTATTTGAGTAGAAAGGAAATAAGGGAAATAAGACAACTGGTTGTTAAGCAATTTCTTTGTTTTCCAAAATGCTTTCCAAACAGGAATTTACTGAGAGGCATGAGAAAGCGGGATTGTGTGGAAATAGGTTAAAGGGTGGCATGGTTCAATAGCGAAATATTATCACTATTTTGCTCATATCAAGGCCGTGGATTACAGTGTACAGATAATAGGTATGTTGACAATTTATTCTTGCCGTTGCAGCATCGCTATTTGAATATAATCCATGTCAGTTTTACTCTAACCCAAATTTCACAAAAATGTCGCACTGTTCCAGCTTTAAATCAAAGCGCTGAAAGCCTGAGATATGTATACGGGAGATATATAATCTGGACAGAAAAAGTTTGATGGTCGGATTATCGGAGGTGCCACTTTCTGCCCAAATCTACTGTCGATTATGCGCAGATCTGCCAATTTGTGCGCTAGGGAACACAACCTGCCCGCAATATTTTTCATCCCGTTGAGGTATTGTAACGATATATTTACGCAATCTCAGGCTAAAAACGTTTCCCTCGCGGTAATTTAATGTGAAGGTGGAAAAGAAATATCGTTAACACGATTCATAACTTGATTTTATAGTAACGCCACGGAAATACAATCATATTTTGCTATAAAATCGCAGACGGAAATGAAAACCCGAGTAATGGGATATTTTCCTTTTAAAGGTTCCAGTGTTTATCAGTGAAATATTATGACTGCTTTTCTTCAGATCAAGGTCGGGGCCATAGCTCAGTGGTAGCATGTAGGACTACTGGTCAAGGGGTTCCGGGTTCGATTAAACCTCATTTAATTAATCGTTTTACAACAGTGTATGTTTACAGTTTATCTTGTCATTCTAATCTAATTTCTTTAATGCTTTCTGGTGGATAACCGAATTTCTTGTGATAAAATTAAATTATTTTGCCTTGGTTCTTATCGCACAACTGAACACCATCTCAGCGGGACCAAAGTCGTGATGACGTCAAAGGATATTGAATAATTATATGGATTAAGAAATAATATTCTGAGTTAATGCACTTCATTCTAAAATAGAAAACTTAATTAAAAATATGTTTTCATAGTTTGCTAATGTACTCATTAATTGAATATTAACTATCCAACCCCCAAAATACGCACGGAATGAAAATAAAATCATTTTGAAATTTGAAATTTGGTCGATCAAATATTTGAAAAAGAGAAGCGTGTCATTCAGAGTTGTTTTTTTTTTTTTTTTTTTTTTTTTTTTTTTTTTTTTTTTGTTGTTGTTGTTGTTGTTTGTTTTTGTTTTTTAAAAAATGAAACTTGAAATAATTGTTATAGGTTTAAAGTTTGTTTTTACGCTATAACATACTTTACACTTAACCAATTTCCGAACAGTCCAACCTTTGTACACCTCTCAAGAAAAGGCACCGGAAAACATCGTGGAAAATTATCCACAATATTTCGAACCAAAAAAGTGATTTTCCATAATCTTTTCCGACGCGAAAAAAATTCGATTCGGATCGGTAGGTCAATCGCAGCTATAAATCAAAGAATTCATCAAGCAAATTATGAAAATTTGTTTCAGATGGCACATTTAATCATGACGGAGAAGAAGTGCAAACAATTATTAAAATTCATCAATAAATACAATAATAATCGTAGGACATATGCTCAGGACAAGCTCAATTCGAACGGTTGACCTTGTGTCGTGACCTTAACCTTTGAACTATGCACAAATTTACTTCAAACGGGACATTGACTCGTAACCGGGAATCGAAACCTGGGCCAAATGATTGAGAGTCCGATGCGCTACCAACTGCGCTATGGCTGCAGCTGAGTAATTAAAAGGGACTTCGTGTGAAATGTGAAAATATCAACCTCGGCAGGATTCACCTCTACAAGCATTTTTTTTTTTTTTTTTTTCATTATCATCAATGTTTTCTGACTAAAGGCCAAAAATTTAAAATTTCACTACATTTAAGTTGTTATCGGCAGCTTCTTTTGAACAGTGCAAAATGTTGATGTCTGGTATTGGGTTAAGGAGACACTTATTCACCAGCATGAAGCTGCATATATTTGTGGCAATCTTAACCCTTTCCCGTTTTTGAAATTTTAGACTAGTCCAAACTGAAAGACGCTGTAGACGACTATGAAAATTTAATTGAGTTTGAAATGGAATCATCCAATGTGGTAAAAAATATTGTGGGAAAAGTAGATATTGCTTGTTGCAAAATAAGTTTAAAATCACAGCGACGTAAAATCCCGGTGTTGTACAGAAAAGGGTTCAATTGCGTCAGCAACTACTTGTATCCTCTTCAATTTTACACCATAACGACCTACCGCACTCTGAACATAGACATATCACGATCGTACCCAAAGAATCAACCGACCAATCAAATCATTCGACCGGACGTGAAATTTGAACTCCGACATTATCCGACAATTATGTAAAGCATCTTTGTTGGTTGCGTAATTTAAACGTCGTTACTGTAGCTGTAGTTATTCAAGCTGTATTTACGACGTTTAGGGCTCACACCGACCATATTAAATTCTTATTACATGTGACTGACTATAAATTGCCAAACGATCCTGTTTCATATATAAGTCGAACTTCCTGTCGGGCCTTAGTGGCGGGGCGAGCGATCAAATAATTTTGTTGCGATTTTGAAATTATGACAATCAAATCCGTTTAGAATTTTTCGGAAAAAAATAAAACAAACTCATGGTCAAATTTCATATAGCAAGCAATTTTCTCCTTAAACATGTACCACGGTATTTCTGTGGTAGAAATAAGGAATGCTGTATTATGTTACGATAGAGATGCATCTTGTATTTACTATTAGCTGAGGAGGGAAATTTGGATAGTTCATGAGACCGAAGGTCGAGTTGAATATCAAATGTTCCACCGCAGCGTGAAGCAAATACAATATCTGGTTATATGGAACCGTATATGACACAATCAGATACGGATTTTTCTTTTTTTTTTTTTTTTTTTCATGGTTTCAGTAATATCGCGACGGCTGGAGCACCTTACAATGGATTCCTGGTTTATCTCGCACCATGTACCACCATTCATCCTTTCCTAGCCTCTAGCTGCTATCCTACTAAGGTTTACGACCTATTATCCACCTTTTAATGAGAGATAAATGTAGGAAAATATATGTGCCGCCGCCGGGGATCGAACCCATAATTTAAACTCGGGGTCTACCAACTGCGCTATGACGACGGCCCGATTTTGTCAGTGCGGAATGTTTATATTTTTCTAGAAACATTTATAGGTATATACGGCAGCAGGATATTCTAGTACCATCACAACTAGCGTTCGTATCCTTCTAAAGAAACAATGAAAAGACAAGTACAGTGCTGTTGGCTAATCCTGCGCACTTAATCCATTCCCACACAGTCCCTTCTTTACGCCCAAAAGAAGAAAACGTTTTTGAAAACATTGTGGAAAATGAATAAATGACTTGTTTCAAGCAATTTCTTCATTATCCACAACGCTTTCTATCCAAAGGATGTAAAACTCAATTTACATGAAAGTGTTGTCTGCACCTTTTTCTTCAATTTGGACCAGTCTTCAATTTTGTCGTTTCGAAATGATTACAAAGTGTCTCATTCATTGTGCCTGCACAATCACAGTCAATAAAAGGCAGAATTTGTCGACCGTTTCTCTTTTGTAAGTGGTATTTTAGCAGGTACAAAGTCAGAAAGATTGCGCTAACAGCGAAACAGTCTTGTACGGTGGCATAGATACGACATGTGAGGGTTTTTTGTTGTTGTTTTTGTTGTTGTTTTGTTATACCTAACTCGTATTATAGTTTTCCTATTTTTTGTCAAAAAGAAACAGAATGGTTTAAACACTTTTTTTTTTGAAAAAAAAAAGATAGAAATCGAATAGCTATATCGAGGGAACAAGATACACAATCAAAGTCGGTCTTTATTCATTTAAGCTATTTATTGCTTAAAAGGGATCCCGTGTTAGATGAGTAACCTTATTGGATGGTTAAGTCGTTGGAATGACCTGGAGACCGATTTTGATTGGCTGTGTATCTCGTTGCCATAAGATAGCAATTCGTTTTCTTTCTTTTTTTTATGAAAATATTTAATAACCGTTATTTAAATCAATTTCTTTAATCAAACAAAGTAAAAAAACGAAAATGCTTTGGGAGATTTTATTTCTATTTACAAGGTAGATTTGAATAAAAAAAATCTCATGTCACCTCTGTGCCACAGTAGTCTTGACTTTTCGATGCCGGTTTTCTTTGGTGGTGGGGGGGGGCCTAAGGAATGACCAAAAGAATAAGTTGCGGCGCGACTAAAACGTGAAAAAGAAATGTGACTACGCAATCGAGAATCTACTCTCTCTTAACCCATTACCGTAGTTTAAGTTCAAAGAAGTTGCAGGTCACAACTTTAAGTTTATGAGGTTTTTTTTTTTTTTTTTTAAATTTCTTCATTTTCCCTAAGTCGTAAAAAAATGCTGTGTTTCCGCTAACCCGACCGACCTTGTTTCTGACCCCCCACCCCGACTCTGCTGTTTTTAGCGGCAAAATGAAAAAAATAAAAATTTAAATGCCCGACCCATCCTTATTTACGTCCGACCCATGAAATTCTCGAAATGTACGTTTTTATTACATTTCGGTAGGCTTTTTCCGTTTGATTCGCTCGGAGTTACTCTTCCAAAGTTACTCAATCGCTTTACGCAAGAATCGTCGCCATAAGTGCAAACGTCAAAATGACTATGAAGTGAATAAATAACCCGGATAAGGAGTAAGCGCGAAAGTCGAAAGAAGAAGCGCATCCAAATCACATAATTCAAAAATAAAAAATAACGATTTACCTACCTACCCTGTATTTTACGCAGCAAAAATTTAAAAATAGAAAAAAAGATTCGCCTACCTACCTACCCTCTTTTTTTCTTGCCCGTTAGCGGACACACAGCTTTTTTTTTTTTTTTTTTTTTTTTTTTCTTTTTTTTTTTTAGGCCTAATGTATTCCTAAGCTTTTATAACGAGGGGATCTTTTAACCATAAGGTTTTCCATGGTGAATTTACTAAACGAACAAGAATTCGATAAGAAAGCGCTTTCATAATAATTGAAACTTATACGGAATTTGTAACAATAATTACTTTAAACCCCGTGTTTGTCGGCGTAAATTTATGCCACGCCTTTCATCTGGTTAGGGCGAAAATTTTATGACACGCTTTCATCTGATTAGGGTGAAAATCATATACTTTATTTATAAACGAAGACTTCAGATTTCAAGATGCCAAGGCAGAAGTGTTGCGACGTACCAGGGGGAGACACGGTTACGTACGATATAGTGGACGAATCTACCGGTTACCGTCAACCCACGTTTGAATTCGGCGAGGGCACAAAGGTCGAGTTTTTCCGAAGTATCAGAACTATGAAATGTCGGGATGATGACATATTTCTTAATTCTTATCCTAAAACAGGTACGTAAACGTTTCAATTAATTAGATTTGGCAATTTTAGATTGATCCAAATTGCAAAAAGTCGTTTGAAAATGTGTGTAAAATATAAAACCTTACAACATCAGAATATAATAATCATTGTGAAAAAAGGGAAATAGCTTGCATCGATCAAAATTTCCCCATTTCATATAAAATTGATTGTGTTTGTATTTTGTTCCTGTCGGAGTCAATGGGCGGGGCAAACAGAGTAAGTAGGCGGGTTCAGCGATTAGTCAATTCACTATCCACCACCAAAGAAACGAGCGTGGGTGTTTTTGTTATTCTTGCCGTTGTCCGTAAAATGCGCGATAATGTGGTAATGGGCTACGAGAAACAAGAAGAATATAACAATTATTGGCTGACCAATATGAGTTATCCAACTTATCGGGGCACTCACGTTGCCAATTTCTTTTTCCGAGCCTATTGATTGAAAGCAGTGGTGAAGAATTCGTACATCGAGCATTTTTTTTATTATTTATTGTTATTATTTTACAATTTTTAATAAACGCATGATTCAAAAGAAGGTTTCGGCCTTTTTTCGACTGGGATCATTGTTCCAATGTTTTAGTCGAACAAATATATAGTAGCTACAAAAATGACGAAATTAACCTTTAACCCCTTTAACTCTAGTTTGATTAGTAGAATTGAACGAGGGGATTCGATTGAATGTACTATAGTAGAAACGATAGTACTAACCGAAAACGATAAATTATTAGAAAAATAATTATAACGGCGATGGAAGAGTTCTTATTGTATTTATACGGCATTGTTGCTGTTGATGGTGACGGGTCATGCTTTGTAGTAGGTTTCCCGGAATAACCCTTGACGCGTGAGGTGGGTAAATTTGTAGTTGTTGTTTTCAATTCAAACAGGGACCAACTGGTTATGGGAGATGTTGAAATTAATGATCACGAAGACGTCCCAAGTCGGTTCCGCAAACAAACTGGTCGGGATGATCGAGGCTGCTCCTTTATCTATAGTGGATGAAATGCCGTCACCTAGGATACTCAACACCCATATTAAAGTGAAATATCTTCCCGAGGTACACATTAGTAGGAAAATATTAATAGACAAAACATTTGGATTGGTCAAAAATAATCTTCGATTAATCAAGGGTGGTCTTTTAGGCTCTATCGTCGACGGGCTTACAACATTTCGTAACAACAGATTGAAGAAATCATTTCTTACATTTAATTGTTTCGTTTGCGAAGTCCGGCCAGATTGTCATGATGACAGGATAGGCGTGCTTCCTAGTTTTTATTTATATAAAATTTAATACTAGTTTCGTCTATCAAGAATCAAACGTTCTGATTAGCTGAATTGTTCTTTTCATGAACAAAATTTTGATCATGCAACTATTATGTAAAATTTTACTCGAAACTAGTAAATCATTTGCTTTTCTTTATCAATGCCATTTAACCATAAGAAATGAAAAGTACATTCTTTTTGGTTGTTGCTGATGTTGTTGTTGCTGTTGTTGTTGTTGTTGTTGTTACTGTTTACTTGCTTTTTTCATCCCACTAATATTTGAATCCACTTCGCGTATCCATACAGCGTGCTAAAGTTTTTAGGTTTATACCTCAATGAAAACAAAAACAATTCCTTCATTTCTTAAATGTATTACGTCGGTGCGCGAGCAACATTTCTCAACTACAGCTTTTATTAAACTGTAGTTACGATATTTTGCAGGCAAACCGACGATATATTGTCATACTATACAATACATTACCATATATTTTAATTACGTAATAAGGCGTCCGGCCAAAAAATACAAACATACATTGATTACAATACAATCCAAAGTGATGAGACAAGTTCAAATATTTTCAATCAGCTTTGAAACATACAGACCTTATTGTTTAATTACTGAAGTGTGTTCACATTTAAAAAATCTTGATACATTCTCTCTTCTAGGTTTAGACGTTAAGTATGGGGGTTAGAATAAACATTTTTTGTACTTAAGATATATTTACTGTTCAAAGGATTTAAAGTTCCTATGGCACGTGTGATCCCCATTGTGCCATAATTGTGTTCATCAAGGTCCGCCGCCATAAAACAAAACAGAATAAATTTTCTGTTCTTCCATATTTCATATATAAGCAAACTGAAGGCAACCTGAAGAAAAACCCTCCAGACACATAGTATCTTGAAGCATATCCTAATTGACTTCAAGATGAGTTTGTTCGTGTTGTGTGCCAACGGTAGGGCGCTTTACCTAACACAAAAAAAACGAAGAAAAAAATCTTTTTTTTTTTTTTTTTTGTTATTTCAGACAACATGTATTTTGTTATATATAGCTTTCCCTCTTATAAGTGAGATTTATAGTATTTGGACTCTGCTCCAACACAACCTTTAGAAAAAAAAACATTAAAAGTCTTATCGTTGGAAATGCTTTTTGTTATACTTCATTCATTCTAAGACCAACTGAAAAAAAGGTTAATGAAAAGAGAGGATTGTTCTTTGAAGCTGAGCATCGGTTTCTGGTCGCTTAGTGAAGATGGTAAAACACGAAGAATTCGACAAAAATCAAAAATGTCCCACGCAAATGCCAGAGCTCAATGTCCTCTTCAGATCTAGATGAATAGTTTGGATGGTCAATCGATTTTATGATTAATAGCGGTCAATCTGTCAATTGGAATCCACTACAATTCTTTGTCCAAATATTTTCTTTGCGCGTAGTCGGGTGTCTAAAACGTCTTTACCGAAGCTTTATTTAGGCTGTAGTAACGATTTTGTTCACCGACTAAAGTTATTCACCTTCTACTTTTTTCCCTGTTTTTATTCCAGGAAGCTGTAACAAGAAAATTGAAGACTATTTTTATATGCCGGAACCCAAAAGATGTTGTGGTTTCCTTCTACAACCATACCAAGGGGTTTACGATGTACGATTATAAAGGAAAGTTTGAAAACTACTTACAGATGTTTGTCAGGGGAGAAAGTAATATCATTTAAAAAAAATACTTTAATTCTTTAAAGGGCAAAGTGTTGAGCTAAAATAGACCAGCTACTTTTCTTTTAAAAAAATCTATTCAGATAAGATTTTCGTTTTTAGAAAATGATACTACTATTTTTTTCCCCATTTCGGCATTTTTCTATATAGGTATGCAAATGAAGACCTCTGCGGCCTTAAACAGTGCTAGATTTTTTTTTTAATTTTCATACCCATATGAAAAAATATTTTCTTCAGAAGAGTGATTAGTTTATATTCACATTTCTAAGAAAACAAATCAGATCGCCTCATTTCTTATATCCAATATTTTCAAATCAAAACAATAAAAACTTGAATTCAGAAAAAAATAATTAGTAAGAAACATCTCTATGACATCAACTCTACACAAGAATAAATTGACCAATCCCTGGCCCCGCCCACTTACTCCTTTCACCAAGCCCACTGACTCCAACAGGAAGTCCCTCTTTGATTTTAAACGGGCATAATTTGCAAAATTTACGGTCAGTAGCATGGGATAGAAAAGAAGTATAGTTTGTTGGCGACGTAAACGTCGTAACTACAGCTTATATAAGCTGTAATTACGACGTTTAAGTCGCCAAACCAATAAAAAAATCACAAAAATGGCTGCAAATGTCGGATTTAAGTCTCAATTCAGGACTGAATAGTTATTAGATAGGTCGGTATATACCTTGATTGACAGCCACGATTGGTCAATTGGTCCACTTGCTTGTTTTTTGTTTGTTGTCATTGTTGTTTTTGAGTCGAAGATTATTCACATTTTGATGGACAAAAATGAAAAAAAAACTTTGATGGACCAATAGGTCGCTTCAAAGTCTTTGTCATCCAATGAAACAATTGCATGTTTAAAGCGAATTAAATGAAGTTTTGAGCGTTTCGAACAATTTGAGCGGGTTTGATTAACCCTTTCCGTTTTTTTCAAAACATCAGACTTATCTAATTTGAAAACTATCCAGTCAATAATAAAAAATGAGTGAAATTTTTAAAGATAATCAATTTCAAGGGAAGAAAATATTGTGGGAAAAACAAGAAATTGTCTTTTCTCACATTGATTTCTCAAATAAAACATGGACATGAAAAACCAGGGATTGTGAAAGAAAGTGTTAGTGCTTTGAATGGGACACTAAGCTAACGTTTTCTAATAATTTTGAGCGGGACGGGTATCAATTTTATTGCATTTTCAAATGTAATGAATTCAAACAAATCTAATGTAAGAATTTCTATTGCAGCCGATTATGGCTCGTACGCAGAATATCTGTTAGAGTGGCAACAACATATACGAGATAACACGGATGTACCGTTTCACATCGTTTATTATGAAGATCTAAAGGAGGTACAGTGTTTTCGGTTTTTATCGATATCGTTATAAGGAATCTGATGTTTTTTTATTGAAAAATAGTTATCGTTATATCGATACGTAATGAACTTATTCGTAATACAAATGACCAATCGCGTTGTCAATCAAATAATTAGTCGACCAATGAAATAATTCATTTAGACAGGAAATTTGATTTGAATTCTAATATGGCCACCATTTTCGTGAATTATTTTTGTTGGTTTGGAGACTTAAACGTAGTTAGGAACTTTAGGTTTTAAACGTTATGTTGTAGAACATGGTCGTATTTAGGTCGAAAACTAACCATCAACTTAATTGTAACATGCTACTGGCCATAAACTTTGCAACAAAACGCCATTTATTTAGGCAAGATATGAACTTTAAATTCGAACTTTGTGTTTAGTATGTTCGATGGTCTGGAGATTTAAAGGTAGTTACTTCAGCTTATTCAAGCTGTAGTTATGGCGGTTAGGTCGCCAGCCAAAGATTTATCACTTATTTTATGTCCCTTGCCACATTTCTTGCACTACACAAGTTTACCATGCCGCAGGTCATTTCATATCTTTGTTTCATACGTCATTGAAATATAAAATATTCTCTTCACTTGTTAATCGACGGGTCGCTGGCCCTGTCTACAACTTCTGCTGGCCACGCCCACTGATTACGACAGGATGGTCCATTTCGATACTAAAAGGCGATACTTTGCAAAGGTTATAGCCAGAAACAGGTAACATAAAAGCATATTTTTGGCGACCTAAACGTCGTAGCTGCAGCTTGAATAAGTTGTAATTACATGTGCGACGCATAAGTCGCCAAACCATCGACTATCTTCCAAATTCATCTCAGCCAATGTCGAAGTTCAAAGTTTAAATGAATAATTTGATTAAACGTTTGATTCTTTGATCGACAGCCGCGATTGGTCATTTGACGATTAAGTACTTTGTAAAGTAGAACAATAGATTTCCTAAGGATCACTTTTTATCTAGTTAAAAATTGAAAAAAATTGAACAAGTATTATTATGTTTCCTTGAACTTCAGTGTTCTCGGTATTGAGATTTCGTTAAGATCGAATGTTTCTGTGTTATTTTGAGAGTGAGGCTAGCTAGAAGGACGTAGTGGTAAAAAATCAACATTCTCGTCGCTGCCGTGAAAATAAGGAAATCGAATATTTCCGAAGACTGAGAAGTTTTATGAACTTTAATGGCGTGTGTGATGTCCCCGTGCTTCAATTACTGCCAGACAACAACTTCACATAGTGCTGATAAGCCTCCTGGACTTATTTTGATATTTGATCCCATTTCCTTAACACATTCCCACACAGCAGAATTTTAGACTTGTCCAAATTGAAAGAAGCTGCAGACGACAATTTCAAGTTGATGGAATTTTTATTTTTTTCGTCTTTTTGGATAGAAAACATTGTGGATAATGATGAAGAAATTGCTTGATACAAGCAATTTCTTCATTTTTCACAATGTTTTCCAAAGTTTTTTTCTTGAGGGGCGTACAAAGGAGGGATTGAGTTGGAATGGGTTAAGAAGAGCCTGTCTGAGCTCATGTACAGATGCTGGTTGCAAGGGGTGTGATGAAACAGCTGTCTGTAACACATCCCAAACAGGATTTCTTTACGTACCTGAGAGCTGTCAACATGACATGCATGTAGTTCTGTTTTCCCTTGAGGACTTATACCCGCCAAATCTATAACTGAGCCCCCGCTAAACCGACCATGTTCTGCCACATAAACAGGGGCGCAACGCTCATTTGGCATTCTCTATATCCAAGCACGTCTATCGGTAGTGTCAACACAAAACCTGGACTCGTCTGTAAATATGGCTAGAATCCATGTCCTTTTTGGTCCAAGTGGGAAGATCCCGTGACCAATGATAAACGCATTTGCACGTGATATCGGGTCAACGGAATCCGGATTGCAGGTCGTCTTGACCTCAGGCCAGCATCATACAACCGATTTCTGAGGGGTTGGATACTTACCGGTATACCGGTAGCGTTCTGGAAGTCACTGCGTAGCGTTGTTTCGTTGTTAAATCGTTTATGCCGTGCCGGAATCCCAAGAAATTGGATTTGAACCCCATTGGTCTAGCGTTCGGGCCCCCAGCATGCAAATGACTAACATTTGCGGTCGTAATATCCGAGTCCACATTCTTGAAAAAACACTCAGGGACACACTAAGGACATTAGCAACATGCCTTTGGGATAACTCTATTCATCTTATCTTGACTAAGATGGCGTCTTAAACGTCTCTCTCTGTCATATTGAAATGGAAATCATCTAAGATTTGTCTTAAGCTTTTGAAAGCGTCAGCTTTAAAAGCTTTAGTTAACGTACAAAATTTTGAGGTCTTCTCAGACTTCAACGAGTGCAAACTTCCACTGGAGGCCTAACCAATAAATCGATTATTTGTCTACGCTATAAAAAAGAAGTTCTGGTGTATTTCAGGAATATTGCAAACTCTACCTGCAAGTTCATCTCATAGATATTTTCAGCTCACCTGAACATACTGTGTTCAAAATGAGTCCGATAAGAATCTTCACTCTACGCACTGATTTACGTGGCCAAATAAATTAGCTTTATTCAAATTGTAGAGAACTCCTTCAAAGACTTTGGAAAACATTATGGACAATGAAGAAATTGATTTTAACAAACAATTTCTCCAATGTCCACAATGCTTTTTACTCTACGAAACCAACTTCATAATGTCGCCTGCAATTGCTTTCTATTTGAACCATTCAAAGATTTTGTCATGTTGTAATGGTTTAACTCCTGGTGTACTTTTACCTCGTTTATTTATCATGATAACCTTCAACAAAAAAGATTACTCAACAAAATAATGCTTTGCTAGCTTTTAGTTCTTTCAGTACTTTGATTGAAAGTACGCTAAATGTACCAACGCACGTGAAGATACAGTGCTAAATGAAACACCTTTAAGAGGGTATGTCTTTTTCTGAGATCCCTCTGGGTAGTATACATACCGAATCGACATTGTTGCTACATGGTAATCAAGTCCGAATATATATGAAAAATCTTTTATAAGTCGATTTGTTTTGAGCATTAAATCATTGAACGAAAATGCGACACTTAGCAAATTTTGAGTTGTATATATATGATAAAAGATAGAGTACAAAGTACCAAAGTAATATCTTTCTGAAACACTGGATCCCTAAGGATTCATGAAACTAAATTTGTGAAACAAATATAGGAGAAACTATAATCAAACGGTGTAAGAAATATTTTAGCAATCCAAATTTATTACACTGCTTGAATACAATTCCTCTCATATATGTATATATCACGGAAATTCCGGATTATTCCTTTTCGGGAGACGGATCTCATATTGTCGATGTACTTGCAGAATAACTAACCCAAGCTGAGGGTAGAACATTCAGATGGACCACTGACGGTATGGTTTATGATTTCAGGATTGTGTTGCTGAATTAAAGCGCCTCAGAGCTTTTCTCAACTTGGATGTAACCGATGATTTGTTAACCGAGATAGCCGACAACTGTTCCGTTGATAAATTCCGTAAAAGCAAGGAATCCATGCGTAACTTCAATCACAAGGTGACTCTTGGGTTGACGAGTGACTTTAGCGTGGCCCGTAAAGGTATGAGATTTCTGAATGGGAGTCCATTTTAGCTAGCAACAAGGGTTTTATTCAGCATGACAAGGTTTATTTATGAAAATTGACGCTCATCCATCTCGATTGACGGATTACTGGCCCCGCACACTATCAACGCCGGCGACACCTACTGACTCCAAGACTTCCATTTCGAAATCTAACGGCGTTACTTAGCAAAATCTATGGCCAATAACGTACGACAAAAAAGTTAAATGGTTTATTGGCGACCAAAATGCCGTAAACTACAGCTTATTCTGGATACATCTATTTTATTTCATAGTTTTACTTATTCGTCTTTTGTCAAACTAAATTTGTAATATATCCTGTTGACTTCAGTTTACACAAGAGCACATTGTTCCTCTGAATACTATGTAAAATTTTTTGTTATGTTTTGTTTTCTTGTCTTTTCACAATGTTTATGCGCTGTGTTACATGTTTCTCCGTTCGCCCTGTTTATTTTTTTATACTTGATTTCTGTACATTCCACCGATAATTTAACACTTTTTTGTTCATGTTATGTCAAGTATGTAAGTTTTTTTCCAAATACTGCTAATTTCACCTGAAAATGCATGGAAAGCCCACCGTGATGTTTTTCATGTTATTTTCTAATTTGTATGCTCTGGACATTGTTTTAGTTTAACAAGAATTGCAACAAGTCGCCAATTGTATAAATCGAGTCCAAAGTCGAGCGTGTTTGTTGTGTGTTGCTTTCAGTGCGTTGATTATAATCATTATCATGGTTTATTTTTTGTTTATTATTTCAGGTCAGATTGGAGACTGGAAAAACTGGTTTACAGTTGCCCAGAACGAGATGTTTGAAGCATGGTGGGAGAAGGAATCCAAGGGACTAGACATGTTTAAATTTAGGTTTAAGTAGAGAAATGTCATAACTAAAAGCTTTAATTTAGTATTTAAATGAAATAAAAAGAACTGGTTATTTTGTGTTCCTCCCTTGTCAAATTAATTTCCATGATCGGCCCTTTTCGCGTAAAAGAGAAAATCCTAGAAGTTTAATCCATTACCAGCCTGCTAGAATTTACAATGGGTATAGAATTGTAAGAATGTGCTGTCGACAATTTCAAGTTAATAAAGACTAGGGAGTTCGTACTTCTGGATAGCAATTTCTTCATTTCCCGCAACAATCTCCAAGCCTTTTTTATGTAGGTCGTAGGCTTCTATGGATATATACGCTTAAATATTTTAAATCAAAGGACTGAAAGTACTGAGAAGTTGGAATGCGCTGAAAGGGTCATAACTGTGTAATTCGGTTCAAATTCATTTATTACTTTCCGAGCAAGCCTCACTCCTTTAAACTTAAAACAGCATTCCAATTCGTGTACATATGTGCGTGAATAACGCACAAAAACATAAATCCACATACGGAATACAAAAACTAGCATTGTCTTAACCCATTCCCAGACAGCGACGCTTTTAAATGACCCTCATTATGAAAGCTTTAGAAAACATTGTGGAAAATGAAGACATTGCTTGTTACAAGCAATTTCTTAATTATCCACAATGTTTTCTGTCAAAAAAGACTAAGATTTAAAAGATTTCATCAACTGACAATTGTCGTCTGAACTTCCTTGAATTTGGACTGGTCTAAAATTTTATCATGTTGGAATGGGTTATAAGCTCATGTCACGCACAGCAAAATTAGAATTTTCAAGCATAACATTCTCCTTTTGATCAACTTTAATACGTGAACTCCTTTTAGAATCTTGAAAATAGAGAATAGCAGCTTCTACAGTAAGAAATCAATGACCTCGATGATTATTTGACTGTCAACTCGGCCAATTCTGTAACGATCATACTAAACTCACGTAGATTTTCACTTCAAGTTTATGAGTATACGTGGAAATGCGCGGAAATGCGCGGAAACCTATTTCGAGGTGATCGATTTTAAATACCGATTTAATCTTAGGAAAAAAGAATATTTAAAGCTTTACGGGTAAAATTCAAAAGAAAAAAAGACGTTAACGTTATTTTAACGTTATTGTTTGCACATGGTAGTTTTGCCATGAAGATAGTATCAAATTATCTTCGGCGCCTTGTAGTCGCGCGATTTCCTTATTCCTTATTCGGCTTTAGAACCGTAAAAAACCTTAAGTAAAAAGGACCAAGCTAAAAGCGATATGACACTTGTTAAAAGTTTGATGTGTTATTATTGGTTTAAACTTGTAAATAACGACATAATAAAGCGTAATTATTTAGTAAATAAGTAGAAACCGGAAGTTGATATGTTTACATTCTAATTTTCAAAACCTTCTACTTCGTTTTGCATCCATTTGATTTTAATTGAGTAAAAGCTTTAAATCCAACAATAATCGCGTTTGCTTGATGCCTATGGTCCCCCTTAAAGCACTGGGCGGCGTGATTATTGTAAAAATGCATTTGCGACCTGAGCCATATTTGTAAACATTGCCTATCTATGGTCACATGACTACCACATGTCACATGAGATCACGTGATTACCAAACAATGGACGGCGAATCACAAAAACAAATCACTGCGCTGATTATTACCTTATTTTTCAATAGTTTAAAGTAAACTAAAACAAGTTTAGAAGTCTCTAAACGATTTTTTATATCATCCTTTACATGTGCCATATTATTGTCTTCGGCTACAACTAACTGATTGTCCGTGGCAAGTTGAGATGAGAAGTAACCCGGGGTGTATTCGTATCTAAGAGATCACGTGATATGTGTTATCAAAAAAAAACGAAATGAAATTGTTCTGTGTTGATTTTGCGGTTTAGTTCAATCGAAGTTGGAATTGATCCTCATTCCAACTTAAAAAGATGTTTTGCAGAACAGGTCAACGTAGAAGGTCACTGTTTCGTAAACGTAGTGCGAGGTATAACAAGCATTCTATATTAAGGAAACCCAAAGAAATGTTCGACGACAAAAAGAAAGAGAATTGTGCGTTTCATAGCATTCTTTATATTTAGAGTTTGTATTGTTGTTGTCTTGTTTTGTTGTTGGATTTTTGTTGTTGTTTGTTTTGTTGTGGATGTTTTGGGAGCCTTGTTTGTTTGTTTATTTGCATGGCCAGATGAAATAAGGAGGATTGTGAAATCTGCTGGATGTAGATGCAAGTTATGAGTCTAAATTGGAAGAAATTGGCTGATTACTGGCAATTCCCGCTGATCTCCGACCCAGTAGTTAGTTTTGTATTTAAAACGACATTACTTTGCAAACTGTGTGGTCGGATACATGCAATTTGCAAACAAATCGTTGGTGAGCGATACGAACGTCCGAGCTAGAGCTAATAAGCTGTAATTACAACGTTTAAGTTGCCAAACCAGCTTCAATACTTGATATTAATGTTGGGGTTCAATATTCACTTCCAGTCTAAATGAATGGTTTGATCTGTGAATCATTTTTATTATTATAATTATTATTACTGACAGCAGATAATTTATGACAGTTGCACTATGAAATTGTACATATTCGATATGAAGATTTAAATATGCATGGTAATTAAAACACATAAAAATGTTTGTTTTTTTTTTAAAATCTATGTGTGTATAATGAAGAAATGGTCGTTTTATAAAGAGTAAGCACGTTTTGGCAGGATTATATACTTTATATTTTATGTGTACATGTTTTATATGTGTACATGTTTTATTTGTGTACATGTTTTCATCAATTATACATAATTTAAAAAAGATTGGTTTCAACTATGGAAATAACTTGCTCTTCAAAATATGTATTAAACGGTAAAAAATGTAAAAATCATCTTTCTATTACAAAACTATCAATTGACCGATCGCTGGTCACGCCCACAGACTCCTCATGCCCCGCCCACTGAGCTCCCTCGGGGATTTTTCCGCGATCAGTCAATTTCGTCAAAGACAGACTGGGCTTCTTGCTGTGTAAACAAGGCCATGTTATAATCGGATTGCGATACATTATCAACAGACAAGGACGGACCTGTGTTAAAGCTTGCTGCTGTTATAGCTTATCATTCGAGAACACATAATAAATGAAAGATAGACACTAACAACACAGCCTCAAAAACTGTTGTTGGTGTTGTTGTAGTTTTTGTTCGAAAACGAGTGATATTTTATCCTAGTTGAAGTATACTACAACATAGATAATAGGCTATTAGAATGTCATGTCTCAAGTTTAGCAAACATAAGCTGTAGAACGACGTCTAGGTGGCCCATAGACGACGAGTTTAGCCATAATAGGGGATCAAAATTAAACAGTTGTAAATGATGTTTTTGTTTTCACGGAGGTATGAAGCCATAATCACTAATCATTCTGTATGAATATGCGAAGCGGATTCATACAAAAGTGTGATTAGGTTTTCCGTTTTATACCCCTATGAAAACAAAAAGTATTCGACTCAGCTTTTATAATTAAATGGCATCAAGCGAAAAAGGCAAATAATTTACAAATTTTGTTACTGTTTGTATGGAACTATTTTGTGCGGAAACATACAAAATAGGTCCTTCCTCAAAATTGAGTTCGTGGATGTATATTTTATTTTTTCGGCCAATCCGAGTGCTAGTTCTTGATAGACTAAACTAAAATTTAGATCATTTAAATGTAAATGTATTAGATATCAAAATATACAACAGAACTACGAGTGAAACTATCTGTACAGACCACTAGAAGAAGAACAATTTATACGATCTTATTTTACTCAGAAAATTGATTGAGTCCTTTGTGTTTGGTGTATCGACAGCTGTGTTCAATTTGCGAGCAAAGAATTTTAAGTTTAACTTATCTAAACTTTATACCTATGGAAAAGAATACATAGAGAAATACATAACATTAACAATGTTTGAATAGAAAAGAAACAAGCAACGTAGATTGATGACCCTACAATACGCCAGTTGTCATGTTTGTTACACAATTTGAAATGGTAGATATGAGGATGGTAATCGAGCACTTGCTTATCTCATACTCTTTGAACTACACGGAGTCTCATATGATTTACATAGCAAACCTTCTTTAAATCGAGATAAAAATGTAAGAAACACTAACCTGCAGCATTCAATGAGCATAACCAGAAAGGCAATCGTTTTAGTCGCCTCCTGGGACAGGCCACACACAAAGACCAAGGTAGTATTCTGGAAAAATGCCTTGCACCCCTCGGTAGTTATACAAAATAAAACAGACGTTCAACCACGTTCGGGGGGGGGGGTAAAATCCAAAGTCTCGGTTTCATTCGTTTCGAAATACATAATTTTCAAACTTTAATCCATGAAAGCTAGAAATATAAGTGTAGACGCTTTTGAAGGTACTTTGGCTACAATCTTTAATGATGACAACCCCAAAGCCTGTCTGATACCAAGTTTAGTAACCATGTGGATGATAACTGTTATGTTACTGATTGGCTTATTTGTCGCATTTATTTCATCTTTCTGGTACATTACATAGAACATTATAGTATTAGATGAAGGCTTAAAAGCTTTCATCCTTTCCTGTCTTTCAAAATTTTAGACCTATCCAAACTCAAAGTGGATTTAATTTGGGGAAAAAATTCAGTAGGACAGAAAAGATTGTGGAAAAAGAGGAAATTGCTTGTAACAAGCAATTTCTTCTTTTTCTGCAATGTTTTCTCGATTATAAAACCAGGGGTACGTAAAAACTAGGGATTAAACAGGAAATATATAAGGGAGTTAAAATACGGGATTGTGTGGGAATGAGTTTACCCTTTCCTATACAAAACCCGAGATTTTAAGTCACTCAAATTTTGTACTTGAGAAAACATTTTGGGAAAAAAAGAAATTGCTTGTTACAAGCAATTTCTCCTTTACCAACAATATTTTCTACCACATAGGATGGTTTCATTTCAACATGCATCCTTTTTGAATTTTGAATAGTGTAAAATTAAAAAAAAGGGGGGGAATGGATTATGCATAAATTGAAGCAAATTAGAGCAACGTGAGAGGGTTTAGTATCTTTCGTATGAAAGAAAAAAATAAAATGTTTCAAAATGCACATATCTATGTGTTTATTCTTTAGGGTTCAATTAACTCGAGTTTAAAATTTATGAATTTAACATTTGAAACAGCTTTAACCAAAATGATTCGCAGTACATACGGAGAATCGATTAACATTGTACATAACGTGGAAAATGCTGTTAAATCAACCTTCTTATTAATGGATATAGATAACATATAATTTAATTGTTTTTATTGAGATATGAAAGTATAAAAACGTAATCACACTGTATGATTATACAAAATTGTTTTTAGGTTTTCAGTTTCATACCTCGATGAAAACAAATTTATTCTCTTCGTGTTTTACAATACATTGTCATCAAAGCAAAAGTGAAGAATCAGTTTGAAGAAGTGCACTGTGTATAACCGAACAGTGAGCCAAATCGGAAGTGACACCGACTGTACGCTAAATAAATCACTAGTGAAACTACACAGTTTAACGGGTGGAAATTTCTCAATCAAGGTAAATTTTAGACCATAAGACGGATTAAACCCATTTCCACACAAGCCCTCCTTTTTACACCCCTCAACCAAAAAGCTTTAGAAAAAATTGTAGACATATAAAAAATTGCTTGTATAAAGTAATTTCTTCAATGTCCACAATATTTTCTACCCTAAAAGACAAAGATTTTTAGAATTTTATCACCTTAAAATTGTTGTCTGCATCTTCTTTCAATTTAGACTAGTCTAACATTTTCTCGTGTGGGAATGGGGTAAAAGCGATTTTCGGTATTTGAAAGAGCTAATATTACTTGTCTCTCGTTTGTGTGTCGTTCTGTGTTTTTGAGTTTACTTTCTGGTAAAATCCATACTTTAGTCGATGAATCACTCATTTTTCTTTAATGTGATCCGTCAGAATGTCGAATCCAAGGCATTATTTGTAACTGAGAGCATTAATTGTGACCTAGCCTGTGAAGAAGGAGAGTAAAATCTTATTTCTTGAACAATCATACCATGTTGTTCAGCAATGTATTGTATATAGCCGGGGACGACCGAGGGATTGCAACCCTGTCTTTCGATTGACTGTACGAATTAGGGATATACGTACAGTATCAGTAGTGAAAGAGGTTGCAGAAAAATCTGTACGATGAGTGACAGTTTAAATTATAATTCCCGGCAGCTGATGTAATCTGTTAACCTGTTTATTTGGACAATCTTTGGGTCCGCAGGCCAACACTGCCAAATGCCGATCCTATGAACCTTTGTAAATATATATGCACATAATAAAACCGTTGTACGAGCTATTTCGTGGGGTTTATTTGTCTTTTAGAGCTTCTTTTAGTTCTTTTTTCTGGCTGTTTTTCAGGGGTATATATGTTTTTTTATGTTCCTTTCGAAGCAGCAGAAACTGTAAATACAAATATGGAAACGAGCTTGGTCAACCGCTTGTCGATGTAAACCGCCCCCCGCTTACAAAAATAGTACTACTACTACTAATAATAATAATATTAATAATAATAATAATCATTATTATTTTATTATCATCACTATTTTTCAGGAGGACAACATATTTCGCACGACTACAAGTCTTTCATGCGGTCCTCTTACCTGGTGAATAGGCCTTCATTCATTTGACTTTGAGATTATTACATGTCCATTGTCGGTTTGCCAGGGATACAATACTTTATTTTAATTATTTAAATATTTTCTTTATGGCCTTTAGGTAAATAAGGAATGCCGGGGGATATGCTTGAAAACGCAAAAGTGGGCATGTACAGTCCCGGCTAACTACGCAGAACCCCGCCAAGATGAGATATCCATTGTCTTTGATATAAGACATTGTAAATAGGAACACATTGTTTGAATTGACTTGTAATTTATTCTTTTTCACAATGCCTTTTAACATATAAGATAGTTATCCTACTGTTATAACAATAATTGATTTATCGTTTGCAACGCTTTTTCCCAAATTAGGGCCAACATTAAATTTTGACGTCTGCGGTGAAGGATATCATTTAAATTCGGGTAGGTTTAAGATAACGTGTGTTTGCATTTGATAACTACAGTCGAATGAAGGTCGAACCTGTCTATCGCTATACACAGGCCCTTTGGACCCTAACCTAATTCTACACCGGTTTATGGATTTGTTTCATTTTTTGCTTGACTGTTCGCGATATACCATGGCCTTGTTTTCGCCCGAATCTCTGTCTTCGTCGTAGTCCTTTTTACGTAAAAATGTTGACATTTTGTTATATCTCTGTTATTGCAGAAGACGGTCAATACTTTGAATATATGTTCAAAACTACAGCCTAAACAATCAAGAGAGTTAACTCTAACACCGTGTTTTGTAAGAGTTTTGCCCAATTTTTCGACTTAAATTCCAACGGCTGTAGGCACTAGTAGGAGGTGTATTTTTTTCTTTTCTTTTCTTTTGAAAGGGTGGGTGGTTGGGTGGGTATGTTTTAATTATTATCACTATTTTTAAGCATCGGAAATGAAGCGTGAGCATAGATCACCAAAGCGTGCGCTTTCTAAACAATCTTGTCAATAATAATACTAATAATAATTTAGAAAAATAAAATCCAAATTTGGAAGACTTTCATATCTACTTCATTCCACTTTTCAACAGTATTTGAGTTATATCGCGGCAGCTGATGCATCTAACCATCATGGTTTACTGTCATATCTGAAAGAAGCATAACAACAACATTCGACCCGAGCTACCAGCTGCCCACCCATCGTAGGCGCACTACTTTTCATTCTCTTATTAACCCAATCCCACACAATCACTCCTTTTTACTCCGCTCAAGAAAAAAGCTTTGTAAAATATCTTCGTGGAAAATGAAGAAATTGCTTGTATCAAGCAATTTCTAGTAAAAAATAAAATAAAATTCCATCAACCTGAAATCATCGTCGACAGCTTCTTTCAATTTGGACCAGACTCAAATTTTGTTGTGTAAGAATGGGTCAATGAGAGACAAATCAAGCATTTCACAATGACTTTTGTCATATTGGCCGAACAGGGGTTTGAAACCACGACCTTGGGATTGAGAGCAAAGAGCGGTATCCACTGAGCTAACTGCACTCAAACACAGTTTTTGATTATGCAGTCGACAAGAACTTTAAATTGTGCATAAACGTTTCGTCGGTTGGCGACTAAAACTTCGTAAATACAGCTTGCATGGGCTACTTTTACCAGGTTCTAGTAATCCACAAGCGATATAGAAATTAAACAAAAAAAACCAACACATTTTCGTGGTGTTTCACGGTCGATTAAATGAAATTAATAATGAATGTTTCAGCTGAAGCATTTAGTTCGAACTTTAATCCTGTTTAACTCTTTACAACACAATCCCGCATTTTACGCACCAAGAAATAAAGCTAATGAAACATTGTGAGAAAAGAAGAAATTGCTTTTAAGAAGCATTTTTTTCTATTCTCACAACGTTTTCTGTTTCATAATTCCTTATTTTTTATTGTAAGCCATCTTTGTTTTACCGTCTGCAGCCTCTTTCAATTCAGAACAGTCTAAAATTTTGCCGCCTGGTAATTGAATAACCAAACTCACTGCCAAATACATCTGTTTGTCTGTATAGAATCTTACGCCGCATTAAACGCTATTTTGTATGTATTGCTAAGTACTTCACCTATTCATATTCTTCCTGGGTAACACCATTAGGCTGGGACTCTAAAAATATCAGGATCAAAATATATACTAATGTAACTTGTGGCTCGAACGGGAGATCTTAGAACTTAAACCTAAGTGGGATAACAGCTGGAGGAAAGGGTGTAATTGCAGTACTGGTGCGAGATATACCAGGAATCCATTGTTAGGTGCCCCGCGATATGACAGAAAATTGTTAAAAGCGGCGTTAAACCCAAACAAACCTCTCAGGTAACGACTGTGATGCCCAAATTGACCAGTCATAACTGTCAAGCAAAGAAAAAAACGGTCAATCGAATCATTAAGTAAACGTTGGAGTCCGATATTGGTCGAGATTTTTGTGAGACTTTTAGGAGGTTTGGCGAATTAAACGTCGTAACCACAGATTAGATAAATTGTAGTTAAAACATTTAGGTGACCAACCAACCATAAAACATTTTTGTTGCATGTAACTTGACATACATTTTGCAAAATAACTACATTTAATATCGAAGCGCGCTGAACTTCCTGACAGCACTGGGCGGAGCGACCGGAGCCATTGGGCTGTCTCCAAGGAGAAATCTGTCTTTTATTGGAAATGAGAATCACTCCATCTTGTGTTTCGACAAAATTGACCAATCGCTGGCCCCGCCATTCCTACCCCTTTGGCCTCGCCCATTGACTCCGACTGGATGTTCTGCTTCGATTGTAAACGGCGTTATTTTGCCAAACTTATGGCCAGAAGCATGAAAATAGTAGAATGGTTGGTTGGCGACCTAAACGTCGTAGCTACAACTTGAATAAGCTGTAGATACGACGTTTAAGTCGCCAAACCAACAAAACTGTTTCACACAAGTTGCGGCCAATGTTGGAGCTCAAATCTCAAATCCGGGCTGCATAAATGATTTGATTGGTCGATTTACTCATTGATTGACAGCCGCGATCGATCAATTATCTCTAGGTGTAGCCTATCAGACAAACGACTCCTGGATGAATTACTTTTAGAGCATTTTAAAACGGTAACGCGCTGCGCTGTTGATCCTGGGGCGAAGAGCCAGAATCACCGCTCAGCAGAGATTCTTTCCGACATATAACAAATGTCACCTTGACATGCACGCGTCATCTTGCAACGATGGGCGAATAATTAAGTAACGCGCCTTAGTTTGGTGAGTAGCTAGTGACTCCGATTGAATGTTTTCGTTGCTTTGGTGTGAGAAACGATAGAAAGCCATGGTTAGGTGCACCACCCGCCACGATATAACTGAAATACTTTTGATAGCGTCGTTAAACTCAAAAGAAACAAACAAACAAAAGCCTAGAAACCAATGCTTGAAAAACTAATTGAAAATTAAAGTCAGTGAGCTTTAAAACGTATTCTTATATTGGTCAAACCATTGATGTCGTTGTGTGACCCAAACCTCGTAACTACACCATGAATAAAGCTGTAGTTATGGCATTTTTGTCGCCTGTCAACGATTTATCAGTGTGTCCTTCATGTTTGTGTAAAGGTTATCCTAGTGTGATAAAGAGAAGAGAGTCAGTCTAATCTTACAGACTGTATATTCTATGATACATATACGCGTGTATGTCTTTTTACTGTACAAATATTATTCGTTGTGATGTGTTCTGCAGTACTTCGACGCGGGTGACAAATTCTGCTACCTGTGGACGCGGGCTAAACAGCTTGAGCTTCATACAGGGAGAACTGTTTTGAGTAAGTATTTTTCTGTAATCAGAGCATTTGCATTCCGGCGTAATTCTAAAACCTCGGGGCTTCAGCTTTCAACAAGCTGTAGTAACGAGGATTAAGAATTACACCGACGATTTGTATATGTTTAACAAAACGGCGTTGTTCTAAAGTTTATCTAAGCTGTAGTAACGACATTAAGTCAACTGAAGATATAGTCGTTGGGCGAGCAAAAGGTGGTAACTACAGCTTGAATATAACTGTAGGTACGAAATTGTGCTCGCCTAATGACGATATATATATATATGTCCTAGATTAAGAGAAAGTATGCAATTAACAGGTTTAGCAATATTTTGATAAATTGTATATTGATTAACTTTCCAATCGCTGACCCTTCTCACCTACTCATTCGGCCACGCCCACTGACTCCTGCAGGAAGTCCTACTTCGAATTAAAAGGGCGTAATTTTGTAAATGTTATGGCCAGTAGCATGTAATAAAACATTAGTATAGTTGGTTGGCGACTTTAACGTCGTAACTACAGCTTAAATAAGCTGTACTTAAGACGATTAAGTCGCAAAAACAACAAAAACATTTACAAAAGTGTCGCCTAATGTCGGAGTTCAAAATCCATTATTGATTCGAATGAAGTATTTTATTTTCGACTGGTCTTTTGATTGACAGATGCGATTGGTCAATTATCAATGTTGTGACTCAATAATACCCACAGTGTAAGAGCCTCTTTTGCTGCGCTCGACCAACGTGTTTAAATGGGTACCTGTAAGGGCTGTAACCAGAGCTACAGATAGAAATCGCAATTCGTATTTTAGATTTAGATATTTCACCAATACTTCCATAAACCCTACCTTGAAGGTACTCATTTTAATCGTCCCAACAAGACGATTAAAATGAGTACCCACAACATATGGTTTCATTTAGAAATAAGGATTTTAGAATGTGGTTAACACTCTAATCTAGACGTCTGGTTGTAAGCCAATTTGCTGTGTCTACCAACTGAACCGAACGTTTAGAGCCAACTTGCAATTCGATCATTGGGGGTTCAAGTAAGAAGTCGGTCAAATATACAAATGCGTAGGAACAGACTTAAAACTCGTAACTTTATCAATTCGATACATGTCAAAGTCATACTGACGATATCTTTGTTATGATTTAGACAATTCTTAAGTGCGAGACATTTATCGAGAAAAGTACCTCGACCTTTCCTCTAGACTGTTGTAGAGGATGATTTTCAATAAATTTACTGATCGCTGGCCCACCCACTGAACTCAGACAGGAACTTCGACTTTGATAATAAAAAGTGTTACTTTGCAAAATGTATGACCCGTTACTTGTAATAAAAAGGTTAAATGGTTGGTTGACGACCATAACGCCGTAACTAAGCCTTAAATAAGCTGTAGTTACGACGTTTTAGCCGCAAAAACAACAAAAAAGCGTCCTATAAATGTTCCTTTAGAGTCGGGGTTCAAAATTTCCGAAATTTCCGGTCTAAATGATAAATTTGATAAATCGATTGATTCTATGATTTGCCGTCACGATCCGGTAAATCTTTGAACCGTAGGGTGCGAGGTATTTTTCTAGAATAGTACTTCGGCCTTTCTCTGTAGTCTAAGGTGGGGGGTGGTTAAAATCGGAGCATTCCTAGTAACTCATGGATCGCTGGTCACGCCAATTAACTCCGCTGACCACACCCCGTAACTCCGTTGGTCACGCCCATTAACTCCGCTGACCACACCCACTGACTCTGCTGGCCACACTTATTGACTCCGCTGACCACACCCATTGACTCCGCTGACCACACCCATTGACTCCGCTGACCACACCTATTGACTCCGCTGACCACACCAATTGACTCTGCTGGCTACACCCATTGGCTCCGCTGACCACACCTATTGACTCCGCTGACCACATCCACTGACTCTGCTGGCCACACCCAATGACTCCGCTGACCACACCTATTGACTCCGCTGACCACACCGATTGACTCTGCTGGACACACCCAATAACTCAGCTGACCACACCCATTAACTCCGATGGCCACACCCATTAACTCCGCTGACCACAAACACTGACTCTGCTGGCCACACCCATTGACTCCGCTGATCACACCCACTGACTCTGCTTGCCACACCCATTGACTCCGCTGACCACACCCATTGACTCCGCTGACCACACCTTTTGACTCCGCTGACCACACCCATTGACTCTGCTGGCCACACCCATTGACTCCGCTGACCACATCAATTGACTCCGCTGACCACACCCACTGACTCTGCTGGTCCCACCAATTGACTCAGCTGACCACACCTATTGACTCCGCTGACATCACCCATTGGCTCTGCTGGCCACACCCATTGACTCCGCTGACCACACCCATTGACTCCGCTGGTCACACCCACTGACTCTGCTGGCCACTACCATTGACTCCGCTGGCCACACGCATTGACTCCGCTGACCACACCTATTGACTCCGCTGATCACACCCACTGACTCCGCTGACCACACCTATTGACTCCGCTGACCACACCCATTGACTCCGCTGACCACACCTATTGACTCTGCTGACCACACCAATTGACTCTGCTGGCCACACCCATTGGCTCCGCTGACCACACCTATTGACTCCGCTGACCACACCCACTGACTCTGCTGGCCACACCCATTGACTCCGCTGACCACACCTATTGACTCCGCTGACCACACCGATTGACTCTGCTGGACACACCCAATAACTCAGCTGACCACACCCATTAACTCCGATGGCCACACCCATTAACTCCGCTGACCACACCCACTGACTCTGCTGGCCACACCCATTGACTCCGCTGACCACACCCATTGACTCCGCTGATCACACCCACGGACTCTGCTTGCCACACCCATTGACTCCGCTGACCACACCCATTGACTCCGCTTACCACACCTATTGACTCCGCTGACCACACCCATTGACTCTGCTGGCCACACCCATTGACTCCGCTGACCACATCAATTGACTCCGCTGACCACACCCACTGACTCTGCTGGTCCCACCAATTGACTCAGCTGACCACACCTATTGATTTCGCTGACATCACCCATTGGCTCTGCTGGCCACACCCATTGACTCCGCTGACCACACCCATTGACTCCGCTGGTCACACGCACTGACTCTGCTGGCCACTACCATTGACTCCACTGACCACACCCATTGACTCCGCTGACCACACCTATTGACTCCGCTGACCACACCCACTGACTCTGCTGGCCACACCTATTGACTCCGCTGACATCACACATTGACTCTGCTGGCCACAACCATTAACTCCGCTGACCACACCCATTGACTCCGCTGGCCACACCCATTAACTCCGTTGACCACACCCATTGACTTCGCTGACCACACTCATTGACTCTGCTGTCCACGCCCATTCACTCCGCTGACCACACCCATTAACTCTGCTGGCCACACCCATTAACTCCGCTGACCACACCCATTGACTCTGTTAGCCACACCCATTAACTCCGCTGACCACACCCATTGAATCTGCTGGCCACACCCATTTACTCCGCTGGCCACTCAATTTGTCTCCTCTTTCACGCCCACTGGGCTCAAATAGGAAGTCTGCTTAGATATTAAACGGCGTTATTTTGCAAAATTTCTGATCAGTAACATATAAAAAAACATAAGATAACTGGTTTGCAACCCTGCGCGTAGTAACTACAGCTTGAATAAGCTATTGCTAAGCTGTATCTATTGTGTATTTAGACTGATTGTAATGCATTTTTTACTCCTACATTAACCCTAGAATCTTTAATTGTGGTCTAGTTCAAATAAAGCCTAGATTAACACATTTCCACACAGCACCGCTCTTTGACGACTCTTACCCTTTAGAAGAAAGTGTTTAAAAAAGCATTTTGGTAAATGAAGAAATTGCTTGTTACAAGCAATTTCTTTATTATCCACAATGAATACTAATCTAAAAGATGAATATTTTTAAAATTCTATCATCCACAAACTGTTGTCTGCAACTTCTTTCAATTTGGACCAGTCTAAATATTTGCAGGCTGGTAATGTGTTAAACATATTTTAAATCAAATATCATCATTTCTATTTCTGTCCAACTAATATACCGGTACTGTTACAACTATTACCCATTTATTACTTAGATTGATTGATTTATTTGGGTTTAACGCCGCTTTTAACAGTATTTCAGTCATATCGCGGCGGCTGGAGCACAAAACAATTGGTTCCTGGTATTTCCCAGACCAGTAATACCACTCTATCCTTTCCTAGCCTCCGGCTGCTATTCCGCTTAGGTTTACGATTATCCACCCATTGGCGAGAGACAAATGTAAGATTCTACACTTAGCTCACATATATAGTTCTGCGACATTGGAAAACGTTTTAGCCTTTCAAATGGATAATGGTTACAGTGAAAAAGTCGTTAGAGTGAGTTGTTTCACTTGGTATTGATAGATACATCAAATCAAAAAGGTCCAGGGTTCGTTCCCCGGTCGTGGCAAATATCTTTTTCGGCTTTTGTCTCGCACCAGTGGGTAGATAATCGCAAACCTATATGGGATGAGCACCTAGAGGCTCTGAAAGAATATAGTGGTAGTATTGGTGTGAGAAATATCAGGAATCCATGGTTAGGTGATTCAACCGCCTCGATATGACTGAAATAATGTTAAAAGTGACATTAAACCACATTCCAATAAAAAATCAGAATATCGATAGATGTTTACAAGTCATGAATTATTGTTTTAAAACCAACATAAATGAACTCGTAGTTTTAATTATATAATAAATAAGTTATAATTACAATTGTGTACTGGTTTTATTGCCGCTTTGAACAGTCATTCATTTGTATTTGGTAATCAAATTATTCATTTGCAAACTTTGGCTTAATGTCTTAACCCTTTACCTAACAACAAAATTTTAGACTGGTCCAAATTGAAGGAATGTTAAAATTTGAAAAAATAGTACCAAAAATACAGAGTTGAACATTACGAGAAGGTGAGAAATTGCTTGTTTGAAACTTTTTTTTTCTTTTCTCGCAATGTTATCCGTGTTTAGTTTGGCGCGCAAAAATGCGGGATTATGTGGGAATGTGTTAAATTGCTAACCATTTCTCGAAACAACGTTTAAAATCTAAAGATGCATATCGCTGCAAAAATCTCATGACATGTTAAATCAGCGAATAACCTTGGGTTATAAGATAGGACATGGACGTTCTAGTTATATGCAATCTCACACTAATCTGGTCAAATTTGGGCTCACATTATCGCTCACAGTTGTGTGAAAAAAATGCACCTTCTTGACATTGTTAGATTATCCGTCAGGTTACTCATCAACCTAGGTACAAAACTAACCAATTACCAGACGATAAAATTTTAAACTGGTCTAAATTGAAAGAAGTTGCAGGCGACATTTCGAATTGCTCTAAAATTGGAAAATAAGTGCCAAATATGGTAGAAATCAGCTTAAGAAAAGGAGAAATCGATTGTAACAAACAATTTGTCCTTTAACCATAGTGTTTTCCATATTAGTGTAATGTATTTCTTCGGGGCTTCAGAAAGCGCCATTGTGTGGGATTAAGTTAAGACAAATTATTATTAAAAGAAATTGCAGTTGAAATCATTCCATATATTTTTATCAACCAATCACCAGGGGGGCAAAAACTTAGACTCGTCCAAATTCGAAGAATTTTAAATAGATGCATTTTCAAACACCTTTGTCGTATTGGGTTGAAAGTGTTGTTGATTGAACACGGCATTGATTCCGTCACCCCGAGACCAGGTGCAGAAGATAGTTCACTTCCAAATGACAACGGAATTAGCGATTATCGAAAAGTACACGAATGTAATGTTATCTATTGAGTCATTGACTAAGTGTTGTAATAACTGGTAACCAAATCCTCTTAACTACTACAACCTACCGTATTGACCTAACGACTACCTCTTACAAAGTCACATGACGTGTTTCTCTCTTAACCCATTTCAACACAGTGACGCTTTTTGATGCCCCTAAAGAAACACAATCAGGAAACATTGTGTAAAATGAAGAAATTGCTTGTAACAAGCAATTTCTTCATTTTACTCAATGTTTTCAATGCAGAAAGGTGGACAAAACTAAAATTTCATAAACATTGAATTGTCGTCATTAACTACTTCGAATTTGGACAAGTCTAAAATTTTGTCATCTGGTAATGGGTTAAAAGTTATATACTATCTTGATTAACAATGTACATGTACATGTTGTTGCTGTTGTGGTAATTTTCGTTGATGTTTTTTTTTTGTTTTTTGTTTTTTGTTTTGTTTGTTTGTTTTGTTTTTTGTTTATTTTTTGTCGAATATGTATTTATTTATATATTTATTTATTTAATTTTTGATACAAGATTAAAGAAATAGGATCGCGAAGAGCGATATAGTAAAATTAACCGATTTTGTTAAACCCTCTCCTGTTTTTTTTTCAAAAGTTTAGACCTTTCCAAATATAAAGATTACAATTCAAAGTTGGGGGATGTGTGTGTGTGTTTTTTGTTTTTTTTTTTTTTTTTGTTTTTTTTTTTTTTGTTTTGTTTTGTTTGGGGTTGTTTGGGTTTTTTGTGTGTGGTTTTTTTGGTTGTTTGTCTGTTTGTTTTAACAATTCAGTAGGGTAGAAAATATTGTGGAAGAAGACGAAATCGCTTGTTACAAGCAATTTCTTCTTTTTCCAAAATATTTTCTCAAGTATGAAGCCACAGGGACGTAAAACCCTGGGACAAAACAGATAAGGGTATTTACAATTACTTTTAATGGCTAAACTGACCACTCATATCACACATTTACACTTGGAGTCGACAGTTATTTATGACGCATTTTTGTTGGTTTGGCGACTTCGACGTCGAAACTACGGCTTATTCAAGCGCGCCAAGTCGCCACTCTACTTGTGTGTTATATGGTTCTGGCCAAAAAAATTAAAATAACGCCGTTTAATATCGTCGGAGTCAGTGGGCTGGACCAGCAATCTGTCAATTTTCCTAGTGCAGTATGTATAACTTGTCGACCTGTTGCTAATTACTTTAGATAACAAAAACAACTGACCAAAAATGTTATTTCATCTCAAATAAAGCTGAAATTTTGTTTTATAAATAAACACCTTTGTTTTAAACAGCTTTCGTTAAAATACTAGATTTCTTTAGTCCAGTCACATTTTCATTGTCAAAAAAAAATGAATCGAGTTATAAAGGCTATTTCGATTACAACGTTACCTGGTTACAACAGTGGTTATTATATAGCTCCATCCGAATATATATTTATAACCGATGACTATTTTCACGACAAATAGTCAAATCAATATCGGTAGAAGCTGAGATTATAATGAGTGCCTTCATACCTAAAGCACAATTGTACGTGTTATGGTAATATCATCAATTTATACAAGACTGCGTTGACGGTATGGAATCGTCGTTCGGCGTGCAAAATATCGTAGCTACAGTTTTAATCAAGCCGTAGTTGCGATATTTTGCACGCCCAAGGACGATATGAGCACATAAACCTGTTAAGATCAGTTAATACATGTAATCCATTTCATAATGAGAACAATTCCTGTAGTATCTCCCTTTGTTTTCTATTCATACAAGTATGTTCAGAGGTGTTCGAAGTTGATCATAGGTCCCGTCACAATCGTTCATTATCTGAGATGCAAATCGGTGGACTACTTTTTATTTCACGTGACAAACTTCTAAAATGGCACTATCCGCTACGGAAACAAAATGTGTCAAAATACATCTTATAACGGTTCTGTAAGAACAATATTTTATCTTCAATGGAAACTTGATATCAGAGCAAAACAGGGGAAAAACAACAAATAAAAAATTAAACTTTTTAGCTATTTTGAAACTTCCGAGCAGCCCAGTCTTGCCGAGATTACGAACTACGTTTTCCCACACTATTTCCTGCTTTGATTGGGGAGCCTTTCCTAATCTGACGATACAAGTAATATCGGAGAGCAGCGTAGTTGGTACAGATTCACCAGTCTATCTCTGGCTGACAAAATGCACCGTTTTGAAATATAATGCTCCTCCTCATATATATCTAATCCGAAGTCTACGGGAATGGCCGAGTGTGTTCCGATTGGTCCTGTCACTCCATTACCTTTGCTTTTATCCTTATCGCGTATAAGGAGGTTGCGATTGTTCATTTAATATTAACAATTCGGTCGTATATTAAAGTCTTACCATAGTTGAAGTTTTAGGGAGAGAAATGGTATTTTCTAGGTTGAACCAACATTTCAAACTCGATTAAGCTGTAGTTACGATGTTTAACAAGCAAAAGATGGTTCATATAAATGTATATTAGAGTTAAAAATTCAATTCCGATTGAAATATATGATTTGATTGGTCGTATGGTGCTTTGATTGACAACGCGATTGGTTATTTTTTCAAATGCTATCTCCGTTGTACATGCGCATGAACTTGCCTCTTTTTTCAAATATTAGCTGCACGAAAAATCCATAAGGTCGGTTTTTGCCTGTCGGGCTACTAATGTTTTCTAATTATTGGGAAAAGCTTGATTATTCTAAAATGGAGACCTTACCTCGTCTAGGGAAGCTGACAGCAATAGCTATTTTATCATCACATTTTGATCAAGGACCTGAATGAAGCGCACCTGCACCAGTTGGTATATGCTTCGGTAGGAGACCTTAGTGTCGTAACTAGAGCTTAAATAATTTGTAGTTACGACGTTTTCTTTCAAGCGAATATTCGATATTCATATTTGTCTCAGAATGTATCGCCGGTAGACGCGAAAAAGATATATGACCTATCTACAGAATATGTCTGAAAGTAAAAGACAGATGGTAAATGTTTTGTTAAATGTTTGTTAAATGCTAAATGTTTGCGTGTGCTCATTTCAGGAAATAAATTGTCTAGTGCATTGGACATGTACGTATACTTATTTGAATTTAAAGGATTCATATGTGAGTACCATAGAAGTGTTCTAAATCTGTCGAGCAAAAGGTTGGTGTTGTTAGTGTCAATTGCCCGACCAACCGCTGCAGTCAATCAAATAATCAGTCGTCCAATTACATTATTCATTTAGACTGCAAGTTTTTTATCCTTGAACTCCAACATTTGTCGTCATTTATTTGAAGCATATTTGTGAGTCTAGCGGCTTAACCGACGTAACTGCATTTTAATCAAGCTGTAGATATGACCCGAGGTCGCCAACCAACCATTGTACTTTTCGTTATACGCTACTCGCACAAATTTTTGCTAAATAACGTCATTAGACATCGAAGCGGAATTTCCTGTAGGAGTCAATGGGCGGGGCAAACGGAGTAAATAAGCGGGGCGATCGATTGGTCAGTGAACTTAATAAGATTTAGGCGATGCAATTGACTATTTAAACAACATAAGCTCTTGCTCATAATTGCTAGTCAAGATGGACACGCACATTGTGTCTATTCGTTTGAGGTGTAACCACTGGCTAGAGAGTACAGATTAAGCAGGGAAAACCCTTTTCATGATAGCTAAGGTTGTAGAAACAAAAGTTCTCTTGCTAGGAAAGGGTCGTTCCATCCTAGTAGATTATGTTGAAAGATCGTTTAATAGAGGTGGTTTCTCAATCAGCTTAGATTTATTTTCTGTTTCACTTTACTTTTAGGACTCGTCCTACGATCTTTTATAACGAATACCAAAGTAAAGATCTACAATGATGGAGGGTATAAGTTCGGAGCTACTCGGAGAGGGCATTATTCTCAATGACGAAACACTTACAAGTGGCTATACATACGACACACTCGACACAGAACAAGACAGCATGTTTGCTGGACTCGATTTCATGGACTTCGCGTCACTCGCCGTGGACCAGAACCCGGAGATGATCGACATGGTCCTCAGTATGCCCTTATCTCCTCCTTCACTTGAGGACTGTGATCCGATAGAACTTACAAATCAACTTGCAGTTGAGGATTATACTGAAACTGTTCAGACAATAGGTGCTGAAACACAACTCGAGCAAATGATCGCCAGAAAATCATCCATCAAAACGAGAAACGCGTCCACGTCTACTATAACTCAAACGACACATAATTATTCTTCACTAGGTAAACTTTTACAATCAAAGTCTGTCTCGTCTACGACACCACAATCAGACAACGTCGTATCTTCGACATCCCAAATGAAACAACGGTTCAAAAACAACAATACACCTGCTCAACCAATCAATAAACCTATCGACAAAACATTGAAGTTTCCTCCGTGCTCAATTTGTGGTGGTCGCGCTTCGGGTCTGCATTATGGAGTCAATAGCTGTGAAGCATGTAAGGGCTTTTTTAGACGTTTTTTGACGAGAAATGAAGAGTACAAGTGTTCTAAGTCTGGAGATTGTCCAATCGTCAATAGAAACCGCGAAAACTGTTCTGGCTGTCGTCTCAGGAAGTGCCTCGACCTTGGTATGTCAAAAGACAAATCAAAGCTCGGTCGTTATACTTTATGGAGACGAACTGAAACCATTAAAAAGGTAAATATGTATGAGGGTAAATTTGATAGTGACTCATTGAAAGAGGAACAGGAAATGGTCGTATCGAGAAAGAAGCAAACAAGCCAAAAATTAATCTCTCGAAAGAAATCAGCTGAAGACATAGAATTCGAAAAACTTGTTGAAAATCTTGTCAAAGCCATGGATAACATTAAGCCTTATGGTCCAAATATTCTAACTCACGAGGACGTTTTGAAAACGCTCAAGCACCATCATGAAAGATATAAAAGGAAAACGGAAGTTTATGGTGAAATGAAATCTATACCTAGAGAAGAGTATTATAAATTGCTCAAACAGTATGGAATAGATGTTGACGGCAGAATGGAGTCGCTCAAAGATTATGTCCGCGAGGCAAAACGAGTTGTTGAAAGATACTGTAACTTTGCCAAACTTATACCAGAATTCTGCATGTTATCTTACAAAGATCAAACAAACCTCTTAAAGGCATCGCGCTGTGACTTTTTCCTTATTCTCATGCATGAAGGATACAATCACGAATCCAGAATTCTTCTCGCACGCGGCGGTAAAGGATACCACGCTGAGGAGGTGTCGGACAAGATTTTCTCTCGAAAACTGATTGCAGTTGTGTGCAACATGTACTTCCGGTGGCAGAAACTCTCTTTAACGAAGGAAGAAAAGGCGTTAATCATTGCCCTAACTTTGGTCTTTACGGATAGATGTAACCTAGAAAATCACAAACTTGTTGAGAAAATTCAACTTTCATTAGCAGAAATGCTTCGGCGCCAGTTAGAGAAAACGTGTAAGAAATCTGCAAGACAACGATTCACGAGAATAATAGATTGTTTGACACTGATGCGAGAAAGTTCCGAGTTGTATTTAAAGGAGTACAAACAATTGTGTAAGGACGAATTTGTGATGCAAGAAGTACCAACAATGAAAGACTTTCTCTTAGATGATTGGTGAAATATGGGTTATTTGGTATCAGACGACATAGAGGATATTGAATGTATTAAACGAGCCATCCATAAATAGATAACAAACCAGATTTTGCCGAGTTTTCTGTCTATGGAACGCCACAGCTGTCTGATGCTATGAGCAATCATTTGGACATTCATAATATTTGTCTTATTATGAGTAAAAGAAATGCTATCATGCTTAAATCTGATGCTGACTAATCCATACTGTGCATTATCATATCTAACAATGGTGTTGTTCTGCCCAAAGGTAGTGATGTCTTGCCGAAATATGCCTTATCATGTCCTAGTGTAGTTTAAAAAATGTCTTGTTATAGCAAAAGGTTGTGTGATGTTGTCGACACGTGGCGCTGAATTAATAAAACGTTTATTTGTTATGTCAAAAAGGCATGCTATCATGTTCAAATGTGGTGTTGACTTGTCTAAAAATAGTCTTATTGTGTGAAACATTTATGTCATCATTTCCAAATACCTTGTTGACTTGTCAAAAGATTGTCTTTTCATGTCAAAAAGTATTTCCATTGTGTCTTACTTACATATACTCTAATTACGTAAAAAAGTAGTGTTGGCATGCTTATATGTAGTATTGATTTGTGTAAGCATTGAATCACTATGTCAAAAAATATGCTATCATCTTCAAATATGGTGTTTATGTGTTAAAACTTTGCATAGTTATATTAAAAAGTAGTGTGGCTTTGTCCAAATGTCGTATTGACTTGACTAAACCTTGCCTTATCATGTCAGAAGGTAAAGTGGTTATGGCCAAATGCGGCGGTGACTTGTGTAAACATTGGCATTATTTGTCGCATGGTAGTTTAGTCTTTTTCACGCTTGATATTGGTCATACAAAACAGTGCCGTATTATGCAAAAGAGTCATATCACTATGTTCAAAATTAAAGGTGACTTGTCTTCAGATAGAGTTATTATTTTGAATTGGTGGTGTTATCATGTCTGGACACGGTGATGACTTGTCAAAAGCATTGTATTTGTTTGTAAAAAGGCAGTTTCATCATGTTCCCTGGTATGTTAACTTGTTCAAATACTATCATATAATATATCACAACGCTATCTTTTGGCATTAGACAGCGCTTAGACAGATCAACTTAACATTTGGACACAACAATACCACTTTTTGATATTATAAGATAATATGTAGACAAGTAAACTTCACATAAGAACATAATATCGATACTTTGGAACATGTTAAGACAGTGTTTCAACAAGTCAAGTCGGTATTTGAACATGATAAGACTATCTTTTCACATAATGGATGAAGGTGGGAAATGTCAAGGTCATATTCAAGATTTTTAAAACCTCTTTACATAATAAGGTAATGTTTTTGCAATTAAATGATTCGTTTTAACATAAAAATTCTTCATTTTGACATATTATGTCATTGATTTTACAAATAAACATCGCAACCAGGCTAACAAAACTGTTTCTTGACAAAATAAGACAATATGAAGACAAGTTAACATAAAATATGAAAACCATAACAATACTTTTTGACATAATAAGACCTTGTTGGATCGAATCACCACAATGTTTGAACAAAATAACACTTCCGTTTGAAATAATAGTGGAATCAGTCGACAGGTCAACCTCAAATCTAAACAGGATAACGTTACTTTTGAACATAATAAGATAAATCTTAGACATTTCAACACCAATTTTCATATAATAAGACTATCTTTAAATGAATCAAATCGACGTTTACACGTGGTAACTCTACTGTTTGATATAATAATATAATGTATAGACAAACCAGCTTCAAATATTTACAAATTAAAACTTCTTTTATGCATGATAAGACAGAATTGAAACAAGTCGACACAGACGGTGGAAATAATAACACACCTACTCGACGTAATAAGGTTAAAATAGTATTTTGATATGTCAACGCAAAACTCAGAAATATCAACAATACTTGTTGACATGATAAGACATCAATAAGATTAATAAGCTCCACATTAAGACATAATATTACTTTTTTACTTAATAAGACAACAATTAGACAAGTCAACACCACATTTGAACATAAAAACGATGCTTTGTGAAAAAATAATATGATGCTTACACAAGTCAACACCACATTTTAATTCAATTACGCTACTTTCTAGCAAAATAACACATTTTTTAGGCAAGTCAACTCCATAATTGGACATGACAACGTTGTATTTTGACAAAGTGAGGTAGAAGGTGGACATTTCCATATTATTACTCATAACATCAGACAGCTGTGGCGTTCCATATCTGTCTGTTTTAGATGACGAGTGTAATTGGTTTCAATTTGATAACACGAATTTGATATACCAACTATAATATGACATGAAATTTGCGATAAATCGACGAAATTCTTGATAATTTATCGAAGAATCATATAAAGTAGTTTGTAAACTGGCGTCATAATTAGATTTTTTTTAATTGTGGCGCTATTTTCAGGGTAATTGAAAGGAAAATATAGACTTCAGCTTACTGTCATGGTTATTCAGCTCAACTCGTTTAAATTCTTCATTGAAAAAATGAATTACACTAGTGTAATAAAACCCATTGCCAGCGATCAATCAAAGGTTTTGAGCTCTGTCACCCACGTGCTCAATTAGGGGTGTTCATCGACCATTTTCACCTTTGGTCGTTCTTTAAGGGGCCATTTAATGGAAGCTTTGATGTATTTGTATTCTAATCGATTGTTTCTTGTTATTTTCTGCAATAAACAGATTGTTTTGAAATCAAAACTTTTGTTTATATTGCGTGGTCTCACACCTTGCTGATGATCGTTAACCGAGAACAGGTAATTCTAAGCTAGGAATCCTGCTTGACTCAGTGGTTAGGGTGACGGACCCATGATCAGAGAGAAGTGGAGGGTTGCAGGTTTTAAAAAATACGGCCTCACCGCTAGTCACGTGGGTATTTCGAGCAATTTCATTTCCCCATTTTATCAGAATATACATACGGGGACAAATTTCAATTCATACTAAGAAGTTTGGTGTTTCGTCGGCATTTCTATAGAATTTGGATCTGTCCGAATTTTGTCGTCTGGTAATTGGTAAAGTAATCAGCCGTTCGACCCATCAAATATATTTATGTTCATATGTATTTCTAAGTAATACGCGAATAGATAAGTTGCGATTGTATATCAAATAATCGGTCAACCAACACTGACCTCAATTTATGTCAAGTTTTTGTTAGTTGGCGACTTAAACGCCGTAACTACAGATTTTTCAATATACGATTTTTAGGTCGCGCAAACCATCCAGTCAAATATTTTGTTATTCATTTCTGGCATTTGATTTTTGCAAAATAACGCCGTTTAAAATCGAAGTGGGGCTTCTTTCGGAGTCATTGGGTTTGGCCAGCGAAGTAACCGGGCGGGGCCAGCGATTTGTCAATTTTATACGTCTAATGACATTCACGAATGAATATATTATTCATGGCGAAAGAATAATTCGAGCATCGGCCAATGATATTTAGTATGTCAACATTTTCCTCTGTTAGTGACCAAACCCTCGTAACTACAGTTTTATACAACTTGAATAAAGCTGTAGTTTATCGGTTTTGGGTCGCCCTCGTCGTTAGACATGCAAAATGTCGTAATTACAGCTTTATTAAAGCTGAAGTTACGACATTTCGCAAGCACAACGACGCACGGCTTTCCGTATTCATTTTATATTTAATAGAGATATAAAGAGAGCTGTGATGTCGAACAATGAATTCCCTGACGAATTCGTCAATTACTCGGACGGTGTTTTGAATAGAGTTAAGGGCTACTTGTGGCGGTATTCCAGTAAAATCGCGGCAGCTGGTGTACCTGGTCATGGCTTTCTGTCGAATCAGACTGGTTTATAAATGCGCAGCTCACATAGAAGTGCTACTTTTCATTTGGCCATTGTTAAACTATAAATAATGAAGCATATTGGAATGTGGGATATCGGGAAAGGATGTGTGCAGAGCAGGGGATTGTCGCAAACAGATAGGATTTAGATCTTTTTTATTTAAAAACAGTTGGAAAACAAGTTCTTGAAACATAGATTTATCTCTTTCGATTCTGGTTCGGCAGTATTCAAGTATTTGCAAGCATCAAAATTAGGGGCCCCTGCGATATCGGTACCAGCTCGTCCAAATCGATCTAATAGCAAAAGGTGCGAACAACCTCAAGACTACGAACACTGTCAAGAGATAAACGACATTGTAAATTGGCCGTATCTGGTCACGCACACTTGTCTGCCACAAGCTAATTTGACCTAGGCTAGAAATGAAATTATTATGTACCATACATGATCATAGGGGATCGTTGGTCTATTAGCTAAATGTCTTAACCAAAACCTGTAAAGGCTCTAGCTACCACGTTCAAGACGCGTAAATAACAAATACATGTATATATGACATAAATGTTGGTGATCGGCATTCACTTCTAGTGTAAATGAATGATTTGATTGGTCAGTCTTTTTTCTAATTGTAAGAAGCGATCCGTCTGAATAAATAAACATTCAAATTTTGCTGTAGTTTTGACGCTTTAGATACTGTTCTCTCTGCAACTGTTTGATGAAGCTAGGAGGTTGGTCTAATTTGGAATTTTATTAATCGCTGTTGTTAATTTAAAAATCGACTGACTCATTGAATCTATAATTCATACCCATGTTTATCTGCGATACTTGTGTGCAATTATTTCATAATTTGGGGACCAAAACGTCGAAACTGAAATTTATTCAAATTGTCGTTTTGACAATTAGGTTAACAGTCTTGTTTCTAAAGGCTAAAAGTCCCATCTGACTGTGGCGATATGTCGCCAGAATTGACCAATCGCGACAGTAAATCAACGAAGCAATCCAGCGACCAAATTATTCATTTAGAGCGAAAGGTTATTTTGAACTCCGACATTAGCCGACATTTATCTGAAGTTTTTTGCTAGTTGTGCGACTTAAACGTCGTAACTATAGCTTATTCAAGCTGTAGCTGTGACGGCTAAGTCGCCAGCCAACCATTTTGAATTCAAAATGTTGCAGTGTTTCATAGCTAGACGTGATTCAACGAGTGAAATGTTGACCTACCCCAACTTTTCTAAAGACGGTAACAAACTGCTTTAAATTTTCAATAAATATATAATCTACCTTCACAACAGTTCAATTAAACGTATGGTCGTACTGCATTCAGTTTTTTAAATCTAATTTCGGTTTGATAAAGTGTCTTCAAATTTCGGAATTCGGAATTCAAATTTTTCTGATGATAAACCATAACCTTTTCAGCATACAAGTGACGTTTGTCGTCATGTTCGTTGTTGTTGTTTTTAAAGCTAAGAACAATTTATACATTGTAATTTTAAGAATAACCCCATACTTGATAATCGTCACTTATTCATCTATATTTTTAGTGAAGGATTGTCGTCATTCTCTGTTCAGCTATTTATGGAATTGTACTTCACGATAAGCACAAAACCTTAAACCTCTCCGCGAAAACAAAACTTGTTACGAGAATTGACTACGACAGGAAATTCCACCTCGATATTAAACTTTTTCTGCAACATTTATAACCAGTAACATGTAACAAAAAAGCATATGGTTAGTTGTCGACATAAACGCTGTAACTACATCTTGACTAAGCTGTAGTTACGACATTTAAGTCGCCTAACCGACAAAATTGTGGGCCAGTGTTGGATTTCAAAGTTCACTGTCAGTCTGAAGGAATGCTTTGATTGGTCGTCTGATTCTTTGTTTGACGGCGGCGATCCATCACTTCCGTTCTGGATTTAAAAAAGCTATGAAAAGAAAAAAGATTTCATCCTGACCAGCCTTGGCACACCGTTTGTTTAATCAAAGTCAATAATTTTGACCACAAATATCGATCCGTGAAAATAACTAGTACGAATAAATCGACCAATATGACATCTGTCTTTTACTAGTACAAGTTATCTCCCTTTGATCTTTTGGTGATATTTGATGGATTGGCATATTTTTCTAGAATTACCTCAGTGCTGCTAACGTTTCCGATTGTTATGGCGAAAATAGTGTTAAAGGTTTTTAGGGATCTTTGCCAATATAAACGCCGTGAATTGACCCTGTTGTAAATAACTTTTGCGACGATCTAGGAATTCTTATTTGGTTTATAAAAACTAGGAATTCATATTCGGTTTATAAATAATTATGAAACATAATATATTCTACAAACATCACCTGAAGAAGTATATGGCACAAAAAAAACCCGCTAGCTTAAGTTTTTGTCAGATATTGTCGGTTGGCGATCATAATGTCGTAAATACAGCTTTATAAATACACAAGTTCACCAGTCCTCGAACAAGAACTCTGTAATCATAGGACATTCTTCAACGACAATGTTATCTTTGCATAGTAACTTGTACTCCTTTAAATAGAGTTCCGAGGTTTCACGCATCAATGTTAAATAGTCAATTATCTTTAGGAACCTTCGCCGTGCCATCGACTTGTTTGTTAACTCGAGCTGCCGTCGTAAAAGTCTAACCAGGGATAGTTGAATATGTTCGACCAACTCGTGGTCATCTAAACTGCAGCGGTCAGTAAATACGATGGTCAGTGCTATAAGCACAGCTTTCTCCTCTCGTGTCAGGGACAGTTTCTGCCAGCGTTCATACATATCACAGACGGTCAAGATGAGTTGACGAGAGAAGAATTTATCCGCGACCTCTTCAAGGTGGTACCCAACACCATTATGGGTAAGGAAGACATTTGAACTGTAACCCTCGTGCATTAGAATGATGAAGAAATCGCAGCGCGAGGACTTCAACAGATTACACTGGTCTCGGAACGAAAGGCGGGAAAAGTTAGGGATATTTTTGGCGAAGTTACAGTAATTATCAATCGTGCTTTCGATACACGCTGCTGTTTCCTTCAACAGACCCATTCGATTATCGATGTCAATACCAAATTCTTGGTACAGTTTGTAGTACTCATTCTTTGGAATGGTTTTAGCTGCACCAAACGCCTCTACCTTCTTCTTATAACGGTCGATGTGAAATTTTAAAGCATTTTTCACGTCATTTTCTGTACAAATTAACGGTCCATACGGCTTTACTTCACTCATTGATTGCACTAATATTTCGACAAGCTGTCCTGAAAACTCGCTGTCTATTTCCTCGACCGGTTCAATTTTGATTTTAAATGGTATCTTTTCTGGTTGGCAAACGAACTTTTTGGCTTGAAACTGGACGGGATAAATGGCCGTTTTTCCAGGCTTAATGTTGGCACCATTAAATTTGCTTGTTGGTTGTTTACCTTCTAATTTATTGACAGATTGAATAGTTTGTGTTCGCCTGGCAAGCGTGTATCGACCTAGTTTAGAATTCTCTTTCGCCATTCCAAGTTCTAAACATCGCTGCAGTCGGCATCCCGAGCAATTACCCCGATTTCGGTTGACAACTTCACAGTTACCGTCCTTTGCACATTTGTACTCTTGGTTCCGGATTAAGAATCGGCGAAAAAATCCCTTACAAGCCTCACAAGTATTGACGCCATAATGCATACCGGATGCTTTGCCGCCACAAACTAAACATGGCGGAAACTGCAAGGTACTTGTTCGCCTTATCTCATTTTGTTTATGAAGTATTGCCTCTTTCGTATCAGATTCGTCGTATTCTTGTTGTTTTTGATAATCTGTAGGTTCTTTATATGTCGCTATATCTGGGAAAGGGTGTCTATCTTTCATTACTGGTATATATTGGCTGGCAATGACGGACCGTATGACCTGCACCTGGGTCTCAGGCTTACAGTCTTTTTGAAGTAAAGACAGCAGTTTGGGGGTACATTCAGTTGTCTCAGTCGTGTTGTTTTCGTCCAGTTTTGTGCATGTGACGCTTGCTCTCTTGGCAAAAGATTCGCCCAGGGAATCAATTTTGATTGAGGCATTTCGGTTATCATTTGTACTGTCTTGACATTCATTTGTACCATTTGGTGTTGTTAAACCATGCTTTTGTGCCATGCCCAGAAGAGGGTTTGTACAATCTGTAGGGTTTAGACTCGTCATAATGCTCGTTTTCTATTCTACTCCATCTCACTGAAAAGAAAAAGAACCAAATCATTTTAACCCTTGTCATGCTGCATAACATACTTTACAGAAATGCACTGAAATCGAAGGGCTTGGTAGCTCTAGAGGAACTACTTGTGCGTTGTCATTTCTTTTGAAAATCAATCTCACAACCACCCTTTGAAAGGGCTAGCCGGGTGGTGCAGACTAAGACCAGACTGTGCATACGTGCAGGCTGATCTTTTTCTATGCCTTCTACCAAAACCGGATTATTCCAGTTAAGTATGACAAGGGTTAAGTATTTTTACCCCCGCACAGATAGATTATGGGCCTCTTCTGGTATTTCCTTAAAATAGCATTAAAATCAAAGTGCTGAAACCACTGGTAGCGCTAATTTGGAGTAATATCTATTTAGAATATTTATCTTAAAGCAACTCTAGCTTAAAGAGATAAGCAGGTGGTGTAGGCTAAGATCACAATGCAAATACGTAATTGTAGTTTCGGTCTCCCGTCGACACATATACTATATATCTTTTCGCATTTACATTACCATGTCAACAAAATTCGAAACCTACTTTTTTAATGACATGCCACAAATTATCAACAAAGACTGGTAGACAACCAAGAATGATTGCTAGTAGTACTGTGTTTTACGCCACTTCCAACAGTATTACATTTATATCACGGCGGCTGGTGCACTTAATTACGGCTATCTGTCGTTTCTCGACCCATTCCTGGATAAACCCCGGTGTTTACATCCCTGAGTTTTTCAATTAAGAAAACATTGTAGAAAAAGAAGAAATTGCTTGTTACAATATTGACTACCCTACTGAACGTTTTTTCTCAAACAAAATCCATTTCAAATTTTCGTCTGCAAAACTTTTGAATTTGGGCAAGTTTAAAATCTTTCAAAACATGTAAGGACTGGTTACAACCAAAGCAATCGATTCTAGCTATCACCTGATTATCACGCTTATAACCAATTCCCATACATTAACAATTTTAGACGAAAAACTTTGAAAGACAACTATGGAAAATGAAGAAATTGCTTGTTACAAGCAATTTCTTCATTATCCACAATGTTTTCCACTTTAAAAGACAAAACAATTTAAAATTTCATCAACTAAAAATGTCGTTTGAACGTCGTTTGTTATTAGGTCAAGCACATAATTTTTATCATTTGTCCAATGGATGAAAGACAGATGATAGATGTCAAGTATCCCTACTTTGTTTTGCGGCATCCATTATAGAAATATCCTTTTAGCTTTGCAGACGATTTCATCGTTTGACATCATCGTTGGCCGACCGAAATGTCAGCACTACAAGTTGGATGTGTTAATTCGGTTGTTCAACGAAGAGAAATAAGTACAGAGTAAATTGAACAAGAAAAGACATATCGTCATTGGGCGTGCAAAATGTCGTAACTACATCTTTATTCAACGCAAAAACGAAGTCAAATTATCACTTTACCTCCAACCGAACTATTCGAAAGACACCAGAATGTAAACACTTCATATTTTTACATCGTTTGATCAAGAAACAAATTATCTTAATCTGTAAAATGGAAGTGGTGTGGGCGCCTTTCTTCTTTTTTTTTGTGCTTGTTGTTGTCATCTTGTTGATTGAGGTGGCAGTGGTATTTTGTGTGTGACTGTTGTTCTTGTTGTTGTTGTTGTTGTTGTTGTTGTTATTAATTTAAAACCTTTCGAGGCGAACACTTAATCCAAAAGGTTGATAAACTTGACTTTAAATCGGAAAGGGGCATGACTCTATGATGAATAAACATTTGGAGAGAACTGATGAGGATGATTTTGTTGTTGTCTTGGTGTTGTTGTTCCGTTCCCTTACAATCCTCGTTTTACGCCTCTCGAGGATACAGCTCTAAAAAACATTGTGGAAAATGAAGAAATTGCATGAAACAAGCAAATTCCTCATTATCCATAATGTTTTCTGCCAAAAAAGACAAAACGTTTTGTTTCGTTTTTATTTTCAATTTCATGGACTTAAAATTGTCGTCTGAAACTTCTATTGATTTGAACAAGTCTAAATTTTTGATGTGTGATAAAGGGTTAAATATATGTAGTTTAACGTGGATTTTTAACTAAGGAAGCGAGTAAAACGTATTATTAACCAAACCTTAATCCAACTTGTTTCCTGGTCCCAACTGTTCTATTTATCGCTTAATATGAAAGAAACTAAATTGCTGTGACACAAATGCAGGACAAACATTTACATTTGTAATTTATAGGTTGAAAATCGGTCAGTTCAACTGAATAATGATTGACCGATGGTCACTGATGTAGATATATAAGTGACTTTAAGTTTATCCTGTCCCTGAACAGTTCGAACCGGTTCATGCAAACCTCAGTGTCCGCCTTTGCGTTCTATGATTTCATTCGACAATACAATAAATCGTGAACTAATACGCAAAACCATTGAAAAAAAGAAATAACGGGTTATTGGGGTTGGGGTAGTGCGGAGTCTTTGCTTCAAATAGTAACTGAAATGTCAGTTTTTCCTGCAAAGTAACGAAATCTTCATTCTCGCGAGAAAGTTTCCGCCGTTTTCCCATCAATCCTAAAGTGCTCAAAGTGGTCCTTGACGAGTCTCATGTCCTTATGTGAATACATTTCTTCTTATAGATGACAAAAAAATGGTGTGTATGTCCGGAATGGTAAATATAAAGCCACAATTGACCAATCGTTGGCCCCGCCCACGTACTTCTTAAGTCCCACCAATTGACTTCGACGGGAGGTCCCGCCTCGTTTAACACCCGGCGTTATTTTAAAAAAAAAGAATAGCAGATAGCATGTAACAAATAAGTAGTATAATTGGTTGGCGACCTAAACGTCGTACCTACAGCTTGAATAAGCTGTAGTTACGACGTTTAGGTCGCCAAACCAACAAAATGAGTTAAATGGCGGCGAATATTGGAGATCAAATTTCATTTTTTGTCTAAATGAATGATTTCATTGGTCGACTGGTTATTTGATTGACAGACACGATTGGTCTATTGCGGGCAAAGACGAATTTTATGGCCATCTTACTTTTAATCACATCTCTCAGATGACCGTGAGCAATGTTCATTGAATGTATCATTGAATGGATTAAATTGAATAGTGTTTAACAACACTTTTAACAGTATTTCAGTCATATCTAGGCGGCTGGAGCACCTAACATTGGATTCCTAGTATTTCTCACATCAGTACTACCACTACATCCTTTCCTAGCCTCCACTTAGGTTTACGAATGTCAACCAATTGGTGAGAGACAAATATCGGAAAGGATATGTGCCGCCGCCGGGGATCGAACTATGATATTCCATTATTGAAGGTTGGAAATACAAACCACTTAAGAAATAAAGAGAATATTTATTTATTTCTATTTTTTCATTGAAGTATGGACCTAAAAACTTATCACATTGTATGACAATTCGAAGTTTTTAGTTTTCACCTCAATGAAAACAACAAAAAAAACCTTTATTTCCTATAATTCGATGCCATGGAGCTAAAAAAAAAAGCAAACATTTTACTGGTTTTGAATGAAATTCGACTGATTGACTTTATGTCCAATCATGAAAAATAGTTACGTGCTCAATTTTTTGTTCACGTAAGTGTGAATAAATTAACCTGAATCTTTATTGACGAAACTGAACTCAAATTATTTTCGCATGATTTCACATATCCGTCTCTATTGATCGCTGTTTTACCTGTATTTTAAGGATTGATTGTGAACCCCCAGAACCGTACTCATATTTTACTAAATGAACTTCCATTCAAACAAATATCTACAGATAAAAACTGACCCGCTCTCTCAACCTGAATAGACCATCTAGATTTTGAACCTTGCATCGCTGATATACAAATATGTCACCTGAATAGCCTAGCGCGCCTATCTACAAGATGTATGGAACCGTATTGAAAATAATAGTATAGGGGTTACATTACTGTTTACAAATCTTAGACTTGTCCAAATTCAAAGTGAAAACAGATGACATTATAAAGAAATTAAAACAAAAAGTAGCCAGAATATCCTATATTTTAGAGAACAATTGTAACAATTGTCCTCTAAAATATAGGATATTCTGGCTACTTTTTTCCTTTTCCACAATGTTTTCTCGAGTATAATATCGCGGAGATGTTTTAATTATGGGTCAAAATTTTACAGAAAAGGATGAATTGATTTTTCTATGATTTTTTTCAATATCTTGTGACAGCATGATTTATTCAGCAAACAGAATTTGTGATTGCTTGGAAATGAGTAAAGAATAATCGTTTACAAAGTGTGCACCATAGACAAAAATCTAGAAACTTTTCCGAAAGCTCGAATAGGCTAATTCTTCAAGTCGTACAAACGAAATGTTGCCGTTAACCAATTCATGGTCAAACAAACTAAAATCGGTGAGCGAGTTTTAACTGATAGGTAGGTTTTGATCCATTACCAAGACAACAAAATATTAGACGAGTCCAAACTGATAAAAAAAAACATAGTGGAAAATGAAGGAATTGCTTGACAAAAGCAATTTCTTCATTTTCCACATTTTTTCCAAAGCTTTTTTGTAGAGGGGCGTAAAAGGAAGGACTTAGTGTCAACGGGTTAAACGAAATGCACGATATTTCATAACCTCCCCTAGGTAAAATAGACCTTTCAGACGCTTAAAATCCTATGTAAGACAATAAAATCTTGGAGCATTTTGAATAATTTCAATGAATATGCGGAGCATTCTGGTTTGGGGGTTTGTAACGTTATGAATGGAAAGCTGTGCAACTTCGAGAGATTTCAGCGGAATTAGCGTCAACTTCGAGAGATTTCAGTGGAATTAGCGTCGATTTTCTCAAATGCACTCTACCAGCTAGGTATTCTATGCGATATGACACGTAAAACATGTCATTAATTATATTGGGTGATTGAATGAATCGGGTTTTAACGCCACTCTCAACGGTTTTGCAGCAGCTGACGCACCTAACAATGACCTGTTTCATACACAAGTAAAGCGATAACATCCGATGTGAGCAACAGTCTGATTATCCCACTTAAATAGACTATTTATCGTTCGCTAATATGCAAGAGACGTTTGTTAATTTACGAAAAGAAAGTTTGCGCTTGGTTCGAACCCACAATTGAGCGCCAAACGCGTTATCGACCGGGCTAATCGAGTTCGTCTACAATAATTATTACTGTCATTTTTACTATTGTTGTTTTGAATGGAGTTTAACGCTACTTTAAACAGTATTTCTGTCATATCGCGGCGGCTGGAGCACCTTACGATGGGTTCAAGATATTTCTTACGCCAGTGCTACCACTACATCTTTCCGAGCCTCCAGCTGCTCATCCCACTTAGGTTTACGATTATCCGACATATAGGTTTGAAAGGATATTTGCCGCGACTGGGAATCAATCCTTGGACCTCGTGATAGAGAGTTCGGCGTTCTCTAAACTGCGCTTTGGCCGCGGCCTTAACCCATTCCAACACAGCAAAATTTTAGACTGGTCCAAATTGAAAGAAGCTGCAGACGACAGTTTCAAGTTGATGGAATTCTGAATTTTTTCGTCTTTTTAGATAGAAAACATTGTGGATAATGAAGAAATTGCTTGATACAAGCAATTTCTTCATTTTTCACAATGTTTTCCAAAGCCTTTTTCTCGAGGGGCGTAAAATGGAGGGATTGAGTTGAAATAGGTTAATGATTAACAGTAAACCATTCCTAAACGCACGCTGTTTGGACTGATCGAAATTCAAACAGGTTGCAGATGACAAAAACAGAGTTGGTTTAATTTGAAAAAAAAGCGGCCATATGAGGCAGAAAACATTATTTTTTCTCTTTACAAGCAATTTCTTACAATGTTTTCCATAGCTATATTTCTTCGATTCGTCAAATGCGGGGTCGTTTGTTGATGGGTAAGGGTATTTGACCTTAAAACGATGCAATCTTTGCGTTCGTTCAGTATTTAACGGTGCATTTTAACCTAAACGTAATATTATATGAACTGCTAACGTGTTTAAAGATCATCCTCCATTGTTTCATATTAAAGGTCGCTTCTATAGCCGATTGGTTAGAGAGTCTGCTTTGCAAGCGAGAGGTCGGAGGTTCAAATCCCGTTTGTAGCCAGCTCAATGGATCAGACCTGACCGGGTCGGTTGGTTAGCAGCCATCCATTTTAACCCTTTCCTAAACAGTGACGCTTTTGGACGCCCCTAAAGAAAACACATGGGAAAACACTGTGTAAAATAAAGAAATTGCTGGTAACAAGCTATTTCTTCATTTTCCACAATGTTTTCTACCCAGACAATTGAAAAAATCTAAAATTATATAAACTTTCAATTGTCGTATTCAACTCCTTTGAATTCGGACCATTCTAAAATGTTGTCGTTGGGTAATGGTTTAACGAATGGTTACCTTTAGGCCCATCTCTGCCAGGCGCCCGACAACAAAGTTAACGGGTTCGGAAGATAAATTGCACACAAGAACAAAGCGTCTCATAAGCCAAACCAGGCTGGCCCTTTTAAAAGGGGTGACACTATAATAAAACAATGTCTTCCCTTCTTGTAAAAAATGTTCAATAGTTTCAAAAATGGTATCTAGAGACATTTGATAATGGCGCCCGGGATGGTTGTCTTATGGTAAGGAAAATATCTTAAAATATCAACTATGGATATAGGCTAATCGATTGATTAAATGATTTTAACACCACTTTTAAGAAAAATTCGGTCATATCGCGGAGGCTGGAGCACCAAACCACAAATTACTAGTAATTCCCACACTAGTGCTACCACTATATCCTCCAGTAGCTTATCCAACTTAGGTTTACGATTATCCACCCACTGCTGGGAGATAAATGTCGGAAAGGATATTCGCCCAGGCTGGGGATCGAACCATGGACCCTACGCAAAGATCCGCAAACACATACATTCGTCCCTTTAAGCCACAGCTGTTGGTAAGCTGGAATTCTGGTAGCGCATTGTGGCATCCATGAAGCCTGAGGCAATATTTTTTACAATCTTGATAATGGTCCACCAGATGATGCTGTATACCAAAAATCAAAGCTCTATGCCTCCCCTGTTTGGGAGAAGAAGATTTTTACAAATTTCACTATATAAGCCCTTTGTGAAACTTGTGACGTTAGGGATTGGGCTAATTCTGTCTCTTGGGCCATGATTTATACAATCTTGATAGAAATTCACCAGATAGTGCTACATACCAAATATAAAAGCTTTAGGCCCTCTAGTTTGGGAGAAGAAGACTTTTGAAATTTTCACTATATAACCCTATGTTAAATTTGTGACGTCCGGGAAGGGCTAATTTTGACCCTGGGGTTATAATTTAGACAATATTGATAGAGGTCCACTAGATGATGCAACATACCAAATAGCAGAGCTGTAGGTATTTTGGTTTGGTAGAAAAAGATTTTCAAAGCTGTCACTATGTAAGCTTATAAACCCCACCCACATTTGCCCCCCCCCCCCCCCCAGCACGGCCATTTCTTGACAGATTTTTTTGTCTTGATAGTCCTTGCCCTAAAGACTCTAAATCCCAAATGTAATTCTAATCTGACAGCCGGCTCATGACAAGAATATTTTAAAGATGTCCCCTTCTTGGTCCCTTTTTGGCCCCTTATGGAGCCCCAAGGGGAGATAACTCCATGACGTGTACAAATCTGAAGCGCCTTCCCATAAGGATGCTTCCTGCCAAGTTTGGTTGAAATCCACATAAGGGTTCTTAAGAAGAAGTCGAAAATGTAAAAAGTTAACGCACGACGACGGACAAAACACTATCGCAATACGTCACCATGACCTTCGGTCAGGTGACCTAAAAATGCTTTATTCAGATTAACAAGTGTTAAGTCATATCGCTGTTACCTTAGCAAATAACTATGGATTCCTGTTATTTCACTCGCCAGTACTGCCTTAATCGAGCCTTCTTGAAATACCGGAAAGAGATTTAACGAATGACTCTATGATTCACTGTCTACATCGATACCAACTGGACTGAGACTAAGGCACGATAATAATATAAGTACACAATCAAACTATAGATGTACAAGTTATAGTAATTGATCAAAGTCAATTTTGTCTATACCTGAACAGACAAAATTTACCTTTGATCACTCACTATAACTTGACCATCTATACAATCACTTCAGTTATGACTATTCTCTCTCTGTCCTATAGTGTTCTAGCCGATCCCTTCGTTATCTATTTCGACAAATTTAGTAGTTTAGTAAGATAAACTTCCGATTTGAATTACACATAGCCGATCCCTTGATGTAAAAAAAAACCCTCATTAAACACTCTGAAAAGGACAGGATCATCCCGGACATGCACTTGTACAGTAACGAACATCATGAAAATGACGCTCATCCCACTCAATTGACCAATCGCTGACCCCACCCACTGACTCCGCTTGTCCCACCCCTAACTCCAACAGGGAGTTCAAATATAACAGGGTTTACTTTACAAAATTTAGGCCCAGTAACATGTAAAAAATGATATGGTTCGTTGGCGACTTAAATGTCGTAACCAACGTTAGGACGTTTAAGTCGCCAAACTAACAAAATGATTCACATAAATGGCGGCCAATGTTGGAGTTCACAGCTAACTCACAGTCAAATTAAATTATTTCATTTGACGACTGATTATTTGATTGACAGTCGCGATTCGTCAATTTCATCAAAATCACACATTACCGATACATTCATATTATTCAAATACTTCAATCAATTAAATGGAGGTATCGATGTTTCTGAATCCTCTTTGAGAAAATTTCCCAATTGTCCAAAAAAATAGTCAGATATTGTCTTTACAGTAATCTGGTAGGCTTTTGGTGGTTATCTAGGAAAGGTTCAGTGGAAATCCACGTTAATTTTAGAGATCACGGCATTCGGTTGTAGACACACTACATGACCTCATTTGCATATGACCCAAGTTCAAAAGAAGTGACCAAGGAAACAACTTGATTAAGTCAGATCAAGTGGTTAGAGTAAAATTAAGGTAAGTCCTTATATTCATTTTAACTCTAAGGGCAGTTTTGGACTGATCTTTACAGAAGTGAAAACCGGCTGGCAAACATAACTCCTGATGACGCCACGAAGACGTTGGTATGGGCAAAATGAATGCGTGATTCCAACGGTTTTATGAACCATCTAAATGTCCCACTGTCTCAGTGTAATCTAAGAATACATTAATAACCTACGTTGGTTATCAGGAAAAAACTAGTTTATTTTGATAAACAACATCTAATACTTTTTTCAGAATATTGTATTCAAATATTACATTAGAAGGAATAAAGATAATTAAAATACGTGACATGAAAAAAGCAACATTTATACCTACATTTAACGTGATATGATTTAAATACATTTTGGAAAATCACAAAATTTCTTCAGTTTTCATTATATAAGATAATTTCCCGTTTATTTTCTAGATAAAAAGTAAAAAGAGGAAATGTAAGAAAATAGGTTTTAAATAAGATGCCATTACAACTCCTAGCAATATTAGGAACTAAATTTTTATAAACGTGCATCGAAAATTGAAACTTTTTTCTTGATATGTTCCAGCTTAGATATGATTGGTATTTCTGAAACTCACACAGTATATTCGGTTATAATGAACACGGTAGAATGAAATAAATTCTTACGATAGGACAAAGCCGGGATCATAATAAAAAATTAACTTCGCAATAAGCAGCTTTGGCCTCCTTACTACTAATGATGGGGTCTAAGGTTCGTTCACCGAAAATATCCTTTCCGACATTTTGTCACCCACCAATGGGTGGATAATCGTAAACATACGTGGCATGAGCAGCTAGAGGCTCGCACAGGATGTAGTGGTAGTACTTGTGTGAGAAATACCAGGAATCCATGGTTAGGTGATCCAGCCACAGTGATATGATTGAAATACAGTCAAAAGCGTCGTTAAACTCTGTCCAATCAATCAATTAGCGATTACAGCGATAACGTTATAGAGCATTTTCCTCCTTGATTCACTTTTGTCACCAAAATCAGTCATTACACGCGATTGTATTGCCGTCGCTTCCACTCATTTCCAAACAATCCAACTTTTTTGCGACCCCCAAGAAAAAAAGGTTTTGAGAACATTGGGGGGAATTGAAGAAACTGCTAATCATGAGCAATTTCTTCATTTACCACAATGTTTTTTACCACTAAAATAATAAGATTTTTCAAGTGGAAATTTCACACACTGGCTCTCGGATCGCTGATCAAATCTATTCACCTCCATAGTAGTTCGACTGAGGTAACAATCGATCATTATTTCGTAAAATAAACGGTCAAAGATATAAAATAAACTGCAAGACTTTGTTGGTTGGCGACTAAAACGTCGTAACTACAGCTTGGATAAGCTGTAGTAACGACGTTTAAAAATACCTGATATGCCTGTATATGTCAGAGTTCAAAGTTAATCGCTGGTCTTAATCAATAATTTTATTGGTCAAACCATTTTTTTTCTTTTATTTATTTATCTATTCATTTATTTATTTATCTACAACGGTGATCCGTCAAAACAGTACGTAGAAAATGTTTATTTATGACAAATTTGATAAAAGAGATCTTAGTCGTTAGAGTTGAAAGACTCCAACTTTGTTTGTCGGCGTTGACCACGCACCCTGACCCGGCCAAAACTTTACAGAAATTAGTTTGTGTCGGGGTTAAAACAAGATGATACCATAAAACAGTTCCTGATAGGGGACAATTTCGGGTAAGAGCAAAACATTATGGTGGATGATCTAAACTTTGTAATCAAAAGTTTTTAAAGCCCACTTTCAGAAAGCAACATCTTAGACTAGTCGAAATTGAAAGGAGTTGCAGACGGCAATATAAAGTATAAGACATTTAAGACTGGTGAACATGCCCCTTCTATGCTGCTCTCTGATATTTGTTTCATAAGATTACGACAGGGTCGTCTGTCAACTAAAACTTTAGATTAACGTTGTGGAAAATAAAGAAAAAGCTTGTTGCAAACAAATTCTCAAGTTTTCCAATAGTTTTTCTGAGTTTGTGGTCAGCGTGTGATAATGGTTTAAGCTGTGATTACGGCGTTTGGTCGCAAAATCAAAGAATATATATAGGGCTGGTCTAACTTAAAGAAAAAAAATGAAAATGTAAATTCGATGTCTGATATCATCTGTAGAACTTAGTAAGTAAAACGAAGCAGAAAGATCAAATACACACATCCCTTTATATACAAAGTACAAAAACATGTGCACTTTTTCACAACGCCGTGTAAAAATAGAATTGAAATCAATTTCATTTCTTCCGTTTAGATAAAATGTTTCACATTAAATATAATAACAAGGGAATCAAACTATATAAAATGATTACAAACCTTTCTCTCAAGTCAATGTCCCTCTAAGTCATAACATATTCGATACACAACTTATACAGCCAAAATATACTATAACTTAGCCTACTTTCGTTTTCTATTTATAGCTCGTCATAAACCCACATATTTGTGATTGTTCGACTGCACCCATAGTGTGAGTCACATTTAAACAGAACGTCCTTCAAATAAAGTCAAACTCGTAATCTTCAAAAAAATCCTTAACACAATACCATTTAGACTGGTTCAAATAACCCTTTCCTGTACAAAGCTGGATTCTACGCCATTGTGATTTTATACTTGGCAAACATTATGGATAAAGGAGAAATTGCTTATGACAAGCAATTACTCCTTTTCCGAAAATACTTTCAACCACATAGGATTGTTTCATTTCAAATTGCATTCAATTTTCATTGGCGTCTTCAATCTCTTTCAAATTTGTCTCTCACCAATGGGTGGATAATCTTTAACCTAGGTGGGATAGCAGCTGGAGGCTAGGCAAGGAATTAGTGGTAGTACTGGTGTGAGAAATACCAGGAATCCATTGTTAGATGCTCTAGCCACCGCGATATGACTGAAATACTGTTAAAAGCGGCGTTAAACCCCACTCCATCAATAAATCAATCAATCTCTTTCAATTAGGACGAGTCTTATATTTAAAAAACGGGCAACCGTTAAAACAGGTTAGTAATGGAGAACGATTTAAAAACGTTGAACATTTAGATAAGAGTCTAGGTATTTAACTAATTCCCACACAATCCCGTATTCTTACCCGCCTGGAAAATATTAAGACCCCCTGAACAGGAAAAATTGATTGTAACAAACATTTCTCGTTTTCTCACAATGTTTTCTACCTCTTTTAGCCTTTACTTTTTGAACTAAGCCCTCTTTGTTTTGTCGTCTACAACCTAAGTCAATTTGGACAAGTCTAAATTTTAGTCGTTTGGGAATGGGATAATGGTCGCTGCTTTTACGAGTTAAGTCGCTAACAATCTCAAAATGATCTCATGTAAGTCCCATTGACCCTCTCAAGGTCGATCTTTTTAAGCCCTTTCCTGTTTTACGAAATTTTAGCCATGTCAAACTTGAAAGAGGTCGCACACGACATATTAAAGTGAGATATTTAAGACGACAAATTAAAGTGAGATATTTAAGACAAAATACAGTCCTACAGGGTAGAAAATATTGTGGGTAAAAGAAATTGCTTATAAGCAATTTCTTATTTTCCCACACTGTTTTATCAAGTATGAAATCACGGGGACGTAAAAATCAGGGATTGTACGGGAAAAGGTTAAAGAATTCATTTTTTTTATCTGAATTTCAGTCTTAAAAGCTAGTACATATGGCTGTCTGTAGTTTTATTTACGTGTTTCTACAACTATGCTTTAACTTAGATATATAGCCGAATGTAAACAAAAAACTTAAACAACAAGGTGAAAGTCGAATAAAACATTCATTTTTTTAATAATGGGACTCAAAAACCAATCTGGACCCTCTAATAACACCGACTGTTGGGTCCGTAAAGCCAAAATTGAGGGGTTTAAGCTTAAACCCTGATAAGAGTGATAGAAAAGGCATCTTTTGTGTGGGGAATTGTAGGCCGTAGGTCCCTCCATGCTCTATGTATATTTGGTATGGACCATGAGAGAGAAAGAAATGGACACAATGAGATCTAGGTTCATACGGCCCTAAATCTTCTAAGAATAGACCTCATTGGTTCTTTAACGCGGTCATAGTAAAGTACCGATTCACGCGAAGTTATCCCTCGGTTTTCTTCAATTTGACAAGTGTCCCTGAAAAATACGAACCATGGACCTCAGGATTAGTAGTCCAACGTTTTAACACTTCACCACCAGGCCGCCAAAGGTTTCTGTTTAATATTGCCAAGATTCTTCCAAACGGGTGTCAGTATAAGTACTCTTGCCCCCTCACTATAATGACAGGCACCCTTTGTCAAGTAAAAATAGATTGACCCATCAAATAATCGATCGATGCGTTGTGTCAGTCAAAGTTTCAGTCGATCAATGATATCATTCATTTTAGACTGGAAGTGAAGTTTGAACTCCAACATTTGCCGTCAGAACTGTGAAGCATTTTTGTTGGTTTGGCGACTCAAGCTTTAGATAACACGTTAAGGTCGACAACCAAACCATTCTACTTTTTTGTTACATGCTACTTGCCATATATTTTGAAAAAATCGACGGTGTCAATGGGTGTGGCCAAGTGAGTGAGTGGGCGGGGCCAGCGATTACTCAGTAATTCACATGTTGTGATTGGAAAAGAACAAACCGCTTGTTAAAAGCAAACCTTTCTCTTTCTTAGAAAGTTTCGATAAGCTGCTTTCTTTTCAGTTCTATTGTACTTATAAATGACACCAATTTCTTTGAGAAAGTACCAAGATGTGTAGCAAGATAAGAAGGTGTATGAGAGATACTTGAAAGTAGAATGATGCATGTTTGACAGAACGGATAGGAATATTCGGAACTATGTATTTCTCTTGCAGTTACCATTGACCAATCGCCGGTCCCGCCCACTTACTCCTTTGGCCCCGACCGTTGACTTGAATAAGCTGTAGTCACGACGTTTTAAGTCTTACCATATGATTATTATAATAAATATGGAAAATAAAGTCACAAATCTATTCATATCTGAATCGGTTCCCGTTTCAATTCGGTTTTAAAGAGATTTTGACTTCAGTTTCTATATTTATTGAAATCAATTCGCTTCTTTTGATTACAATCAAGCCAAAGTATTTATATGCTGATTTGTTTTCTCTGCCTTTTGCTATTTGTGCACTGTGTTTTACGCAACGTGTAGAACAGAAAAGAATAGAATACGTGGCCCGTGAAGAGCATAAAACAATACATGTATACATATTACCAAATGAGAAAATGAAAAAAAGGCTAACCTTATGGGTAAAATTGATGATGATGATATAATACTGATGGCGATGATATTGATAGATGATTATATATACAGGGTATATCATACGTACATATATCATACGTATATATATACGTATATATTCTCTATGTCACGGACGAACACTGCTTTACATGCCAGAAGTAGCTTACGCATTAGCCTAATTTTGAAATGTCGTTCGGGTCTTCTTCAATTTCAAAGTTAAGTGGTCTGGAAATGGGTTAACGAACTCTCGACTTGTTCAGAAAACACGTGTATGACCTGGGCTTAATATGAACTATAAACTGTCGGTGCATTTCAACGCATTATCATTGTCATAAAACAAACAATTTTGAATGGTCCACGCGCTATTCAATGAAGTTGCAGATGACAATACAACGTGCATTTAAATAATAATCAAAGTGCCGTACGCACTGTAATTGGTCGTCACTGAGAAATTGGACATATCGTTGCATTCCGACTTTAGAATTATGGTAAAACAACTTTAATTTCTATTACTTTCACAACACGTAGGTTCTATCCTAGTGTATGATATTTCCGTGAATGTTAATTAGAACTAATATTATTTTACACGAACGTAAGACCTTGATGCAACATGGGTACCGGCAAAAAAGCAACTTTTTGTGAAAACTAAATTTTTATAAATTCTCGATTGTTAAATAGTCATGGTTAGATCGACTCTGCAAGCTTTTTTTATAAAGCCAAAACAGAAAAATTATGGAAATATGATAACTTAAATTTAAGAGCAAATGCTGACAGCAGGTTCATGACATTTCTAAACCCTCTCTTTTTCTGGGCAGAAATTAACAAGTTCCTAACCAGCGCTGATTATAAACAAAGGAAAAAACAATTGATACTATTCTTTGGGCGAATTCTTTAGACAGCTTGAAAGCATAATAATCAAATTTGCTCTCCAGAAGATTTTTAAGTACTTTTATTAACTTATGGCTGGAATTAATTGAGTGGCAGTATCATCTTTGTTAACACCTCGATATGATTGAAAGAAAGGGTTGGTTAGACGCGTTCATCACTAGCGGAAAATCCTTGAAGGGTTCATCTTTAAAGCGTGTGACCGTCCAGTTTTCCTTTACTCCTTTTGATAATTCTTGACTTGTAAAATGAAATGATTTTTTTCTGTTTTCCCGTCAGAATATACGTCCAGTTGGGCTAAAGGCAGTTTTGGTAAATTGCAGCGACACAATCTTGAATTTATGGTTATATAAATTGGTCTACGACCAATTAAAAAAGGGAATCAGTGTGATTAATACGGAAAAGTTGAAATTGCTCGTTTCAAATACCTTTTTTAAACCTTGTCGTACTGTACCCGGAATAATCCTGTTTAGGCAGGAGATATAGACAAAGATCAGCCTGCATATACCTAAATCTACACCACCTGTTTGTGCCTTTGTAGTAAGATTTGTTTATAAAATTCAAATTTCAAATAAATATTGATAAGCAGATAGTATTTTCAGTGCACTAAGCATGACAAGGGTTAAATCTACTTCTGTGATCACTCGCTTCTTTCTCGCCATTTATTCTAGGTGGCACAACATTCAAATGTCCAAACAAAACACAAATAACACTTTTACCCTAATCATCAGTTCTGAATTCCATTCAGAAATCATCTTCCTGTTTCCCCAAAACCTGCTCGAGAGAATATCTCAAGCCAACAATCTACATCGATACAACCCAGTTCATAACCCTTGTCATGCTGAACCCGGGATATTCCTGCTTAGACAGGAGGTATGAACAAATATCTTAGTATATACGACCTGCTTGCCCTTTTAAGCCAGAATTGATTATAAGATAAATTTACGATAAATCAATATTGACCTATTATTTGGTGTTTTCAGTGCTTTCAGCCCTTTGATTTTAATGCAATTCTCTTGTTTCGTAGTCTATACCACCTGCTTATCCTTTTAAGCCAGAATTTGTTATTTGATAGATTTACAATATAAATTTTGACCTATAATTTGGTGCTTCCAGTGCTTTCAGCTAAGGTACCCCACTCATACAAATACATTCTACTCCCTGAAATTACCTCCCTTACGTCTCACAAGCAAAGCAGAGCGATACAATGTAGTAGCTAGAAAATAAAGAAACTTTACAACTTAAATTGTACATATTTAATGAAACTTAGAGCAATTCTTCACATATATACTAGGTAAAATATTTAGATCACCTGAAGACCACATGAACTATTTATATGTCTGTGAATGTTCTACGCACGCAACAAGTGGTTCGTATAGCCAAGAAAACTATATTGTTACATTTCCTTCGACGCCTTATAATGCGGGATTGACTGATAATGAGCTGACCTTACTCTTCTTTAATCGAAACTTGAGGAAAGGAATCGTTCGTTCTCTGCTTGCACAGACCCTGCAGACTGACGTGAATGAACGAGCGTCAAACATTCGTATACCATTATAAAATCAAAGTACTGAAAAGTATTGTAAGCTAGCAAAGAATTGTTTTGTTCAATAATTTTCTTTGTCAAACGTTATCAGACATTAAAGTAGCCAAGGAGTTAGTCCATTCCAACACAACCTCTCTTTTTTGCGCCCCTCGAGTAAATAGTTGTGGGAAACAATGTGGAAAATGAAGAAATTGCTTGTTACATAGAGAGATAAATATTTTAGAATTTTCAACAATTTGAAATTGTCATCTGCAACTTCTTTGAATATCGATGCGCTCGAGTGATCTTAAATACCTAGGAGACTTGCATGAAGAGTTTGCAGTATTCCTGTAATACATAAGAACTGCTTTTTATGGCGTAGGCATTTGACGGATTCAGTGGTTAAACCCCAGTGGCAGTTTGCACTCGTTGAACTTTGAGACGACCTCAAAATTTTGTCTGTTAACTTAAGCTATCAAAGCTGGCGCTTTGCTAGCTAAAAATCCGAAAAGCAGGTTATCGAATGAAACAACAGACAAAATCGAATACTGTACATAGTTCGCGATGTGAGTCCGCTTTTTGTTTGTGTGTTCGATTGTTTGATTTTGCTTTTTGCGAGGGGGCGCTTTATTGTTGTTGATTTGATTTGTTCTGTTTGTTTTTGTCTGCGAATTCGATTATTTCAGAAACAGTTCTGTCCGCCTTTATATTCTAACTTTCTATTTTGTTGAATTCATAAACTTTTCAGCGAAAATATCCCATTTTATAGTATGGCGTCCCTTAGAAGATTGTTGCATTAACGTACGCTGTATCGCTTTATTTTTTCAATGTGAAGCAAAGTAACATTGTAAGTAGTTCGCCCAAAACCCGTTTACTAATATTTCTATGGCATTTTTGCGCCACTGCAGAATATGGTCAAGGAGAAATACTGATGCTATTGTATACTGTGTTGGGGTGAAATAAACCCTATGAATAATTTTGATATTGCATGGATGACATACCTCTTGTGTAATTAATATGCGAATTCGTGTTCACAAAATTACGAGTTTATCATACTTACTTCCATGAACAAAATTTGGAGCACACTACTATTTAGTAAGTATGCGCACAAATTTGATCCATAGATAATTTAACCCAAAACTAGTGCAGTAAAACAACTGCGTTGTTTGATGGCTTCGCGTATTCATATACAGTGTGATCAAGATTTGAGGTTTCATGCCTGAATGAAAACAAAAAATATTCGCTTAATCTAAAATATTCATTCGCAATCAGCTGAGCAGACAAACACGCCATATCGGGCGTTCAAAATGTCGTAACTACATCTTTATTCAAGCTGCAGTTGCGGCATTTTTGCAAACGACGAAATGCATATTTTTCTTTTAATGTAAAAAAGAACATACTGGATATACTGGTTACTTAATAAATTAAGAGATCTAAATAAAGCCTTCTTTGCTTGTGAAGTTGTGGATACTATATTCAAAATTCCTTGTACGTCGACGACGCCGATGAAAACGCAGACGATAACAATGTTACAGAAAACAGCCGAAAAAATACAAACCCATTATCACACGGCAAAAATTGTTGACTTGTTCGAATCTAAAGGACTTGCAGATGACAATTTTTAGTTGATGGAATTGAAAATATTTGTCTTTAAGGGTAGTACACATTGTGGGTAATGATGAAATTGCTTGTCAGAAGTAAGATCTTCATTTCCCATAATGTTTTCTACAGCTTTTTTTTTTCTTAGATGCTTCAAAGAGCGACATTGATTTGGAAAGGGTTAATAATTGGTGTTTATGGCCTATCGACAACTAAGGTCGTGTTCGATACAATCAGATCCCAGTACTAGTTAGAGCCGGGCTATATAATAGGGCTCGGTCATCTATCTGTAACGTTTATTGTAGGGTAAAGTCACGTTTTTGATGCGTTTACGTTGGCAATAAGCCGAAAAACGGTTTAAAGCTGTCTTGTACTGCAACATTTTAGACCTGTCCAAATTCAAATGTTTTGTCCAAATTCAAAGGTTTTGCAGACGAAATTTTGACGTGGATTTAATTCGAAAAATAACCATTCAGTACGATAGAAAATATTGTGGAAAAAAGAAGAAATCGCTTGTTGCAAGTAATTTCTTCTCTTTTTTTACAATGTTATCTCAATTATAAAATCAAAGGCAATTAAAAACTAGTGATTGAACAGGGAAAGGTTAAAGGCTGGGCAAGAAAGATGAGGGATTTCATGTAATTTGAGAGTCTCTGCAAACGCTTACCACCGAAAAAGGGGAGAAATAACGTTAATATTGTATTAGAAATAGGAAAGGAGTTATTAAGACCTATAGAAGCAGACAAAGCGAAAGAAATGTTTTGTAACTAGCTCAAAACTTGCGGGGTTTTTTTTTTTTTTTTCCATAAAAAAAGAAATGTCAGAAAAATTGTGCCATGCATTGCGCAACAGTTAACCAATTGCGGCTGTCAATCAGATAATTGGGCGACCAAAGATATCATTCATTTAGACTAGAAGTTTCCTTTGAACTCCGACATGAGCCGACTTATAAGAGAAGCATATTTGTTGGTTTGGTGACATAGCGTCGTAACTTATTGAAGCTGTAGTTACGACGTTTAGGTCGTCAGCCAACCATTCCAATTTTGGCTACATGCTACTGACCATAAATTTTGCAAAATAACGCCGTTTAAATACGCAGTGGAACTTCCTGTTGGAGCTCAGTGGGCGGGGCCAGCGATCCAAAAACAAGACAGGAATTAATGACATGTGAAATAATCGATTAATCCACGTTTTTGGCCCGTGAATGCCCGGGTTTTGTCAGATGTAACAAGCCTATATCAACCCGAAAACCTACATTTTATGAAATAATAAACGGATGAGTAAAAAGACATTTCTGTCAAAAATGCAGGGTCACAAAACAAAGTATGTCAATGCATGTTAATGGGACAAATCATCGCTGGGCTTCAAAAACACCGTAAATGCAGCTTTGAAAAGCTGCATTTACGGTGTTTTGGTAGCCCGCTGTCGATAAAAGGTACATATCCTTTCTCTCACCAATGGGTGGATAATCGAAAACCTAAGTGGAATAGCAGCTGGAGGCTAAGAGAGGATGTTATTGTGGTACTGGTGCGAGAAATACCAGGAATCCATTGTTAGGTGCTCCAGCCGCCGCGATATGACTGAAATACTGTTTAAAGCGGCGTTTAACCCCATTCAATCAATAAATAAGTTTGGTCAGCCAAGGGCGCGAACCCGTGATCTTGAGGTTTGAAGTCAAATGCTCTACCAACTAAGCTAAACGGGTTGATTGGGTTGAATTGTGTTGCTTCCCATGTCAATCTGAAAAAAAAATCTAAGTTTCGTCTATCAAAATGTTAAGCGTTTTGATTGGCTGTTCATTTTTTCTTTCCATACTTTAATGAACAAAAAGTTGCAACTATTCTGTATGCTTAGGCACAAAGAAGATCCATAAATTATTTACTTAAAATTAGTCAAAACTTTGCTTTGTTTTGCTTGAAAGCAATTAATTATAAGAAATGAAGAGAATATTTTTTTGTTTTCGCGTATTCATACAGTGAGATTAAGTTCTTAGGTTCATACCTCAACGAAAAAAAAATAATTCTAATGAATTATTTAATTCGACTGCAATTGGTTCAGTTAACCCCTTCCCACGCAATAACCTTTTTGAAGCCCCTCAAGAAAAATGATTAAGAAAACATTGTGGAAATGAAGAAATTGCTTGTTAACTGTGTTATTTTGCAAAAATCATTATCAGTAATATTTCACAAAATCAGTCAAACGGTTGATTGGTTACCTTAGTGTTATAACTAGAGAATGGATAAGCTGTGGATATGACTTTTAACTCCTTCCTAGTCAATTCCTGTTTTTTTACGTCCCTTCGAATTCATAATTGACAGAATATTGTAGAAAAAAAAGAAATTTCGTCTTTTTCCACAATATCTTTTATCATACTGAATGGTTATCCTTCAAATTAAATCCACTTCAAATTTGCGTCTGCAAACCCCTTTGAATTTGGACAGGTCTAAAAGTTTACAAAACAAGTATGGGTTAAGTCGCCCACCCCACCCATCCCCCGCCAAATGGCGATCAAGTTCTCTTCCGGATAAAATGTATGATTTGATTGGTCTATCAATGTTTATGTTTTCAGCGTTTGAATATTTGAGCATCCAGCGCGTTTTTGTTTATGTGCATTCGATATGAACTAGTGTGCGAACATACCAATTTTCGATAAACATTTAGCCTCGTCTATAGGAGATAACTCTGGTATTCGGGTCACTCTGTACGTCACAAAGATAACAGGGTGGTCTGATTTTTAAATCAAAAATACCCTTTTGAATAAGCCAGGTCATACTTTAGATCTTTGCCGGGTACAATCCTTCAACTTTCCATATTGGAATTCAGATGACTACATGACAGATAGCTGGTCGAGCCAATTGACTCCGCTGGCCACGCCCACTGATTCCAGCAGGAAGTAACACTGTGATATTAAACGGTATTATTTTGCAAAATTCATGTTTGGTCAGATTTAACAAAAAGTGAAATTGTTGATTGGCTAACTATAGTCATGAAATTAAATGAAATTCAGGGGTGAGTTCTCAGGAAAACGTGTAATTTCGCAACTGAATGACGCCGAAAACTTAATGACGCCATCAGCGGCTCTTATTAAACAGAGCTGTAACGGTATGCAGCAGAAAATGCGAATGAAGGCGGGATAAAATCAACTACAAAAATTGGGTGCTATAAGGTCTATGGACCTCTGGGAACCGACAAAGAACCCTCGAGTACAATAGCTAAAATGATTAAATCTTTCAAAATCAGCAAATTTCATAAAAGTTCGTTAATGGTTTGAAGATAAAATTCAAACAGATAATACAGTCTTTCTAAATTGTGATATAAATACTCGTTAAAATGAAGTGAAAGTTATTTTTCTACAACAGGGTTTTTATCCTCCTGTTAGGGACATGTAGACTAATTCTCAAGGGAAATTATTCTAGCAACAAAAAATATTTTATTCATCTGTATGTGTAATCTCCCTTACAATACATGTGCGGGATATGTTCTACGGTTTTCAGTAGATTTTTTTACCCGAGTTTCTTTATCTTTCATAATAGTCAAAAACACGAACGCAAAGATTGTTGCTAATATTAGTAACAACTCTCTTAAAGGATCGCTGCTATAAAACGAGTCAGTTTCTGTCGAGTTTATATCTATTTAAGATGACGAGTAAAATAGATTCGGGATTTCATAAAAACGAATTTGATATTATCTTTAGAATATGACCATATTTTTAATATATCAATAAAAAATTAAAAGAATTCGTCGATATTTGATATTCCGCGAAAAATATAACGTCATTTGCGAAAAGACACCATTGCGTTGTGACGTCATTTTGCGTTATCAAAAATTTGCAATCGTAACACATTCGGTCCATTCGACACAACTCAGCCGATTCCGTACATCTGTATAGATCGGAGACTTCGGAGATCGCCCGAGGATTGCCGAATGACATTCGGTCATACCCGAAAACTTTGGGAACAGAATTGAACGAGGAGTTCCAACAAAAAAAATGTGTTGTTATAGGTTTCGAAATCATTTGCATAATTATTACACTAATGTAATATCGTGTCAAAAATACTAAACGGGTTTATTCTACACCCTGATCGTAGGTTATATTACTTTTTTCTGCCACACATTAGCTTATTCCCACAATATCCCTCCTTCTTACGCCCCTCAAGAAAAATAATTTGTATCAAGCAAATTCTTCATTGTTCTCAATGTTTTCTATCCCACCCACCCCCCAAAAAAAACGAAAAAATGTAAAATTCCATCAACTTGTTATTGTTGTCCCCACTTTCTTTCAATTTGGACCAGTTTAAATTTGTGTTGCATGGAAATGGGTTAAAGCAATTGCACAGTAGCGGGTGGTTAAAATAGAATACATGTGCAATTCTCTTTTCATTACCCAAGCACCAGGATGTCCCATGGCGATTAAAGTTTTTAGTAAGTATTCCTGGGCTTCGATTTTGCATACAATGGACAGCTTTGTATAAGTGGCCTATTAACTATTAAATAATCAAAGTCAGACAATTATATCAACTCTCTAATAATGGCTCAAATCTAGTCATATACAAATTCAAGAATAACCAACCACAGATACTCGTCAACCTATCAAAGAATCGAGCTGCGATCCCTGCGGACACTTTCGACATGTATTCTTACACTTTTCTTTGATACTCGGATCATTGCACATTCCAAACTTCAGCATATCTGCACAGGGAAATCCGACTACATCCTGAACTGAAAGAGTAATGATTTAATTTTTAGTTTCGTCTATCAAAAACGGGCGAACTGATTGGTCGAAAAAAAAATTCATAACTCGATGAAAAAAAATTTGAGCACACAGTGATTTTGTTTGTTTCCGCACAAAATAGTCCTATACAAAAAGGTATCAAAATTTGTAAAGGTTTTGCTTTTTTCGCTCGATGCTATTAAATTATTAGAAATGAAGAAAATATTTTTTTTTGTTTTGTTTTGTTTTCATGGAGGTATGAACCGAAAAACCTAATCACTATTATGTAGAATCCGCTTCGCGTATTCATACAGTGTGATTAGTTTTTCGGTTCATACCTCCATGAAAACAAAAAATATTCTCTTCATCTCTTTTATGAAAAAGATGAAACAATGTGCGTCTATCATTCAAATACAGCTCAATTGACTAATTGTTGACCCCGCCAACTTACTCCGTTTGCTCCACCCATTGACCCCAATAGGAAGTTTCACTTCGATTTCATTTGGCCATTAGCATGTAGCATGTAACAAAAAGTGGAATGGTTTGTTGGTATCATAATCGTCGAAACTACAATTTATTCAAGCTGTGGTTAAGACATTCAAGTCACCGAATCATCATAGACGTCCCACGTAAATGTCAGCTAATATCGGAGTTCAATGTTCACTGTCTAATTAGATTTTTAGATTGTTTAATCCATTTTTATTTTTGACAGTAGCGGTGTGTCAATTTGATGCACTGAATTAACATCGTGTTCATTTTACAAGACAAATACGCATCTTCGCTAGTTGTACCATTTTATGCTTTAAATCAATTTTGGATAAACCGTAAATTGTGTCAGAGTGAATTGACCGATACTTAACGGAGAAGAATGACGAACGATTGACTAATCGCTAGCCCCCGCCTCCTTACACCGTTGGTCCCGCCTTTTGACTCCAACAGATAGTTCCACTTCGATTTGAAGCGACATTATTTTGCAAAAAAATATGGCCAGCAGCATGTAGCAAAAATTTAGAATGGTTGGTTCGCGACAAGAAGCTGTTGTTACGACGTTAAGGTCGCAAGAAGAACGAAAACGCTCCACATAAAAGGAGGCCAATGTCGAAGTTCAAAATTAATTTCCAATTGAATGATTTGATTGACAGCCGTGATTGTTCAATAGGTAGATTTAGGAGTGGTATACTGTACTTACAACAAGTGCGTCCACATTTTATGGCGACGTCGGCTTTGTCACACATGTTGTATTGCAGCATATAGTCGCAGGGGAAGGATGGGGTGTCTTCACATACTAGAGCAATATATTAGTGTGAATATGTTTTATGTTCATATCTAAATGAAACCAATAAAATGTTCTCTTCATACCTCATAATTTAATACCATTTAATAGCAAAACAAAACAAATGTTTTTACTATAACTTTAGGGATCTACTTTGTGTACGTGTGTATGAAATAGTTGCCTTTTAAAAGTTGTGTTCACGGAAGTATAAAAAATTTAGCCAATCAAAACGGTTGAATCATGTTAGACGAAACTAAGAATAAGAAACACTCAGTAACAAAGACTATTCGAGCCATTGTATTTACATCTCGCTCTGCAGAAAAATTTACATTCCAATGGGCTATGTAAAATTTTCATCCATAGATCGAATCGAATACAAGGGGTTCGATTGTCATTATAGCACAGTCTCCTCTTTTTATAGAAGTAATGAGCATTAAATGGATATCAATCAAAATAAAAAATATGGATAGAAGAATTTAAATTGTATGCAATTGAAATATATATAATTGCCTACATGGCTCGAAAGAGCGATAATGTGTACACTGATTATATGTAGCTTAGCTAAAAATTCTGCTTGTAAATGCATCGCATGAGGACAAAATCTCTCTCGGCAGAAAGAATTCCGCAAGGAACATGTGACTGAAAAGGGTAGGGTAAGATGATGTCATTTTCAGGTAAAATGACGTCACGTCGATTTCTTTATGTCAACTTTACATTATTAACTTGGTCTTTTTAACCCTTGTCATGCTGAACCCGGAATATTCCGGTTTTGGCAGGAGGTGTAGACTAAGATCAGACTGCACGTTTGTGCAGGCTGATCTTAGTCTACACCTCCTGCTCATACCTTTCCTTCCCGAGTTGTTTATGAGGTTGATTTCTAAAAGAAATATTGATTTTTGCTTTTAGACCTTTGATTTGACAGCAATTCAGTAAGGTAATTTATACAGCATGACGCCGCCGTCATAGCGCAGTTGGTAGCGCGTCGGACTGTCAATCTAGAGGTCCCGGGTTCGATTCCCGACGGCGGCACTCATCCTTTCCGACTATTTGTCTCTCACCAATGGGTCGATAATCGTAGACCTATGTGGGATAGCAGCTGGAGGCTAGGAAAGGATGTAATGGTAGTACTGGTGTGAGAAATACCAGGAATCCATTGTTAGGTGCTCCAGCCGCCGCGATATAACTGAAAGATTGTTAAAAGCGGCGTAAAACCCCATTCAAACAAACAAACAAATATACAGCATGACAAGGGTTAATACAGTTTATGATTAATGAAATACTATGATGTTAAAGTGATGCAAACTTTTGTATTTGATTTTCACCGTGTAGGAATATTTGATATACGACTCGACCTTCGGTCTCGAATTCAACAGAGGACTTGTATCCCAACTACATTAGCATGTACCTTGTTCATACATTTTTACAAACATTTTCTCTTGCTCATAAATAGTGTTGTTGTTTTTGTTTGTTTGTTTGTTTTTATATTGGGTTTAATGCCACTTTTAATAGTGTTAATCATACAGAGCACCTAGTCATGGATTTCTGACATTTCTCGTACCTGTACTACCGCTACATCCTTTCCTAACCTACAGCCGTTTAATTCACTTAGGTTCACGATCATCAGCAAAATTGTGGAAAACAAATGTCGGAAAGCATATTTGCCGCGCGAACCCTGCCCGACGACCGCGGTCTGCCAATGAATAAGACGATTGGTGTACATGCATCATCTTACCGTCAGCTCCTATTTCACATGACAAACCGCTAAATCCGTTTGAGCATACACATATGTAACTTCCGACTGTATTTATGCATGATCCGCCATTTTTACACGGAATATTTTGGCACTCGTCGTAGTCCTGTTCACAATTTTGTCCGAAATAACCCGAAGTACAGTGACAGTGGTAGGTTCCCGGCAGGTCTTCACACGACCCGCCATGTTGACACGGATTCGGAGAACATGGAGTTGGTTTAACGGAAGTCTGCTGCAACTGAGGTGTCGTATCTGTTCTAGATTCCGATGAAGATTTTGTTGTCAAATGAGTTGGTGCTGTGGTTTTAGAACATGGTCCAATGTTAACTAGATGAACATGCGGGAAACGACAGCGAACCTTCGAGAAGAAACAGCTGAAATGATCCAACCTTTATGCAATTCACCAAGTTTCATAACAGTTCGTTCATGGCTTGTCTTGTAGGTATCAAATCAAATCGGTTGATGATTCATTTCTGACCGATGGGAAAATGACTGGACGAAAAATTAAAGATCAAACAAATTTTAAGTCGGGCATATATCAAAACAGAGCTTATAACATCTTTTTTTTTTTTTTTTTTTTTTGTACATCTCTCCCTGTATTCACGGGAGATGACTCGTTCAATGACGTACTGAAGTCGAGGAACGTGTATAATCTCCCTTTGAATTGTCTATTAGACAAGCCCACAAAGGCTATTATTTTCAACCAAACAGTGATTTTAATACATTAGTACACAAAGCACTTAATCAGACTAGCAAATTGGCCGGTCGCTGGCAACACAAACTGAGCTCATTGTAATCTGAATTATCGTGCTTTAAATGAATTAAATCTGCATTTTAGATTATTATGACAATAACGAAAGTAATGAAAAAAAAAACGATTGCACGTAGGTTCGAACTGGTGACTACTTGATCCAGAGTCCTCGACCTTACATCGTTACCCTTTTAAACTATTGATAGTCGTTGATGATAATAAAAAGGGTTGCTAACCTAACACTCTTGGTTTGTATATCTAAATTTGAAGGTTTCTTCTGAATCTAGTGGGGGTCAAAAGTAATATTGTATGAGTGCCAGATAAAGGATAATTGAAAAATCGCTGGTCCTGCCCGCCAAAGAAGGTGTATTCCGGGATCAGCACGACAAGGTTTAAGATTTTGTTATTATGGAAATAACCCGAAGTCGGAACAACGGATCGTGGTCGTATATCAAAGTTCAATCGACCAATCAAAATATTCATTTAGACCAAAAGTGAATTCTGAAGTCCCATATTGCTTAATTAAGCTGTGGTTACGAAGTTTAGGTCGCAAATCAACTTTTACTTTTTGTTTGTTTATTTGTTTACCTGTTACTTACAAAATAAATGAAAATAGCGCCGTTTAAATTCGAAGTGAAACTTTCTGTCGGAGCTCAATGGGAGTGGCCACTGATCCGTAAATTTCTCGGTGATGAAGGAAACTATCGGTATCGTTTTTACAATGACAAATTCGCTGCGTCACTTATTATCTGCCACCAGCCAATTCAAAACATCACGATTTTACCCTTAGTTTTCTGATGTTTCAAATTAGAGCAATACACATGCAAACTATCTAAAAATGCAGTACAGTATACTGTACTGTATAGTTTGCATGTGTAATGCTAATATGTATACATATTTGATACGTAGAAGGGTAATTTGAAATACACTTACAAGTTTTGGTAGGTTTGGTTGTTACTAGCACACAATGTCTCGTCTCCATTCTGCGCGTACTCGAATAGACAGTCAATCGAGTTAATTTGATTACAGAGGTGATCTGTGTCGCCATTAAAGCTAGTTCCCGTGGTAGTTGCTACACGAAAAGTTATGAAACACGTGTCAAGAGATGTGGCTATTTTGGGGGAAATTTGCGACCTCGACTAGTCTCCTAATTTTTATCCAATTTGAACAGTTACTGTCACTTGATCAATTAAAGAATATAAAACACCGGGCTACCAGTTTATTTAATCAATGGCATTGGCTGATACACTGTCATATTGTATATGAGAAGGCTTAGTTGAACAGCCGTATCAGACATTTGTTAAAATGGTAGTGGCGTTAGTACTATTCGAAGTGGCTCAATGTGTAATTTTTAGTATACTTCGGATTACTAATAATTTACATACGCAGATTTTTATACCAAAAATCAACTTGGTAGTGATCTATATCGATACCCGCGTTTTGACAGAACGCAATGGAACGCCTAGAGATCCCTTCGACATTGATCTTTGTGCAAAGGAGTAGACTGACGGGGATCTTGGCAATCATTCAGGACCGTAAAAAATGCGTGTACGATTTGAGCGATTTTGGATCTGCCTTGAGATCTATGACTTTCGTGCAGATCGAGATCTATAGTGGAATTAAATTGTCGGTTGATAATATAGAAAGAAGTCGGCGAAACGTTATCAATAGTCTGGGGTCTAACCGCCACCTCCATTCGTGACGGCAAATCGCCACAATTTAACTATTCCAAATAAATGCATTTTATCCCGTGTCAAACAATAACCCACTGACCTATTAAGGGTATTAAGAGCAAACTTAACATTTTCCTGTATAATCACTGGTTTTAACGTCCATGCAATTTTATACTTAAGAAAATATTGTGATAAAAGAAGAAATTGCTTGATACAAGCAATTTCTTCTTTTATCACACTATTTTCTACCACATAGAATGGTTTTGTTTCAAATTGAACTCACTTTTCATTGTAGTTTGCAACGTGTTTCAAATTCGGCCAGTCTAAAATTTCGAGAAACAGGAAAGGGTTAAATCTTAATATATACCTTACCCTGTAACTACAATCGGGACATAAACACATGCACGTAATTCCGTAATGAACTTAGCTATCACGTTTTATTAAAATCTAATCACGGTTTTACAAAGTGTCTAAAACTTTTAGAATTCAAATACCTGTGACATATAACCGTTTTTCCAAATGGCTATAATGAGTGATCTTAAAGTTGTGTTCCAGTTATAAGATTTATTTTCTTTTTCGTGATAAAGGTTTTTTTGCCCAAATATTGAAAATTAGAGAGATTATGTATTGTGTAAATTTAAATTATTAAACATAAATTATTTATAAAGTTAAACCTGTTGATCTTGGATAGCTTCGAAACTCGGAAGTCGTTGGTATTCTTGGTTGTGTTGTGGTCTGGGTTGTTCCTTGACTGGATTTTGATGCTCCAAAACCTGCGGCTTCACAAGAAGACTCTGATAGAATGTTTATGTATGGATGTTTGCAATGGAATTTGGCGAAGTGGCACCTGGTATTAAATTCAAGAAGTAGAAAATGCATATATTTGAGTAATCGCTTAGTACTTATCTCAGGCATGAAGTCTTACTTAGATGTTAAACGGTGTTATTTTACAAAATCTAGGGTCAGTAAGGGTAAAAAACGGTGAAATGGTTGTTAGGCTACTTAACCCTTTCCTGTTTTTCAAAATTTTAGATTCGTCCAAATTTAAAGGTTTTGCAGACGAAATTTAAAGTGGATTTAATTTGAAAAATAACCATTCGGTAGGGTAGAAAATATTGTGGAAAAAGAAGAAATTGCTTGTTACAAGCAATTTCTTCTTTTTCTACAATGTTTTCTCAATTGTAAAGTCGCAGAGACGTAAAAACCAGGGATGAACCAGGAAAGGGTTAAACGTCGTTACTACGTCTTGAATAATCAATAGTTACGATGTTCTATTCGCCACATAAACAAAAAATCGCTTCATAAGTCGTCAATAGTCGAAGTTTCAAGTTCACGTCCGGTCTAAATAAATGGTTTGATTGGCCGATTGATTCTTTGTTTGACAATTCAACCCGCCAAATGACCAACCGCGGCTGACAATCAAGCAATCAACCAACCAATCAATTCATTTATTCAGCCCGGACCTGAGCCTTCAATTCTGACATTGGCCGCCATTATTGATAACTTTTTTGTTTGTTTACAAGCTAAAGTTACGACATTTAGGTCGCAAACCAACTATTATGCCTTTTTGTACGTGCCACTTGCCATAAATTTTGCAAAATAACGCCGTATAAAATCGAAGCGGAACTTCCTGTTGGAGTTAATGGGCGGGGCTTAGGGTGCCAGTGGGCGGGGCAAGCGATTGGTTAATTAACCATTAGAAAATAAGAATAAAGTAATTTATAGAGCGGCCATCAATTTTATGTGAAAGTATCGCCATACCTTATCTCAGTGCTTTCAAACAAACTACAATTTTGACAGATCCTGGTGACTACCTTTAAGTGTAAAACATGCAAAAAGGATTTTCAATGTATTTTTGCTGCCTCTTTCACGATGTTTTCTAAAACATATGGTACTTGTTTTTGTATTTTCATATATTCATATTGTCTAATACTTAATCTTTATATTCATTCCAATTAGAATACATCAGGGTCACCTGGTCTTGTATGCTACAGAGCTAGGTAACATAGGTCCCCATGGGTTGAGACTGGACTGAGATCGGAAGTTTAACATATTACCGCACTTTCTTTGACGCTTTCCAGTAGTTTATCGTGATTTCAGGGTAGATTATCATCGATTTTAATGATATTCCGATATAATTCCTATGTTTCCGTCGGTGTTCTGGATATCGTTATATCCGGAGTTTACTATCATTTGATTACCTACTAGCGTAAGTCACATAATTACTTCCACAAAGAGGCTTATATCCATAGCTGGTACAGTCTAGTCTTAATATCCAGTTACAATCTTGACAAATTACACCTGAAAAAAGAAGGGTGTAACTATTTACGATGGAATCTGTGTCTTTGTGAGAGTGTGTGTGTGTGTGTGCGTGTGTGTGAAGGCATTATTTTTTAAGTTTTACGCATATAGATCTACAGGCAAATTAAAAACGCACATTTTCACGTTATTCTATAGTTATCTTAAATACGGAACGAAAAGTAGGTGCTTCACATTCGAAGAAAACAACGTATTTAAACAATGTCGACGGTCTCCAAGGAAGCTTCGTGAAACAAACATATAATAAATAGATCGGATCAAGCAGAGGGCAATTAGATATAGTATTTCGAGAACAATCACATAACACGATACACTGACCATTCTAGATTCAGGAGTTCTATCAAGAGCGAAAAGTTTCGACTCTTGTCAGTCTGTGCGATTTGCACAGACTGACCAGGATCGATACTTTTCGAACTTCTTGGAAGTTCCTTTTTTGCCTGACACATTTTGATTTCCTCATTACTTTTCTTACCTTTTAATAGGATGAGAGTGATAGCCAATGCTACAAACATCTTTTGAAGACCTGCTGTGTGTTCTGAAAAGGATAGAAAACAGACCGTTCTATGGTACACTATTGAAGATCGATGGATCTATGGTCCCGCCCACTGACCTCTGACATGACAGTTGGACAGCGGTTATATCGACGTTATTTTGTTTGTTATGTAGTCAGGCATATAGAATAAATAGAAATAATGGGTTTGCGACCAAAACATCGTAACTAGAGTTAGAGTAAGGTTTAGTTTTGGTGTTTATGTCGGCAAACCAACAAAAAAGGCCTAACATAAATATTCGAGTTCAAAAATTACTTTTATTCTTTGTGAATAATCGATTGACCAGTCAAATCACTTAAACCGAAAGTTAAATGTTGACCTCTGGTAGTAGTCTAAAACACTTTTTATGTAGGCGTTTCTATCGTCGTAACCACAATTTAATTAAATTTAAAGGACGGCGTTTTGGCGTTCGCAAAATAACAGTGTACACAACTTGTTGGGGGGGGGGATTTTGTTGATTAGTTCCGAGAATGTCTGTCATTTTGTAGCCTAAAGAAAACTGAGATTTTATATCTGGATAGGAAAACTTGGAAAATCTGGTTTTGTGACAAGATTGTTTCTTGTTTAACCTAGAAATTCCAGGAACACTTTATCTTAAGAATAATAATGTTATCTATACAAAAGGTAAGTTAACCAATTACCAGTCGGCAAAATTTTAGACTGGCCCAAATTAAAGAAGATGCAGACGACAATTTAAAGTTAATGAAAATTTAGATTTTTTCACCCTTCTGGGTAGAAAACATTGTGGAAAATGAAGAAATTGCTTGTAACAAGCAATTTCTTCATTACCACATTGTTTTCCATAGCTTTTTTCCCCGTGGTGCGTCTAAAGGCGTCACTGGGTGGGAATGGGTTAATGAGTCAGCCGAAATATTGTGGCAAGTGTTTCTATATATATCATGCTTAGGAAAGTTTTACAATCAGCCTTCATTGTCATAAATACAGCTTATTCCAAATGTAGGCACGACATCAAAAGTCACCTCCTTAACTCCTTACCAGACGATAAAATATTGGACTCGTCCAAAATAAGAGAAATTGAAGACGAAAATTTTAGCTGAAGAAATCATGCATATTTTTATTTTTCTTTTTTGTTGAAAACATTTTGGATACTAAAGAAATTACTTGAACCAAGCGATTCTTCATTGTCCACAATGCTTTCAAAAGCGTTTTCTTTAGGATTAAAATTTCCTTTCTTACGAAATCAGCGCAATGCCTTCTTCCAAGCTAATGTCGACGGGTGTCTGAGGCAAACTGTCATGTTGGAGATCTACATGCAGTTGTTTTAAGTGGGCCCGACACAAGAGCATAAAATTGAACATCACGGCGTTGATTTGCAACAAATCCTTTCAGTTAAAGCTTTATTAAGCTACAGTAACGAGTTTGTTTTTGTTGTTGTTTTTGTTGTTGTTGTTGTTTTGTTGTTGTTGTTTGTTTGTTTGTTTGTTTGTTTGCTTGCTTGTTTTTTGTATAGTATTGTAGTTGTTGTCGCAAAGCGACGACTTGTGTATATGGGCATCAAACAACAATACTGTGATCTGTTGGCACGCAATTGACTAACCACTGGTCCCTCTCAGTTACTCCGTTGGCCTGGCACACCACTGACTCAAACAGATAGTTCCACTTCGGTGATCAACTGCGTTAGTTTTCAAAATTTATGGCCAGTAGCATTAAACAAGAAGTAGAATGGTTGGTTGGCGATCTGGACGTCGTAACTACAGCTTGAATAAGCAATAGTGACGACTTTTAAGCCATCAATCCAACAAAAATTCTTCCCATAAATGGCGACAAAATGTCGGAGTTCAAAGTTTACTTCCAGTCTAAATGAATGATTTCATGGGTCGACTGATTATTTAATTGAAAGCCGCGATTGGTCAATGCGGGGTCTGACTAATGCACGAACGAAAGACAGCAATATGCTTACAAAATTATAATGTTCAACTTACAAAGAGTGCTACAAATACATAACCATGTATAACAAAACGTCGCAGACAAGATAAGAACGACAATCAAAATGAAGGTCATCTTAGCGATACTGTTCTAAATGTCTTTACAATGTAGAGACACTTAGAACAGTACCGCGATTAATCCTCGAAAAGATCTCAAGGTTAAATCCTTTACACATCAAGAAGGATATGAAAGGATAATGATTAACCAGTGAATGACATGAAAAACGTGCCAAACTTAGACACCAGGACAGGTCAATACATTTTGCTTTTTACCTAGCAAAGCGTCACTTTTGATAGCTTTAGCTAAAAGACAAAGTTTTAGGTCTTCTAAATGCTCAACGGGTGCAAACTGTTACAGGAGGCTTAACCACTAAATTCATTGAATAGGCCCTATTAGGCCATAAAAATTAGTTTGGTTTATTTCAGGATTATCGCAAACCCTGCGCCGCCGTCATAGCGCAGTTGGTAGCGCGTCGGACTTTCATTCAAAGGGTCCCGGGTTCGATCCCCGACGGCGGCAAAACTCTTTCCGACATTTGTCTACCACCAATGGGCAGATAATCGTAAGCCTATGTGGGATAGCAGCTGGAGGCTAGGAAAGGGTGTAGTGGTAGTACTGGTTCGAGAAATACCAGGAATCCATTGTTAGGTGCTCCAGCCGCCGCGATATAACTGAAAGATTGTTAAAAGCGGCGTTAAACCCCATTCAAACAAAAGCAAACCCTGCCTTCAAGGTCATCTTCTAGGTATTTTAGCTCATTTGAATGTCCGTTCGTCAGAGTCTTCACTTGATTACTTTAACGTCGTTTATTTACGACAGAGGATATAAACCATGGTCTGCTAGCTTACGGTACTTTCAGAACTTTGATTACATATTTGCGACGTTCCATGGACATCCTCTTTACTTAATAGACTATAGTTTTAAATTTGCTTGGTTGATAAGTTTTATTATCATTACTATCATTTACATATATTTTGTTTTTGGTTGTTGTTTTTTCCGTGTTGTTTGATACCAGAGGCCGCTTGAGGTGAAAAAACAGCACAAACTTCAGTGCCACAATGACAGTATAGTGGGTGCATCCGATAAATGGATTTAGTCCCACCAATAAAGCTAAATATTTCGTCATATTTTTTTCGGTGGAACCTCATTAAGGGTCACTTAAGTATGATTTCTGGGAAATTATGTTGAATTTCAGCCAACATTTTCTTGAAAGAAAATTGTTCACGGTAAGTGGGCGTGGCAAACAATCCATCATTTTCATATACGTACGTAGAGCGAAAATGCCTTGCAAGCAGAATAGTATAACAGATATATTGCATCTAGAATATTTCTCAAAAAATAAAAAGTGAAACTTTTATAGAGAAACAACCCAAGAGCCATCCACAGAGGAACCACTTAATAGACTGGCCTTTTTCCCTATTACCACACAATGACGCTTAAGCTCCTCAAGAAAACAATTGGGAAAACATTGTGTAACAAGCAATTTCTTCATTCTCTACTAAGTTTTCTATCCAAAAGACAAAGATATTGAAAATTCATAAAACTTAAAATTGTTGATTCGAACATCTTTGAATTTGGATCAGGCGAGAAATTGGTCATATGGTAATGGGTTAATACACTTTTTGTGACATGTATGTAGGGTTGATTTAAATTCATACAAGAATCAAAGGACTGAAAGTGCTGAGAAGTTGGAATGCGCTGAAAGGGTCATAACTGTGGAATTCGGTTCAAATTCATTTATTACTTTCCGAGTACGCTTCCCTCCTTTAAACTTAAACCAGCATTACCATTCGTGTACATATGCGCGTTAATAACGCACAAAAGCATACAGAAATCAAAAACTAGCATTGTCTTAACCCATTCCCAGACAGTGATAGTTTTAAATGACCCCCATTATGAAAGCTTTAGAAAACATTGTGGAAAAAGGAGAAATTGCTTGTTACAAGCAATTTCTTCATTATCCACAATGTTTTCTGTCCAAAAAGACCAGGATTTTAAAGATTTCATCAACTTACAATTGCCGTCTGCTACTTCTTTGAATTTAGACAGGTCTAAAATTTTATCGTGTGGGAATAGGCTATAAGCTCGTGTCACGCACAGCAAAATTAGAATTTTCAAGCATAACATTCTCCTTTTGATCAACTGTAATACGTGAACTCCTTTTAGAATCTTGAAAACAGAGAATAACAGCTTCTACAGTAAGAAATCAATGACCTAAATGATTATTTGACCCCCAACTCGGCCAATTCTGTAACGATCATACTAAACTCAAGTAGATTTTCACTTCAGGTTTATGAGTATACGTGGAAATTTGCGGAAATGCGCGGAAACTTGTTTCAGGGGGATCGATTTGAAATACCGATTTAGACTTAGGAATAAAGAATATTTAAAGCGTTGTGAGTAAAATTCAAAAGAAAAAAAAAAGACGTTAACGTTATTGTAACGATATCTTTTGCACATGGTAGTTTTGCCCTTTTCCTAAAAATTCTTATGATATGATGAAGATATTATCAAATTATCTTCGGCGCCCTGTAGTCGCGCGATTTCCTTTTTCGTTTTTCGGCTTTAGAACCGTAAAAAATCTTAAGTAAAAATGACCAAGATGTAAGCTCGATGACACTTGTTAATGGTTTGATGTGTTATTATTGATTTAAACTTGTAAATATAGACATAATAAAGCGTAATTATTTAGAAAATAAGTAGAAACCGGAAGTTGATATGTTTACATTCTAATTTTCAAAATCTTCTACTTTCGTTTTGCATCTATTTGATTTTTATTGAGTATAAGCTGTAAATCCCACGATAATCGCATTTGCTTTATGCCTAAAATCCCCCTTTATTCGCTCTGGAATGTTTTAAAGCACTGGACAGCGTGATTTTTTGCATTTGCGACCTGAGCCATATTTGTAAACATTGCCTATCTATGGTCACATGACTAACACATGTCACTTGAGATCACGCCACTACCAAAACACGGGACGGCGAATCACAAAAAAAAAAAAAAAAAAATACTGCGCTGATTATAACCTTATTTTTCAATAATTTAAAGCAAACAAAAGCATGTTTAGAAGTCTCTAAACGAATTTTATATCATCCATTACATGTGCCATATTATTGTCTTCGGCTACAACTAACTGATTGTCCGTGGTAAGTTGACATGAGAAGTAACCCGAGGTGTATTCAGTATCTAAGAGATCACGTGCTATGTGTTAACAAAAAAAAAACGAAATGAAATTGTCTTGTGTTCATTTTGCGGTTTTGTTAAATCTAAGTTGGAATTGCTCCGCATTCAAACTTAAAAACTGCAGAATTCACACTTAAATGATAAGCTATTCAAACTGCCACTACATCCTTTCCTAGCCTCCAGCTGCTACTCTACTTAGGTTTACGATTATCAATCCATTGGTGAGAGACAAGTGTCGGAAAGGATATATTCCGCGGAATCCATTATTGAAGATTGGGAATCTGATGCGCTACCGACTGCGCTATGACGGCGGCTTCTCTCAACGACAAAGTTAGACCATTCTGGCCTGTCTAGCTCATCTCGCACTTTGTGCTCAGGCGAGCTAAAAATCATTCAAGAATAAAACTAAAAACCTTACCACACCTCTGTATGAATCTGCTCACAGATCATATAGTGTTATAGGGTTCTTAGTTCTATACTTCAAAGAAAACATAAACAAGAGATTTGCAGAGTGCCGACTATACATCCAACGGGCTTGGTAAGTTTCAGTTCATTCTGGTTCAATCTGTAGGAGTCGATGTGCAAACAAAAAGTTGCCAACGCACAAAGAAATAGATGGACTAATTTGTGTTGTAATAGATTGATTATTATACCGACTATCTGTCATTCGTCACATAAAAGAAAGTCTATCTTTTTTCGAATAGGTGAAGTAGTGCTATCTGCAGGTTCATGACTTTTCACAATCGATAGGTGTTATGTGAATGAATTATCATTTCTAACTCACTTCAGTAGGTTTCTTCTGTACAGTTCCCCTTATTTACGTACATTTGCCTAATTCCATTACCAGATGACAAAATATCATACTGACTCAAATTTCAAACAAGAGGATCATGATGGTCCTAGATCGCTCACCTGAACTGTCTGCTGTTAAAAAATGCATTTAGAGACAAATAACTATAATCAGTTTCATGAAGATAGAGGCAAAACTGTGACTTCTATATTGTAAACAAAGAAATTGTCATTATGGCCCCTTTTCCTGTGCTATCCTATAGAAACTTCCCATAATCTATAAGGTTCATCTTTATGACCTTACAAGTATCCTGACCAAGTAGCATGACAATTGAGCCAAAATGATGACCTCTAGAGCATTAACCAAGAAATTGTCATTAGGGCCCCTTTACCTGTGTTTTCCAAAAGTACATTCCTATAACCAATAGGGTTCATCCTTCTGACTAAACAATTATTCTAGCCACTTTTCATGTAAATTGAGCCAAAATTGTGGCCTCTAGAGTGTAAACGAAGATATTATCATTAAGGCCCCTTTTCCTGTGTTTTTCGATAGAACCATTCTATAATCAATAGGCTTCATCCTGAAGTCCTTAAATCTCTTCTGGCATAGTTTCATGAAGATTGAGCCTAAATTGTGGCCTCTAGACTTTAAACAAAGAAATTGTCATTACAGCCCCTTTACTTGTGTTATCATATAGAACCTTTCCTTAATCAATAGGCTTCATCCTCATGTCCTAATACTTCTTCTGGCCTAGTTTCATGAAGATTGAGCCTAAATTATGGCCTCAAACTTTAAACAAAGAAATTGTCATTAAGGCCCCTTTTCCTTTGTTATCAGATAGAACCTTTCCATAATAAAAAGGGTTAATCCTTATGACCTAACAAGTATTCAGACAAAGTTTCATGAAGATTGAGCCAAAATTGTGACCTCTAGATTTTAAACAAAGAAATTGTCATTACAGTCCCTTTTCCTGTGTTTTTCGATAGAACCATTCTATAATCAATAGGCTTCATCCTGAAGGACTTAAATTTCTTCTGGCATAGTTTCATGAAGATTGAGCCTAAATTGTGGCCTCTAGACTTTAAACAAAGAAATTGTCATTAAGGCCCCTTTTCCTGTGTTTTCAAATAGAACCCTCCCATAACAAATAGGGTTAATCCTTATGACCTAAGAATTATTCTGACCAAGTTTCATGAAGATTAAGCCAAAATTGTTGCCTCTTGAGTGTTAACAAAGAAATTGTCATTAAGGCCCCTTTACCTGTGTTTTCCGATAGAACCTTTCCATAATCAATAGGGTTAATCCTTATGTACTAACTATTATTCTGACCAAGATTCATGACAATTGAGCCAGAATGATGACCTCTAGAGCATTAACAAAAAAATTGTCATTAAGGCCCCTTTTCCTGTGTTTTCAAATAGTTGAGCTAAAAAGATGCTGATAACAGTTTTGATAACAGTTTTGAGCTAGAGAAATTTTCAAAAATCTTTGTCTTCTGGGGATGAAAATATTGTGGATAATGAAGAATTTGCTTGAAACCAACAAATTTCTTCATTTTCAATATTATTTTCCCTGGCTTTTTCTTGGGGAGGGGGAATGGAGTGTCTAAAAACAGGATCGTATGGGAATCAGTTAATATGCCATTTCCCTTTTATACACAATGTATAAAATCACTGAGACATAAAAACAAGGGATTGTACGGGAAAGGGTTAATGTGATAAGGGCAGACTTCTGATATCATTCATTAAAATCACTGTGTTGAAAGAAGAAATTACCCTTTAAAAGATAAAAGTGATTTCATCTGTCTTTATTTTGTCTCCCTTTTAATGGAAATACACATACAATTGCACTTGCTGTCTTAGGAAGTTTGAACCAGTCTTACACTTTGCAATCTATGAAAATTCCCAAATTCAAACTAATTTAAAAAGGTATTGGACAACTTTGTTGGTAAAGGAAATAGCTTGAAACGAGCATTAACATTGTTTTCTTCCCTAAATGAATTATGTATTCAGACATCTCGCATAAGATTTACTGCAGTAATTTTAATTTTGACCAGCTAAAAAGTTTTAATTTGTAAAGTTTTGTAAACCCTTGTCATGATGAACCCGGAATAATCCTGTATTGGCAGAAGGTATAGACAAAGATCAGCCTGCACATAAGTGTAGTCTAATCTTGGTCTACACCCCCTGTTTGTCCAGAGTTGTTTGGAGAATGAATTTCCAAAAAAAAATTGACACTCATTAACACTTTCAAGTTCTGTCAGTCTTTTTATTTTATAGGATTTTAACTCAGCATGACAAGGGTTAAGACACATGTGGGAAAGGAAGAGTAGAAAGTGTAGACAAATATAAGAATGCGTGCCTGCACATTATGAAAACATTTCAGGATGAGCAACGATGGTTCCTGATATTTCACCATACTCGCCCAAAGTTGGGCAACATTTCGGATGGATTCTCTATAGTCACATCAGGGTCAGATTTATCAAGCCCTTTCAAAACAAGAGTAATGCCCCTTTGTCTAGCCACCTCAACCAACACAGATTTTACATCATCTGATAATCTCGCGTCATATATGTCCAAGAACACCAATTGTTCACAGTTTGTCACCAAGTTCAATAAGGCGTGTTCAGGCAATGTTTTTATTAAGCTCAGGTTTATCTCCCTTAGTTCACGCCCATATTTACTCATAGCCTGGGTACTCTTTTCCGTCAGATGATTACATCCTGCCAGATTTAATGAGGTAAGGTATGGTAATTTCTGAAGAGAGAAAAAAAATAAGATATGTTTGTCAGGGCCTTCGCTGGCGACCGCTATTGTCGCAAAATGCGAAAATTAAAACTAAGTGGCGATAAAATTCGAATCTGGCAAAAACGCTGGCAATAAAAGCATTTGAAGCAATATTGATTTTCGAATGAAATACCACCCGTGTACCAAAACTTGTACCAGACTGCAATCAAGGCAGATTCTGTGATTCCTGACCATGATCGTAAAGACTTCTTAATTGATAGTGTGTGTTACATAAATAAAACAGGACAAACCAAAATCGGAAAATCATACTTCAGTTTACAGTAATTGATAGTGTGTGTTACCTTAATTAAACAGGACAACCCAAAGTCGGAAAATCATGCTTCAGTTTACAGTAAATCCAGAATACATGTCCGACAAAAAAATCGGAAATTGACTAAATTATACATTTGACTGATTCTCGTGTACAAATTTGTGTCTAAATTCTACTCTGGGAAAATTGTGTAACGCGGTCAAACCTATCAAGGCTGTCTCGTCGGACTGTTTCATTTATGTCATAATCCTACGCATAATCCTACAATTTAAAACTACAAAACCTTGAAATTTGACATGTTAAGCCCCACATCAGGCATATTGTTTACAGTTGTCGTTCTGTCTGAAACTTAAACAAAAAACTTAATGGTTACTACTTGTATTACTTTAAGCCTATTCAAAATACATTTCCAATACTTAAAATGATGATAAATCTTATGGAGACTCACAAGCAATTTCTCCTTCTCTCACAATGTTTTCTGTGAAAGCAATTTCTTCTTTTCTCACAATGTTTTCTACCTTATATTACCCTTATTTTTTAATTCAAACTTTGTTTTGTCGTCTGCAACCTCTTTCAATTAGGACAAGACTAAAATCCTATTGTTTTGAAATCTCTTTAAGAGAAAGAATAAGTCAAACCTACCCTGAGTAAAGTTTCTAATATATGGTCAGTTACGACATATCCACACTGCTGCAAACTCAACACACGGAGGTTTGTACAATTTGTCCACAGCGTTTTAAGAATAGCCGATGTTACATACACATTATAAAAGTCTATATGTTCTAAAACGGGCACCAGAAGAGCACGTAAATTGGCACTATTTAACTTCTTCTGTCGTTTTAGTTGAAATATCATGGTACTGTAAAAGGAAAAATATGTTTGCAAAAATACTAACTCCAATGCCAGAAACATTTGTAGCAGTTTGCCGAGATAGTTAAAAGTCATCTTTTCAGATGACCTTGACCTTGTCATGATTTGAGAAGAAAACAAAAACACATATTTATGGTTCAGCGCAAAACAGTTGTAGCTACCTATAAACATATAGGCAGTTACAACTGTTTCTTGCTGAACCATCAATATGAGCATATCAACCTTGAAAAGTGTTAATTGATTGATCGTTGGCCCAGTCAATTGACTCCAAAACTTAAAGGAAGTTTAACGTAAATATTGTACACCATTATTTTGCAAAGATCATGGTCAAGGACATGCATCAAGAAATAAAATGATTGGTTGGTGACTTAACCCTCAATCTCATTACAATCATCTATACGAAACCACTACGCTATCCCTCTGTTACGCAGGGACGTAGCAATAGGCTATCATGGTGGATCTGATTTTATCAGATTGCTTAGCCCTTTCCTGTTTTTAATTATTTTAGACCTGTCCAAATTCAAAGGTTTTGCAGACGAAAATTTATAGTGAATTTAATTTGAAAAATAATTATACAGTAGGGTAAAAAAATATAGTGGAAAAAGAAGAAATTGCTTGTTACAAGCAATTTCTTCTTTTCCCACAATGTTTTCTCAAGTATAGAATCACAAGGATGTAAAAACAAGTAATTGTACAGGACAGGGTTAAACCTAATAACTATGGCATGGAGATGCTATAGTTACAAGGTTTAAGTTACCAAACTAACAAAAATGCTTAACATAATATGTCAGAGGTCAAAGTTCATTTTCTTTTCAAGGAAATGCCTTGATTGGCTGATCTTTTGATTGACACTCACAATCCATCAATTGAAAGTACAGATAAATATTGAGTTCACTAGTTAAGTTCTCAATTTAAGTACTTAGTATGAGGCAGGAATTTTACCCAATCCCTGTCAAACTGATGACCCTCATTGATGAAAGGTACTTGTTGAGTTTTAAATAATTCAGCATGTATCAAAATATGACAATTTACAATAAATGGAATACTAATTTATAATACCAAAGATAGTATTAATTTTGCTTCATGCTTATTTGATAATTTTGGTCTCCATAGCATCAAATTGTCATTAACCCAATCAACAACAAATTTGTGATTTTATGCCCCTTCAGAAAAATCTTTTGAAAACATAGTGGCAAATGAAGAATTACTAGTTACAAGCGATTTCTTCATTATCATCGATGTTCTATACCCTCAGACAAAGACTTTTAAAATTTCTCCTAATGTATGCTGTGGTTCTCCTAATGTATGCTGTGGTATGCAACTTCTTTGAATATGGGCCAATTTTGTTGCTCCAAATTTTAGACTGGTACTTAATTCACAGAAGTTGCTGATTAAAATTTATTGTTGGTGTACACTTTTTTTAAAGTTTGGTTTTGAAAAAATAGTTCAAAAGGAGAAATTACTTATTACAAGCAATTTATTCATTTTCCTTAATGTTTCTAAAGTTTATTCCCTAGGGGCATAAAAAGTGGGGCAGTGTGGGAAAGGATAAGGAATACTATTAATGATAATTGTAGTATTCATACTTGATGATATGTTCATCTGGGAAATCCTCGAGATCATAGTCTTGTAGGTTGTTACTAACATAAGTAATACATGTTTGTAACAATGTGGGTACACCACTACCTTCATGACATGGATTCTGGAAAATTAAAATAAATGTAGATTGTAACTGAAAAACAAATACATGTTTGTTCAAATGTGGGTACACTAATGTCTTCATGACATGGATTCTGGAAAATTAAAATAAAAATGTAGATTTTAACTGATAATATCAAAATACACGGTTGTACCAATGTGGGTACACTTGAATGCCTCCATGGCATGAGTTCTGGAAATCTGAAAGTAAAAATTTGGACTGAAACTGATATAGAATATTATATGTCTGTACAAACATGGGTAGTAGCCACTACTGCCTATAATTTTTTATCATAATGGGGCAATTACTATGTTTGTAACAATGTGGGTACACTATTGCCTTAACCCTTTTGAGTTTCTTGAAATTTTAGACTACCGGTAGTCTGAATTGGAAGAAGTTGCAGCCAACAATAATAATTAGATGAAATTTAAAGTGAAACCATCCTTTGTTGTAGAAAATATTGTGGAAAATAGAGACATTGCTTCTTACAAGCCATTTCTTCTTTTTCCTAAATATTTTCTCAAGTATTAAACCATGGAAGCATATTATCCCAGGTTTGTACAGGAAAGGGTTAATGACACAGGTTCTAGGAGAATTGAAAATTATGACTGACATACAAAAGTGCATGTTTGTAATAATGTCGGTACCATCTTGCACTTTACTCGTTTTGAGTAAAATTATATAGAACAACTTTTCGCACAAGCATACACAATAGGTGCATATTCAAAATTTTCTTCATGGCAGTATGATAAGAAAATTTAAAATTTTGATAGACAACTCTAAAATTAAATTATCATCCAATAATGGGTTGCTGATCTCACCACTGACTACATAATGATAAAAGCCTTATCATCCTAGAGCCAACTTTAGTAATGTCTTCTTTTCTAATTTCCACACAATTTGGCTTTTTGACACCCCTACAGAAAACTTTTTGGGGAAGCAATTAGTTGCAACAAGCAAATTCTTCATTTTACACATTTTTTTCTATGCTGATAGTTGAAAAAATAAAAAATTGAATACCCTTATAATTGTCGTAAGCAACTCCTTTCAATTTGGGCTAGTCAAAAGTTTTGCTGTCTGATAATGGGTTAACCTTTCTCATGCTGAATAAAGTATTTTTCCGAAAAAAATGAAATCCAATGGGTAATATTTCTTTTGAAAATAAATGTCAATAACAACTCTGGCTTGAAACTTTAATGACAAAAATTTGGTGTACCTTAAGATCAGACTGCACAAATATCTAATCTAATCTTGATCTATGCATCTTACCAGTATAGAAATATCCTGGTTTCAGCATGACAAAGAATGATATTTCAAAGAGGAATCATCTAATAATAAAGAATATATTACAAATTCGACACCTGTCATTTTTTTCCTATTTCTAAGTAAGCCATCTAAAAAGATGCACTGCCCATGCAGTCTGACGAGGGTCAGATTTTTTAGCTTTTCCCTGGTAATTGACCAATCCCAGCTGACATTCAAATAATCAACCAACTAATCAAATCAGTCATTTAGTTTGAGAGTGAATTCAAACTCTGACATTGGTGGACATTTTTGTGAAGCATTTTCCAAAGTAACAGCTATTGAAGTGGAACTTCATGTCAGAGTCAGCGAGATTGACCACAAGAGTCAGATAGCTGGGCCTGAGTATTCCGTCAATTCCTGTACAATAAAACAGAAAAAAACAACTTTTACTCACTGGTTCAAAATTTCTACTGTATAGAGCTCTTACATAGACTTTTCCATTTTCTACTTTACTCTCAAACCGTTGAGTTCTGCGATGACTTATGGAGTTGTTGATCTCATCCAGAGCTTCCTGTTCTGTGTGATGTCGCATCATTGATACCGTCATCACTTCCTTCAAGTCAATGAAACCTGAAAGAAACAAAAATAGATTGGCAAATATTAATAAGTTTAATTAGTTGCCCTGGTAAGCCAATTGACCAGTCTCTTGCCCAGTCCACTCGCTTCTTCGATCACACCAACTGACACCAACAGGAAGTCCCATTTCGATTTTTAACAGCATTATTTCACAAAATCTTTGGCCAGTAGCATGTAACAAAAAAGTAGAATGGTTGGTTCGCAACCTAAACATAGTTACCACACCTTGAATAAACTGCAGTTACAATGTTTATGTCGTCAAACCAACAAAAATGTTTCACACAAATGGCAGCAAAATCGGAGTTGAAAGCTCAATTCTGGGCTGAATGAGTGATTCAATTGGTCAATTGATTCCTTGAAAGACAGCCGTGATTGGTCATATGCAACCCCTTTCAATTTGAAGCAGTCTAAAATTTTGTCGTATGGTAATGGGTTGAGTTCCAAAACATTGACATATCACTGCAGGGCTGTTCAAAGTACATAAAGCTATAACCTACCCCCCTCCTGCACATTCAGACCCTCCTTCAGAGCTCCATATCTCAGGATGTAACACAGTCTCTTACTGAGACGACCAGCATAGGGGTCTACATCTTTCTTCTTATTACTCGTATGTGGCATTGTGAATATTATATGTATCTGTCCCTGAAAAATAATTCTATGTGTGACTTTTACATCTTTTTCAGAAATATAAACAGAAGGGTCACTGCTGTTATTCACGAACCAGAAAAAAAGTTGACCTACGGCATTCATACCATGTGTTTTTTTGGGTTTGAAGAAATAAACATTGTTACAACAACATTTTTTTCTTTATTCATGTTCCTGCAAACAAACCATCTTTGATATCTGAAGCAAATTGCCTCATTGAAGGTCAATTGAGAGAACACTGTGGTCAATCAAAAAGTGGATTGATTAATCCAATTGTTTATTTAGATCAGAAGTGAATTGTGACTACCAAAATTTATGCCAAACACTTTTTTTTGCTTTAAGTACGACTTATTCAAGCTGCTATTTTGATGAAGTAATAAGATGTTGGTAAAATATATCTTCATGGCAACAATATCTATTTTCACAAAAAATGAGCATCAAAAACATAATAAAAGTCCATGTACAGCTTGGCAAACTTGTAGTGTAACTACCTAAATCTTTTTCTGGATGTCAATGACTTTATCAAATTTTCCCTTTTCTTCTGTTTGTTTTCAGTCAAGAGATTTCATGAAAAGGGAAAATTTTGAAACAATGATAATCTCTCTTTTCATCTTCTTCTACATAATCTAGGTCTGTTTAATTATCTAAATTTGAAAGTTCTCTAACTATCTCTATTTCGCTCTTTCTCTATATATCTGCCTCTCTCCTATATGTGATAACATAGTCCTCTTTGTAATAGACTGTTTGGAAGACAATAGCTCTCTCATACCAGTAAGATGGCTTTGTTACTGCTCGCTGCAATATTGTGGTCCTCTTTTGATCCCCAGGGGATCACTGTCTCCCATTATTAATGGGTGGATAATCGTATATCTAAGTAGGATGAGCAGTTGGAGGATTGGAAAATGGTATTGCTGGTGTATCTGAAATCCATGGTAAGGTGCTCTAGTCATAGCGATATGAATGAAATACTGTTAAAAGTGGTTTTAAACTCCATTCATTCAATCAATCAATCAATCAATCATGCAATCTTGTAAAATGAAATTTGAAATAAGAAATAAAAATACCTTTCAACTAAAGATGATACAATGGATCTTTACAAACTTTAAATATGTCTGATGATTTTACAGTGGTAGTTTATCAGAATACCTTGCATCAGGATTTTGCTTGTTATTGTGCAATGTTGAATTTCAGAGGCTGCAGTTTCGCAACATTTCTTCACTACGAGCATTCATTATTATTATGTAAAACTGAGTTACTTAGTTAAATCATATATTTTCTTATATATTTAGCTTTAATTATTCTCCTGACACATTCTGATCAACGAACATTGCGTGAATTTTGTAGAGGTAAAATGTTCAACGAAAACGTAAACAAAAGGGGAGGTAAGCTACGAACCGGAAGTCTCAGAACGTCACCAGTTTATGTGCCTTTTCTCCATCTTGGGCAAAGTATGCAACATGAAACTTATTAGGGGACAGAAAATCGCCTTCAATCTTTCTTTTATTGTCGGCATCCGGACATTTATTTATGTAACAGCAACGCCAGAAATAATAATCTTAGTTAAAATGCTAAATAGTCACCGGAAAAACACGAAATTCTTGGATTCTATAGCTTTCAAATTTCTAACCTCTCCTATTTGTTTTCGATTAGGAATAATTATGCTTCTACTTCCACTGGTTTTGATGTAATGTCATGATAATTCAGCTGGCTGGTGACTTTTGATTGCCAGCTTCATATAGCGTAGACCGAGGATGAGGTGGGATGTGTGTCATTTGTGTCCGGATCGGTCTACTAAGATTTCAGACAATTTATTGGACATTAGAAAATATAAATTAGCTTGATACTTGTGTTTTTTAGCTTTAAAAATATTTAGGCCATAATAGAAGAAAGAAGAAGAGCAATTTTCAAAAGCCACCGCATTAACTACTTGCTCCTTTTTTCTTAAATGTTCTTTCTTTTTGTTTTCACATTTTATTGTATAATAGGCTCCTTGTAGAATTGTTTGATTGTTTTAGAACTATTTCGAATCTTTGCAAAAGACTTTGATTAATCAATGTACTGGGATTCTTCAATTGTTTGCAAATATTATTTTAAAAGACCATAATGAAGGACTGTTACCATTTTTGTACTAACTACCGATGTACTTTGAAAAACCATCTCATCGCAGCAAACACTGACAATTTCATATACTTGATAAATTTTACACTAACTTAAATGTGTATAGACGCATGAGCACTAATCTTATATTGCTTACCCCTTTTCATTTCATACACATGAAATAAATAAAAATGACCTCTATAACCAGATCTTATTTTTGTTGGCACTTGAGTGAAAATGACTAGATTTTATGAATTGGAGAAGGGCTCTTGAATGCGTCAATCTACTCATTTTCCCACACAGAGAGAAACAAATTACATTTCAAAATACTATCTCAAATATTATTTCAATCAAATCTTGTCTTTAAAATGTATTTTTACTTGAATTTATCTGTACCAGAATGCATGCAGTGGGTTGACTAAAAATCTTACTCTAATCTAACTAATCACAAATCCTAAATAGGGCCCATGCTTAGCCAAATTTTACCTGGGAGACGCAAATGATTATTCTTTTACCTTAAAAAAAAATGTTGGAATTTCATTTTAATGGAATTAATTTTGCCCTTGGAATGTCACATTTTACTACCTTTACGCACTGATGAACGGTATGAAATTGGTTATGATCTACTTTTACTATGAAATACCATGGGAAAATTTATACAAAATGACAGTGAAGTGTGTGACAGTCTTCTGAAGGTTATAAAAATGAATATATAAACAGTACACTTCATGAATGTCTAATGATCCACAAGCATTTTGGATATTTTAGAGTACACTCAGGGTTTTCATTAATAACTGATTGCCGATCTAAAACATCGGTTGAAATCAACTCTTGATCGGTTGTTTTCGCCGGAATTTAGAAATGTCAGTCACGTATTGTTTACAAAATCAAGCTTTAATGCCATAGAAGTTTTACTGCGACACCGGTGACATTTTACCCCACCACCGGTTTATTTACCGCAAAACCCGTCTAATTTGCGTATCCATGTTACGAGGCCTATCATTGGATACTTTAAACCAGTCATCCAATCATATACAACGATACGAAATTGATTTCTCATGTTGGTAAACATGGACGCCAAACTAAAAAGAAAAAAGTCTCCACTGAAGACATGGTTTCTTCGACTTTGCATTAAAAAAGACGACGATTTCGATAAGAATAATTAGGCATATAATAATTTATGAGCTTTTAAGCGTATAGTTTTGCGTTTTAGTGTAATTTGGGTCAATTAATGCGTCTTATAGAAGGTGACCGGTCAACTCGATCCATCGGAAAGTCGGCCCAACGTATATCTCAGTCCCGATTTTATTTCGTGTCAAATCAATTTGGTATTGATTATTTATTAAGTATAATTATTACAAATACAAAATTATTCAATCATTATTCATTTGTGAGGAAACTTAAGTATGCATCAGCGGCAGATTTAAAAATAAATTGAAATTTAACAGTGATTCAAATTGCACATATTCAAGCAATAATTGGATATAATGATAATAAAAACACAAAATAATATATTTTGAAAAAAATAAAGATAAACATGGTAAGGTTATACTGCCTCATTTGTACAAAACTAAAACATACTCTAAGAATTATGATATATAAGAAAATCTGCAATGTAAAACACTAAGGAGAGCTCTCCAAATGGATTGAGAAATACCTTAATTCTTTTTCGGCCGGGGGGCTTTGCCCCCCTGGGCCCCCTACCAGGGCGTTGCCCTGGACCTACAAGGGGGCCTAAGGCGGCCCCCTTGACCCCCGGCCAATCTGTTGGTTTCCAAATTATATCTGTTGTCCAAATACTTATTGAAAACCCTGTACACTGGTAATTGGTATACACCTGTAATAGGGTAACTAGGCACATATTGATCAGGTTGGGTAAAAGCTAGAATTGAGTATACATGCACCTTGATTTTGGTACAATAGCTACATCAAGGTATATGAAATATGCACATTTATGTGTTAACCCATTCCAACTCAAGCCCTCCTTTTTACGCCCCTCAATTAAAGAGCTTTTGAAAACATTGTGGAAAATGAAGAAATTGCTTGTATCAAACAATTTCTTCATTATCCACACTGTTTTCTACCCAAAAAGACGAAAAAAAATAAAATTCCATCAACTTGAAATTGTCGTCTGCAGCTCCTTCCAATTTGGACTAGTCTAAATTTTTGTTGTATGGGAATGGGTTAAGAGGCTAGTGAGGGAAGCCCAGCCAGTATTGCAAAGCTTTTCCTGGGCAAATTTCTGTCAATGTGTAACTGCTTTGATAAGTGCAATTTACAGTTAAATCTACCAAAGCATTTTCTACAAAAATTGTGTTTAGTTTTAGGTAATTTTCAGGCTATTTTAGCAATAATTGCTTGAGCAATAAGGTTAACTGAAACATGTATTTTATTATAAATAGCTCTTTTAACTAAGTGCAGCTTCAATACTTTTTCAGTGACTTCCAAATTAACACTTTTCTAACACAATGTACATGTTGACAGACCTCCATTTAGGTATTGTATCTAAATCAAGGTACATACCTCCATTCTAACTTTTCCCTAACCTGTTAATAACTTGTTTAGGAGCATTTACTCCCTTTAGATCCTGGGTAGGCTAAATTGTTATCTAGTTGTCTTGTTATAATTTCCCCTTCCATATATGACCGGCCGCGGTCATAGCGCAATTGGTAGCGCATCAGACTCCTAATCTTGAAGCATGATGGGATATCATGGATTCGATCCCCAGCAACATTTTGCTCTCACCAATGGATGGATAATCATAAACCTTAGTAAGATAGCAGCTGGAGGCTAGAAAAAGATGTAGTAGTAGCACCGGTGTGAGAAATACTAGCAATCCATTGTCAGGTGCTCCAGCCGACACAATATGACTGAAATACTTTAAAAAATGGGTGCAACCCAATTCAATCAATAAATCCATGTATGACTGCAAATTACTTTTTCCTTTGCTGTCTATTATCTTGGACAGCTACATTAGCTACATTTCCATGTACAAATCATTTATGATAAATTGGCCAAAACAATGTATTGAGTCTAAGCATAGAAGCAGACTATAAACCTTAATTTACCTGCAGATGTTTTCAACCTAATAATGAGTTCCTTTCTTGATGATTTTACTGAAAATTTCAGCATAAAGTTTCAAAACAAGTTTTTTGTTGTTAGTTTATACTAATTTTTTTAGTTCAATTGCGACGAAAGCCGTTAGCTTATAGAGTTGCTCACAAACACTCACATTTTAGATGTTTTCACATCCCAGAAAGATAGGCACTGATTTAAACCCACTGCTACCCAATTCTACAGATGTCATACCCATGAACATACCTCAGTGACGGTGGGGCTGGAACCTGTGACCTTCAGATCACTAGTCAAGCACCTATGCCACTCGGTCAACGAGGCAGAGTTTTTTGTTGTTGAGTCGCAAGAAGCTGAAGGTTTCAGAGGGACTCATTTTAAATATTGTATGATCTTTCTTTACCCCTTTCAGTATAGCCTGAGCTTAATACTAACAACCTAGACTGCCTATATCAGTTGTGTCATTGTATTTTTATTGGATGAATATACCTTTTTTGGAACAGCATTTCAGTGTTGAGTTAATTTGTAGGTGTGGGGCAGAGACCTGATTAGGATCAACTCCCACAATTCAACAGTACAACCAAGTAGCAGTAGCACTAATTGATTTGTCAGTCTCTTCCCTTGAAATTAGCTTTGCAAATTCCATTTGTATTTGTTTACTTTGAAAACTTCATTTTATTCCAGCATGTCGTCCAAGACATCATCTACACCACAAACAAAGAAACAAAAGAAGGCTGCCAAAACAAAGCCTGAGGTCTTTGTCACCAAACAAATTGGTGGTGAAAAAAATGGGGGCACAAGGACTGTTAGAGTGAAGAGACTGGTAATTTTTTTTTTTCAAATTTAAAGCATTTATTTTTTATATATAATTCAATGGGTACAAGATGATTTTGATATTTCTTTGCTGCCTTTACCCATTCCCTGATGACAAAATTTGGACTGGTCAAAACTGAAGGAAGTTGCAGACGACATTTCAAGGAGTGTTACTTGAAATGTAACGACTGAATAGGGTAGAAAACAGTTGAGGAAAATTAGAAAAGACTTGTTACAACCCTTTTCTTCTTTTCCCACGTTTTCAATAGTATTGTTTCACAGGGGGGGGTCAAAATGCGTTATTGAGTGGTAATGGGTTAATAATACAGTGATCAGCCGCGGCTGCATTTTTCAAAATCAATTAAATCTCCCAAGCTTTTTTTGACTATTGGAACACTGTGGCCTTGATTACAAATCCTTTGAAACAAGATCTTTTTTACTATGATCAATCACTGTTGTAATATATATATCCCCACTGTCAAGCCCACTTGAATACGAAGTGCTCTGCTTGAGCTATTATAGATCAGTATCTATCCATCTGTCCGGCCTCCTATTGAAACCTTTAAAAAACTTTAATTCAGAGCTATCCCTCTTATTTCCCCAGAAAATCTTTAAAAAATCAAAATAGCCTGTAATTCTCGTTCAAAACCTTGGAAGCAATCGATTTTGTTCTGCATTTTTCATTCTTTTATGTGTAGTTTAACAGAAAAAAGATATATGTATTGAATAAAGTATGTATTCAAACAGTATATAACGTTAAAAAATGACTTTGGAATGACTGGGTTTAATAAAAGAAAAATGAGAACTTTGACAAAAAAAGTCTTTATTTACCTTTTATTTTTTCATATTTTACACTAAAAGGCCTTTATTTTCTTACATTGGAGCCTTTACAAAAACCTTTATTTTCATTTTGGCCTGCTAGGAGGCCTGACCTGTGAGTCTGTCCCAATTCCAAAAAAATATTAAGCTCTCAAACTTACAATGGGGTTTTAAACAAACTTCTCATAAATAATCCTCTTGAAATATTTCAAAGAATTAAAATCAATGGTGAACTCTAAACATATTAAATATTACTCTAGTCTGAGAATGAGCTGCCATTATTATCTTACAGTGGTCTTATCAAAATATATATAAACTATCATTCTTATATCTGAATCAGAACAGTTTTAAATCCAATTATTGTGATAGTGATAAAGATGGAAACGTTGAGATTTTCAATTCTATAAATCATATGATATACCTCTGTTTTAGACTATGACTATAATGAGGCCACTGACTACCTGAGTTCCTAAAACTTGGAGAACATTGTTTATATATAAAAAACCAAGTTGACAGTGTGTCATATTTTCATATACTCTGCCATTACCAGACAACATTTTTTTAATAAAAAGAAGTTCAGCCTTGATTCAAAGCTTTTACAAATTAAGAATTGGTAGCGGAAGCCTGAAGGGGAAGAATTCATGCAAATAGAAGAAGTTCCTTTTCGACACCATTTATTTAATAGTGCAGAAATATGTGTGGGTCTATGTATTAATTACCTTCTCAATATAGGTAAGAAAATTAGTTTCTGGCCATTCATTTTCTGCATTGTGGCAGTACTTCAACCACTGTGTAAACTCTACTTTTATACATAATATACTAGCTCTTGTCAAGCTGAACCTGTTATATTTCTGCTTGGGCTGGATGTATTAACAAAGATCAGCATGCACATATGTGCAGGCTGATCATAGTCTGAAATATTGGTATGGCCCTTTCAAACCAGAGTTGTTTCTGAAACCAACATTTACTAACATGCTGGGTTCTCAAACCTTAGTTTGAACCCCAGCTCATACAACGTTTTATACAACCTTTAACATTTGACAAAAGTAATTGTGATGTGTCAATTGTCTCGTTAATGGGCGAATATGTAATGTGCCTAATTCGGATGATCAGCTCGTGGCTTGTGGTTGCACTAGTGTGAGAAACAATGGAAAGCCATGGTTAGATGCACCTACCACTGTGATATAACTGAAATTCTGACTGTTTAAAGTGATATGAAAGCCCATTCAATCAATATTAACCCATTCCCATAATGAGACCATTCTAGACTGGTCCAGATTGAAAGGAGTTGCAGATCAGAATGTAATGTTTATGAAATTTTAGAATTTTTCTGCTTTCTGGGTAGAAAACATGGAAAATGAAAAATTGCTTGTTAAAAGCAAATTCTTCATTTCATACAAAGTTTTCCCAATGGCTTTTTCGAGGGGGGTCAAAAAGCTTCATTGTGGGAATGGGGGTTATTAGGAAAATAAATCTCTGACCATAGTCACCATACATTTTCTGAACAGTTTCTTAAGTTATAATAGCATAGACTTAATGATTAGACAGGAAGTATAAGAATTCAAGATTTTATTTCAAGCCAGGTTTTTTTTCAATATAAAAAGAGTTTACAACACTCCAAGACATCCTATATTTTAGTTTGTAAAGATGTGAACCTGATTAAATATTTGTTTCTATCCTGTTAAAAGCCTAGGTATTACCCTACAGAAGAAAGACCAAGAAAGGTGCAGAACAGAAAGAAGCCATTCAGTCAGCACAAAAGAAATTTAAGGGCAAGCATTACCCCAGGGACAGTTCTGATCCTCCTGGCTGGGAGACACAAGGGAAAGGTAAATGAAAGGGCTCCAAATAGAGGGAGCAAACTCTATTTCATAACATAAAACGTCTGTTGTCAAATGAAATTACTAAAAACTGAATTATCCATACACATGAGTAGAAATACAGTGAAATCCCTATTTTCAACACCGTAAGAACAATTCACGAATCTACAGATAGAGGACAGATTTTGGATTTAAATATTTCACCAATACTGCCATAAACCCTAAATCGTAGGTACTCATTTGAATAGTCTCGACGAGATGATTCAAATGAGTACCTACAACAGGGTTTTGTTGGGAAATATGAACTTTAAAATTGTTAAGTTCCAATTTACAGGATTACATTGTAACTTGAATAGCAAATGATGATACAGAAAAGAAAGTCCTTAAAACTTTGCATCATTCTGTACATGTGGGCCATTTTACCTCTCTGATGCTAGCTAATAAAATAAATGAGAAGTCTAAATTGTTTCATATTTTGTCAAAACCTAATTACTGTATATTGCGTACCTAAGTTATCGTGCATGGCACCTTAAAAAGCAACAGTGAACTTTAGTGACCTTATTTTTTCACAGGATGTTTAACTTTAACGCCTCGATCGGGTGCCGAGAATTGCCTATACCATATATCACACTTAACTTAAGCCCAACGAGATGCAAAATTGACCCCAAATAATACATTTCACAAAATCAGGAGCCACAGGATAGGTTTAGCTTAAGCATAATTCTAAACTTCCTTTTCATTGTCCTGGACGCTCTTTTTTGCAGTAGTAATCTAAAACTTCTCGAGGGTCAACAAGGCAACTTTAAAGATAAATTTCATTTATAAGCTCAGGATAGAACTGGACAAATTTTTGCTGAAAGATCAATCAAATGTCTAAGATATACAGAAATATTTCATCAGATAAAAAAACAGTTCACGTCAGAATTGCAACTGACTTAATGCAAAAACAATAGATTTAAAGAACAATCAGTTCTTTTTAACCCTATCCTATTAAACAAAATTTTAGAAAAGTTTTCAAATTCAAAGGTTTTGCAGACAAAAGTTGAGTTTATTTTGAAAAATTACCCATTCAGTAGGGCAGAAAATAGTGTGGGAAAAGAAGGAATTGCTTGTTATAGGACCATTATGGTCCTCTTGTATATATTGTAGGTCTATTTATAATGGGGGAACAAGTTGTTTGAAAACTGCAGAAAATACTGATCCTATTTCGCTCACCTTTTTGTGATGTGCAAAAGAATGTTTAATATCATATTGAAACTAGATAGTGATGTGTTATGCATGTAGAATAATTGTAAAACTGATCTGAAAGTAGAGGGTGCTCTGTGCCAGGGCTCCGGAAATCCGATAAATTGCCGGTCTGGACCGAATTTTGAATTGCCAGACCGATTGGAATCCCAAAAATTACACAAAAATCGGTCCGAAATTTTCATCAAATATTGATTAACTCGCCCACCATCTCTCAAAATCCGAAATAATTCAAGGGTTTCACACGTTACCTGCAGAATTAGAGATAAACAAAAGTGCCAAAAATCGATAATTAGTTTACCCGCCGGCCAGTCTAATGCACATCCGCACGTGGACCTAATTTGTAGACTGGTACCACTGCCGACTTTAACAAAAAAGCCGACAGGTAGACACCGATTTTCGGTACATACACGGAAAGCCTGGCCCGTTAGGTTTTTTCCTTACTAAATTCGAAAACGAGGCTTACGCATGCGCAGCTAATTTTGTTGAAAAATTTTGACACGCCGCGGGATTTCCATCCAGTACGATAAAAATCCTACTTTTGTAGTTTTAAAGCATTCAGTTTTAATGTTAAAACATCTTTACATGATCAATCGAATTTGTGTGCGAGAAAAACCTTGGAATGTTATCCTTTTCATGTAAAATATATAAGGTACTCCGCGATCCGCTTCAGCTATATTGTTTACAAACAATCGACCAGCCAATCAGATTCGATGTTTTTGTATACGTCATTAAATGCACTTCAGCCAATCTCTATATGCAGTCGTTTGGGATCTACCTGTCGGCTTTGTTAAAGTCGACGGCGGTACCGGTCTACCTAATTTGCAGTTTCACGCTTGAACGAACTTCGTGTATCGAGTTTTGTAAGAGAATCGGTCTGACCGTTAGACTGGTACCACTGTCGACTGTAATAAAGCCGGCTTTGTTAAAGTCGACGGCGGTACCGGTCTATCTGACCGTTACACACGTTCAAAGAGTACTGCGTCGATTTTAATTGCCATTACTCGTGAAACTAATATCTTTTAGTTTAACATGGGATGCGTATATAAATCGAGACATGAACAGGCTTCGGTTGCCGTTCGTACAAAGTCGGAATAGCTCGGCACAAGGCTTTTATGAAATTAATTTATCACAAGTAAGCGCGTGAGACCGGGTATGAAATTCACAAAAAAAGTCACGTCCTTAGTATATGTTTTATAGTTTTTCATTCACGATAAGAAACATAGCCGATAGAATTCAAACAATAACTGGAAATCCGCAGAAAACAGATAATTTAAATATAAACGAAAACGACAGCTTAATAAATATCTCTAGTTCCGTAAATAAAATAAAATCTTACTTCATGGGTGGAAAATGTCCGAATAATAAATCGGAAATTAACTACAATAAATAAATGACCGAGATTTGTGCACAAATTCCACTCTAGGAAAATAGTGCAACACGTGGGCGACCCACTCGAGTTTGTCTCGTCGGTCTTTTTGATGTACGTCACGACTCTGTGATCCCTTGGGGTAGAATGGACTTACCCGACATTTTTGTGACGTCAGCTGTGATTTTCCATCAACAGACGCTCGTGTTGAGAGAAAATCGACATGACTATGTTAAATTAACAGAACTTTGGATAACTAGCTTATGAAAATGAAAAAGTATGTCCTTACTAAAATTAAATCGGCGGTACTCTGTAAAACCCGGAAATATTAATAATATGATTTATTTGTCTAATTTTACAACATATTGAAATTTCGTGGACTGCCGTACAAGGCCGGAATTGCAATTTATACTCAGCCGAATTTTCGAAAACAAAATGAAAGTAGGATCTATCAGTTGTTTTCATCTATCTTCAACTCGTTGAAGATTATAATCATCTTCGGATTATTTGAAAAAGAAGACAACTACTGAATGAATGATGAACCCTTTTACGTACGGGAAAGGTGAAAGAAGGCGGGATATTCGTTTTTAACGGCGTAGGAGAGGGGGGGGCGTTTTTGCCGACGGGGGGGGGCAAAGTCCCGGACCGATTTAGATTTCCAAATTTCCGGAGCCCTGCTCTGTGCCCAAGAATGTTTGTTTTCTACTGCTAATTCTTTATCTCCATGTACCAGGGATGTGGAATTACGGATTTTCTCCACTTTTTCTGGATAGGTAAGACTAGATTTTCTAATGTCCAGAAACAAAATGAACTTGACAGCAAAAAAAAAATATTTTTTTATACACCGCCGGAGGCGGTCGTATATTGGCGTCATCTTCTTCGTCCCTCCATACATACGTACGTCCACTTTTTTTGTGAGCACAACTCCTCCTAAGTTTCTGGTTGGATCTTTTTGAATCTTGGTCAATGTTATCACCTTAATTGGTAGATGTGCATGAAGTAAGGATTTTATGGTTCATTGATTTTTGCCTCAGTTATGCCCCCTTAAAACTTAGTCTCTGTGGCTTATTGAAATTGCAGCCTTGTGAATGCAACTCGTCCTAAGTTTCTGGCTGGATCTTAATGAAACTTGGTGGATGTTATAACCTTAATTGGTACATGTGCATGAAGTAAGGATTTTATGGTTCATTAATTTTTCCCTGAATTATGACCCCTTAAAACTTAGTCTCTGTGGCTTATTGAAATTGCAGCCTTGTGAATGCAACTCCTCTTAAGTTTTTGTCTTGATTTAAATGAAACTTGGTCAATGTCATCACCATAATTTGTAGATGTACATGGATCATGGATTTTATAGTTCATTATTAACCCAGAATTAACTTAGTATCTGTGGCTTATTGAAATTTCAGCCTTGTGAACGCTACTCCTCTTAAGTTTTTGTCTTGATTTAAATGAAACTTGCAAATGTTTTGAATTTGGTTCTGTCAAAACAAGTAGTGTCTACAATTTTTTGGTGAAACAGCAAAGTGGAGGCGTATATTTTGACGTCCCCCCCCCCCCCAATTGCCACAAGCAATTTCTTACTTTACACTATGATTTCTACCCAGAAATTGGAAAATATCTATAATGTCATAAACTTCTTTTAATTTGCACCAGACTAAAATATTGCCATCTGTAAATAGTTTTCTGTCCTTCAATATAAACATTGGGATAATTTTCAGATATATAATGTTCTGTCTTATGCCGTTCCAAGATTTTCTCTGATATAAACTTGTCCCTAGACAAGAGACTTACAAAAATGTAAGTAGAAAGTAGAAAGCGTATGTCGGACAAGTCGGGCATAGGATTTCCACACCCCTATATGTACGAAAACCCAGTAAGCCTGATGCAAATGATGACAGAAGATGGATAGTCTGTATATGGTGGACAAATTGCGTATCTAATGCAAACTTCTGATTGATGGTCCATCTCAACAGTCCAGGGATTTTTTTCTAGAAATTGGGAAGAGGCATTTGCCTGTTCATTTTGGGAAATTTTGCGCAGTTTTCAGAAGAATTGGAAAATATAAGTTTAATAAAAGAAAGTAATAAAAGTCAGATTGATGCATCATTTTCAAGATTAAATGATAAATAACTATTTTTAAGGGTCTTATCAGTAATGAAATGAATAGAAATATTAAACAAAACAGATTTTGAAGAAAATAAATCCATATAATGCAAAAATAAGTGTAATTTTGTGAAATTTCTCTGTCACAAGTTGGAAAAAAAGAGCCTTTTTTGAATTGGGAAGTAGCCTTTTATAGGCCCCTGTTAAGAACAAAAAAAAGCCCTGCAGTATATCAAAAAATTGATAGATCAGTTGAATTATTCATTTAGCCTGGAAATGAACTTTAAACTCTGACATTGATCAGAATTATTGTTAAGTTATTTTGTTGGTTTGGCAACTTAAGCTTTGTAACTACAGCTTATAAAGCTGTTGATTGTAAGGTAATATCACAATTTAACATAGACATTCAATAACTTTTGATAAGGGCTTGAGACTTGATATTTCATATGTGTATTAATTGTTGCAAGACCTTTGTTTTGATTCCTAGTGGGATTGTGCAGGAATGGGTTACTCCATTCTCACTCAATGACGCTTTTAGACGCCCGCAAAAAAGACTTTTGAAAACATTGTGGAAAATGAAGAAATCGCTTGTAACAAGGAATTTCTACATTACCCACTAGGTTTTTAACACAAAGGTAAAAAAAATCCAAAATTTCTTAAGTTTTTAATTATTGTCTGCATCTCCTTTCAATTTGTACCAGTCTAAAATGTTGCCATTTGGTAATGGGCTAGGCATTTACCATTACTTTTGAATAGCAAATCAAGAGGTTTTTATATTGTACATGCATTTCATTGCAGTAAGATCTCTATTAACTTGCTGAATGCTGAATTTACTTTCAGAGAGTTATTTTCCTCAAACAATTGGGAACTGGTCTACTACTGGTCACAGGTAAGTAGCTGTTGGTTATGTAGTTTAATATTGTCACTTGATATTGATATATATAGGACATGTGAACCCTAACATCCCTGCGTCTAACATTTAAGTTGTATTGGTTGACCAGCATCTGCCCACATGTCTGCTTTAAACTTAAGTTAACCTGTTGGTCCAAAACTTTAACCTAGTCTCACTCAATGACGCTTTTTATCGCCCTTAGTATAAAAGCTTTTGAAAACATAGTTGAAAATGAAGAAATTGCTTGTTAGAGGAAATTGTTCATTATCCACAATTTTTACTACCCCATAAGTCAAAGATTTTAAAGATTTTTTACATTAAAATCGTCACCTGCAACCTCTTTGAATTTGGACTGGTCTTAAATTTTATTGTGTGGAATGGATTAAACATATAACACAATGGCTTGTACAGCAAATATTAGACATGAAGGTCTCTCATGATGATGCCCAGATCTACTAATTAAGCCCAACCACTCAACCAAAACCATAATCAAAGGGATAAACATTTGATACTCTTCATCCAACAATTCTTTAGACAGCTGGAAAGAATTTTAATCAAATTTGCTCTCCAACAGTGCCTTAAGTCCTTTGATTTTTATTGGTTTTGAAAGTTTTTTTAAATTTAACTATCCTTTTTTAGCAACAATGATGACCAAGAGATCGTCATAAACTTTTTACCAGAGGACATTTCATGTTTTTGCTAGAGGTAAAGACCAAGATCAGCCTGCACACATGTACATTCTGATCTTAGTATACATCTCCTGCTTATCCCTAATAAGACAGAGTTGTTTATAATACAATTTTTCAAAAGAATTATCAGCCCTTCGATTTTAATGCAATTCTGTATAGGATTTTATTCAGCATAACAAGGGTTAAGACTGGTCCAGATTGAAGAATGTGGCAGACGACAATGTCAAGTTGGTGAACTTTTGAAATTCTTTTGTCTTAAGAAAACAGTGTGGGAAATGAAGAAAAATTGCTTGTTATAAGAATTTTTTTCATTTTACAAAATGTTTTCCAAAGCTTTTGTCTTTATGGGGCAAATGGGGGCATTAGATAGCAAGTTTTTGCTGGTATGGATTAAACTACATGAACATGTATTAGTGAAAAATAAAAGATTTTCAGCCAGCATTTTGATTTTTATCCTTTAAAGGCTTTCTTAAAATTCTCCAGAATTGAAATTTGCAAGTGCTTTACAACATAGACAGCTGTCAAAAAAGAATCAATCCTCAAATCAAATTAATCATTTAGACCAGAACTGAACTTTGAACAAGTATTTTTGTTGGTTTGGTGACTTAATCTTTGTAACTATAGCTTATTCAACCTATAATTAGGACATTTAGGTTGCCAACCAACTGTTTTACTTTTTATGTTGCAATTCACTGGCTATGAGTTTTGCTGAATAAGACCATTTGATATTGAAATTGAATTTTCTGTCAAACCTTGATATTCATGGCCCTCAATCAATAGGTCAGCTTGTGTGTAAAACTTATTATCTGACAGTGTGAAAGGTAAGGAGAAATTGATAGTGGTAAGAATACGGTATTGACCTATCTTTTTGTGTACAAGCTGATATATTCAGATGTGCTTTTGACAATTGGTAGCGTGTTTTACTCTACTGGTCACTAGCCTTGTATAGAGATTGGTCATAGAGCAAGAGGTCTGTGTCATAGTGCTGATAATGGTTATTATCATTACTTAGTCTCCATTCACTGATACACTCTTAGCCCTCTCTCACCAATTGGTCGATAATCGTAAACCTAAGTGAGATAGCATCTGGTGGCTAGGAAAAGATGTAGTGGTAGTACTGGTGTGAGAAATACCAGGAATTTATTGTTAGGTGCTCCAGCCGCCATGGCTATATGACTGAAATACTGTTAAAAATTGTGTTAAACCCCATTCATTCAATTAATCTTAACCCATTCCGACTTGATAAAATCCTACTGTTGCAAATTGAAAGAAGGTGCAGATAACAATTTTAAATTGAAGGACATCTGATATTAATGTCTTGCCCTTCTGTGGGAATTTAAGAAACAGCTTATTAAAAGAAATTTCTTCTTTTTCCAAAATTTTTTCTTAAGCAGTTATCTTGAAAGGGGGAGGTCATTAAATAACAGAAGTAGGCTGATATGGATTAAACTGATTCAAAATGAAAAGATTTACAGCCAGCATTTCAATCACATATTAACCTACTCCCTCACAATCCCGCTTTTTTACACCTCTTAAGAAAAGCCTTGGAAAAATAGTGGAAAATGAACAAAACTGCTTTTTACAGGCAATTTTTTCATTATCCACAAGTTTTTCTATCCCAATAGACAGAGTTAAGAAAAATTCAACATTCTAAAACTTATTTTAGTTTTGACCTGTTCAAAATTTTTTTATTAGAAATGTGTTTAAGTCTTTCTTCAAATCTTCAAATTAATCTGCTCTGTGTAAAAACCATTCTCTGGCGGTGTGAAAGGTAAGAAGAAATTGATAGAGGTATAAATGCCGTATTGACCAATCCTTTTGTGTACAAGCTGATACATTCAGATGTGCTTTTGACAATTGGTAGAGTGTTTTACTCTTCTGGTCACTAGCCTTGTATAAAGATTGGTCATAGAGCAAGAGGTCAGTGTCATAGTGCTTATAATGGTTGTTATCATTACTTAGTCTCCATTCACTGATACACTCTCCAAGGAACATTGGGGAATTGAATATTTAACTATTTCCACACATTTCCATTTTTCTGTAGTAAACAAAAAAAGCTGTGGAAAACATTTGCGAAAAATGTAGAAATTGCTTGTTACAATTTCTTAATTATCTGCTGTACTTTCTACCACTAAAGACAGAGATTTTTAAAGATTTTGTTAACTAAAAAATTGGTCTCTGCCACTTCTTTCAATTGGGATTAGTCTGTTTATTGTCTGGTTTAATCATACTGACTTCGACCCTTTGCTGTTGGTACTGACTGGAATTGTCTCCTTTTCCCAACCTTTTTATTGAGGTGTGTGAAAGTTGTGCGATTGAATGAGAGTGGGTGATAATATGTAATCACTTCTTTTGTCTAATTACGACAGGTCCTTATTGTTTAAATGGCTGTCCACTTAGAAGAGTAAACCAGATTTACACCATAGCCACAAAAACAAAAGTTGACATCAGTGGAATGAAGCTACCTGAAAGACTAACAGATGATTATTTCCGTAGAAAGACCTTCAAGAAACCCAAAATGCGTGAAGGGGATATCTTTGATACTAAAAAAGAGGTACTAGCATCATAATCTAGTCCACAGTTTTCATCGGATTCTCTTCAAACTTTCACAGAATGATTGTACCATCATAAGGATCGTTCCTTTCGAAATTGGGTCAGATCCGTCAAGAAACACAGGAAAAGGGGTCTAATTAAAACTTAATTAAAAAATCTTCGTTTACGCGATAAAGTCCACAGTTTTCATCGGATTCTCTTCAAACTTTCACAGAATGATTGTACCATCATAAGGATCGTTCCTTTCGAAAATGGGTGTGATCCGTCAAGAAACACGGGAAAAGGGGCCTTATGAAAATTCAATTAAAAATCCCCGTTTACGTGATAGAGTCCACAGTTCCATCAGATTCTCTTCAAACTTTCACAGAATGATTGTACTAACATAAGGATCATTCCTTTTGAAAATGGGTATGATCCGTCAAGAAACACGGGAAAAGGGGCCTTATGAAAATTCATTAAAAATTCAATTAAAAATCCTCGTTTACGCGATAGAGTCCACAGTTTTCATTGGATTCTCTTCAAACTTTCTCAGAATGATTGTACCAACATAAGGATCGTTCCTTTTGAAAATGGGTATGATCTGTCAAGAAACACGGGAAAAGGGGCCTTATAAAAATTTAATAAAAAAATCCTCGTTTACGAGATAGAGTCCACAGTTTTCATCAGATTCTCTTCAAACTTTCACAGAATGATTGTACCAACATAAGGATTGTTCCTTTAGAAATTTGGTCTGATCTGTCAAGAAACACGGGAAAAGGGGCCTTATGAAAATTTAATAAAAATTCCATTAAAAATCCTCGTTTACGCAATAGAGTCCACAGTTTATACTCTTCAAACTTTCACAGAATGATTGTACCATCATAAGGATTGTACCTTTTGGAATCGGATATGATTCCTCAAGAAACATAGGAAAAGGGGCCTTATTAAAAATTAATTCAAAGATCTTTGTTAACACTATAGAGTCCATAGTTTTCATCTGATTGACTTCAAACTTTCACAGAATGATTGTATCAACATAAGAATTATTCCTTTCAAAATTTGATATGATCAGTCAAGGACCACGGGAAAAAGGGGCCCGATTAAAACTGGATTGAAAAAGTCATCGAAAACAGAATATAGTCCATTGTTTTCAACAAATTCTCTTCAAACATTCCCAGAATGATTATTACATTAAATGGATTGTTCCTTTCGGAAATAGGTTTGATCAATCAAGTTTCATGGGAAAAGGGGCCCTATGAAAATTTAATAAAAAAAATCTTAGTTAACATGTAATGGCCCTAGATTTCACCTGATTGACTTCAAACTTTCACATAATGATTGTACCATCATAAGGATTGTTCCTTTCAAATTGGGTCTGATCCATTGAGAAACATAGGAAAAGGGGCCTAAGGAAAATTCAATTAAAAAAATCTTAATTAATGCTTGTAAGTCCACAGATGAGATGGGGTTGTACTATATACTCAAACAGAATAATTATACTTTTGTAAGAAGAGTTCCCTTTGGAATTGGTTCAGATCCATCAAGTAACATGGGAAAAGGGGCTATATGAAAATTCAATTAATAAAACCCTGTTAACACAATGAAGCCCACAGCTTTGATCAGATTTTGTTGAAACTTTCACAGAATGATTGGAAGGTCATAACTATCATTCTTTTCATAACAGGGTTTGAACTGTCAAGAAGCACAGGAAAAGGGGCCTTATGAAAATTTCATTTATAAATCCTTGTTACCAAGTCCAGAGCTTTCATCGGATTTTCTTCAAACATTCACAGAATAATTGTACAATAATAATGATTGTTGATGTTTGCATTAGACCTGATCCGTCAAGTATCACAGGAAAAGGAGCATTATAAAATTTAAATTTAAAATCATTGTACCACAATAAAGTCAACAGTTTTCATCAGATTCTGTTAAAACTTTCACAGAATGATTATTCCATCATAAGGATTCTTTCTTTTCAAATTAGGCGTGATCTGTCTAGTATCATGGGAAAAGGGGCCTTTAGAGAATTTTATCTATAATCCTTGTAACCAAGTCCAGAGCTTTCATTGGATTTTATTCAAACCTTCACAGAATCATTGTACAATAATCACGATTGTTGATGCTGACATGAGACCTGATCCTTCAAGTATCACAGGAAAAGGAGCCTTATGAAAATTTTACTTTAAAAATTTGACACCAAGATAAAGTCTGCAGTTTTCATCAGATTCTGTTCAAACTTTCACAGAATATTTGTACCATCATAAGGATTGTTTCTTTCCAAATTGGGCCTGATCTGTCTAGTATCATAGGAAAAGGGGCTGTATGAAAAAGTATTACCAAATCCTCATAAACACAACAATGCCCTCAGTCTTTATCAGAATCTCTTCAAACTTTAATGGAATGATTGTACCATCATTTGGATTGTTCCTTTGTAAATTAGGTCTGATTGGTTAAGTGACATAAGAAAAGGGACCTTATAAAAATTTATTACAAAACATCATTATTACAATAAAGTCCTCAGTCTTTATCATTTTCTTCAAACTATCATTAGGATTGTTCCTTTGTACATTGGGTCTGATTTGTTAAGTTTCACAGAAAAAGGGGCCTCATCAAAATTTTGTTACAAAAATTCTTGACACAATTCAGTCCACTGTTTTCATTGATTCTCTTTAACTTTTAAAGAATGATTGTACCTTCATTAGAATTGTTCCTTTTGAAATTTGGTTTGTTCTGTAAAGTATCATGAGAAAAGGGGCCCTATGAATATTTCACTATAAACTCATTAACACAATAAATTCCACAGATTAAATAGATTGATTGTACCATCATTCCAATTGTTGATTTTGACAGTGGATCTGACTATAGCAAGGGTCACATAAAAAGGGGCCTAATGAAAAACTCTCTTAAATATTCTGGTTAACACAATGATGTCCCTTGATTTCACCGGATTCACTTCAAAATTTCACAGAATGATTGTACAAATACTTAGATGGTTCTTTTCAGAACTGGGTACAATCCATCAAGTATCTTGTAAAAAGGGGCCATATGATTTTTTTTTTTTTTTTTTAAATATTCTAGTAAACATAATGAATTTCCAATATTTCATCGGATTCACTTTTAACTTTCATAGAATGATAAAACCAACAGTAAAATATCACGGGAAAAGGGGCCCTATGAGAACTTGAATTTAATATCTTTGTTAACACAATAAAGTTAACAGTTTTATTGGATTCTCTTCAAAGATGCATGGAATAATTGTGGCATGTGAAACACAGGAAAAGGGGCCTTACAGGTTATCATTCAAAACATTCTTTTGTATGTGATGAAGATCACAATCATTATCAAGTTGTCTTTTAAATTTCACAGGACAATTGTCAGGTTGTAAGGAAAGTTCCTTTTGGAATGAAATTGATCCATCAGAAAACACAGGAAAAGGGGCCTTATTGATTTTCATTCAGAACAATCCTGTTTATGTGATTAAGTCCACAATTATTGTCAGATTCTGATGAAATATTCATAGAATGATTGTAGGGTCATAAGGTAACTTTCTTTTGGAAATGGAGTGGATCCGTCATGAAATATGGGAAAAGGGGCCTTGAGGATTGTTGCTTAAAATGATAAAGGGGATGAAGCCCCTTTTTTTTTCTTTATGCATTCTTCTTTGAGCAATTAACTTCCTTAAATATCAGATTTCTTTAACGGAAAACTTGATAACCAGTAGAGCGTCTCAGGCCCTCATGGGCCTCTTGTTTATCAGTTGAAATTAATTAATTTGGTAAATTTTTTAACTTAATTTGGATATTCTGTTTGTTTTATGACCCAAGTTTTTGTGATAAATCTGCAAATTACTTAAATTGAGCTGTTGAAATTGCTGGAATCACCTAACATGAATGTTATATGACCTATGTCATTTTGATGCTGATAAAAAGTGGTTACCATACACTTCCACTCATTTGCATAGCTGTATTGCTGATGGGCGTGAAAAATATAATGTAAGAATCATTCAGTAGGTTGATTTTGCTCCTATTCCACAGGTCATATTATAAATAAACTTGTCGAACATATTGGGTATACATGTATACAAGTTGCCTTCAAAGCTAAATTGGAGGCATTCAGAGTTCTGACCTAGTACTGTGATACCTAGGAAGCACATAAATTATTAAACTTCGCCTTGATATAAATTGAAGATTGTTTGAATGGTGTAAAACCAAAGTCAGTCCAATCTCTGCTGGAAGGTATTGTTTTAATCTTGCATCCTGTATGTAAGAGTCTCATGTATCCAGCTATATAAATATCTTCTCTAGTCCAATATAATTTGTCTAATTATATTGGTTCGCTAGAAGAGTACATGAACGATTATCTCCCCCCCCCCCTTCATGTTGTTTGTTAAAGTAAGTGCCTTTCAATCAATTAAAGGAAATCATCCTCAAATTAGTGAAAAACTAAGTCTGTCTGCAATTTTAAAAACAGTTAGTTTGTCCTATCTGGTACATGTGAGATTATATTTTCGATTGATTGATTGAATGGGGTTTAACGCGACTTTTAACAGTATTTCACTGCGGCTGGAGCACCTTACAATGGATTCTTGGTATTTCTAAAACCAAACCAGTACTATCACTACATCCTTTCCTAGTCTCCAGCTGCTATCTCACTTAGGCTCACGATTATCCACCCATTGATGAGAGACAAATGTCGGAAAGGATAGGTGACTCCTCCTGGGATCGAACCAATGACATCCAATTATTGAAGATTAGGAGTTCACAAGCATAATTATTTGTGGCCAACAAAGAATCAATCACCAATCAAAACATTCATTTAGACTTGAAGTGAACTTTGACATGTTTTTGTTGGTTTGACAAAAGTCTCTTATTCAAACTGTAATACTCCGTTTTGCTCGGCAACCGACAATTTTACTGTTTTGTTACCTATTACTGACTCTATATTTTAAAAAATATTAACCCTTGTCATGCTGATCCCGGAATACTCCGGCTTTGGCAGGAGGTGTAGACCAAAAACAGCCTGCACATAAGTGCAGTCTGATCTTGGTCTACACCTGCTTGTACTTTTCCTGCCAGAGTTGTATATGAAATCGATTTCTAAAAGAAATATTGATTATTGAACAACAAGTTCTATCAGTGCTTTCAGCCCTTTGATTTTACAGCAATTAAGTAAGGTAATTTATACAGCATGACAAGGGTTAAGGTTGACCTTCCTGTTGGAGTTCGGTTGATGTGACCAGCAATTTGTCAATTATGTAGGTATATCAATAAATCTGGCTTACAGACCAGAAATATGAAAAATTATGTCAGAGTTCTTTGGATTTAACATACATTGGGTCGAGCATTCCATTTTAGCATATGTTTATATTCTTGTCAGCCCTGAAATTTAAAGTTTGAGCCCCCTGAAAGTCTGTAAATTTCCATTAATTATTTTATTCGAACCATATATTGTATGAAGAACAGTATGTGATCTCTCTTTGCTAAAATTATCTTGAAAGACCAGAAAGTTTTGACCTTAATCTTGTTCAATCATTAAATTAAAAGTTTTTGTGTATATGAAAATAATGCTGGAAGGTTTATCTTTATCTTACATCTAAATTTACTTGTAAGTTTCATGTCCCCAGCTATAGAAATATCTTCTCTAGTCCAATATAGTTTGTCTAACTTCATTGGTTCGCAAGAAGATGACATCAAAATCAATAAAGCAATTAATCATATGTCATTTAAAACCCAACCTGGCTCATATTGAATGCCTGTGTAGTGGATAATTAGCAACAAGTGTAAACCCTTTATCAGACAACCAAATATTAGACTGGCCCTAATTGAAAGACGATGCAGACTGTAATTCAAAATCAGTATGAATTTTCGGAAACATAATAGAAAAGGAAGAAAATGCTTGTAACAAGCAATTTATTGTTTTCCAACATAGTTTTCCATAAAATACAAATAGCATGATTCAGTGGTACAGTAGAACCCCTCCTTAAGACCACCCCGGAAATATAGGCACCCCGCTATTACGACTGAATTTTTACAGAACGGAATTTTTTGTTCTTTATTTTAATCGTTGCGAACCCCTCAAAAACGGGCACCCCCCTGTTCCGAATTACGACCACTGAATTCAGTACCAACCAAAGCTGATACACTGTTTTGAACCCCACTAAAACGACCAGTAACTTCACACATTGAGACCAACCACCCAAATTTCACACTTGATAAGAGCGACACTAATTGGGTATTATGAATGCATTGTCAGTACAATATCGGATCTTTGATTATCTGATATCGAACCCTTATTATAATAGGCGTTATTTCTATTAAAAAATTAAAGTGGCCGATCACTTTTAGGAATTATAGCATATCTTTTTAATTGCTATTTGAATGTCACAGGTTTTGACTCGAGAAATAGTCAAAAGTGAAAAGGTATCCGAGAAGATGTGATTAGTTTGTTTACGGCGTTCCGAACAGTTAATTAGCAATTGAATTTAGATTTCAACTTAATTGATGTTTGGTATTGGCATTATAGAAGATATGATATCAACAGTTTGACACTTTGAACCTGTACTTACGTATAAATAATATGAGGTCGGACTTCTCAATCAGATCAAAATGGAGGAGAGAAAGTAGAACTTATCAAAGGTTGTAAATTTGAAAATGGCATAAGATTCCGCTTTAATACATGTTTTTTATAGTTTTATTTTTGTATTTCAAGTATCAATATATTCAAACATCGGAAGATAAAATAAACATGAATTACTTGACGACAAATGACCAAACCTAAGTATTACAACCACCCCTCTAATATGACCACTTTCAGAAAGTACCGCAAATGGTCGTATTAGAGGGGTTTACTGTATTTCAAAATAGATACAAATAATATTGTGGACAATTTGAGCATGAATGACAAGAAATTTACCTTTGGCCAAATATGTTTTATGATTATTGTATTATGGAGATCATTTGTTTTGGTATAATTTATATCATAGGGTGACTTTATTGTCAGTCCTTGTGTCAAAGGCAATGTTTATTCTAGGATTTCATTAATGTGGGTGTTTCACCATAAAGTTTACACAATTGAGAAATGCTTGGTATTTCATGTTCTTTGCATATTGAAAAACATATCTCACCCATATTTAAAATATGGGGGATTTAATTGAAATAAAGTGGGGAATCCCGCAATCCCCCTGCCTTGAATAAATACTGCAATGCATTGTGCATTCCGTCTCAAATCAAGCATTTCACTGTGAGTTATTGGACAAAAAAACTAATCACACTATGAATGTGTGAAGCAAAATCATACATAAGTGTGATTAGATTTTTAGCACACCTGAGCACAAAGTGCTCATGATGAGCTTTTGTGATCAATGAATGTCTGTCATGTGGCCTCAACAATTGAAGTGTTTACACTCTAGAGGCCACAGTTTTGACCCAATCTTCATGAAATTTGGTCAGAATAATTGTTAGGTCCTGAGGATGAACCTTATTGATTATTGGAGGATTCTATTGGAAAGCACAGGAAAACGGGTCTTAATGACAATTTCTTTGTTACACTCTAGAGGCCACAATTTTGGCTAAATCTTCATGAACCTTGGTCGGAATAATTTTTTGATCATGAGGATGATGTCTATCGATTATTGGAGGATTCTATTGGAAAGCACAGGAAAAGGGGCCTTAATGAAAATTTCCTTGTTTATACTCTAGAGGCCACAATTTTGGCCCAATCTTCATGATCCTTGGTCAGAATAATTGTTAGGTCATCAGGATGAACCCAAATGATAATTGAAAGGTTCTATCGGAAAACATAGGAATAGGGGCCTTAATGACAATTTCTTTGTCACACTCTAGAGGCCACAATTTTGGCTAAATCTTCATGAAACTTGGTCGGAATAATTTTTTGATCATGAGGATGAATTCTATCGATTATTGGAGGATTCTATTGGAAAGCACAGGAAAAGGGGCCTTAATGAAAATTTCCTTGTTTATACTCATGAGGCCACAATTTTGGCCCAATCTTCATGATCCTTGGTCAGAATAATTGTTAGGTCATCAGGATGAACCCTATTGATTATGGAAAGGTTCTATCAGAAAACATAGGAAAAGGGGCCTTAATGACAATTTCTTTGTTTACAGTCGACAGGCCATAACTTAGGCTCAATCTTCATGAAACTAGGCCAGAATAATTATTAGGGCGTAAGGATACACCCAATTGATTATGGGACGGATCTTTTGGAAAACAGGAAAGTGTTCCTTAATGACAATTTCTTCGTTTACACTCTAGAGACCACAATTTTGGCTCAATTTTCATGAAAATTGGCCAGAATAATTGTTTAGTCACAAGGATGAACCCTTTTAATTATAGGGAGGTACCTTTGGAAAACATAGGATAAGGGGCCTTAATGACAATTTCTTTGTTAAAGCTCTAGAGGTCATAATTTTGGCTCAATCGTCATGAAACTTGGTCAGGATACTTGTTAGGTCATAAAGATGAATCTTATAGATTATGGGAAGGTTCTTTTCTGTTTCATTTCATACATCCATGAAAATGAAAAATATTCTCTTCATCACTTGTGATTTTATGACTTTGAGCCAAAGATACAAATATTTTACAAATTTTGATAAATTTGTTATTGAATTATTCAGTGCACAAGCATACAAAAAAGCTGCACTCTCAAAATTTTGTTCAAAATTTTTGGGAACGCTCATATCTGGTAGAAGGAACTAACAATTAAATAAATGAAAAAGCTCTACTGATAACACCACTTCATTGAAAGCAAGTTACTTTTGGGCTAACCTTTTTACTCTCTTGTTAGATTGACTGTATTCATGCCTTTTAACACTTTCCTGTTGTGCAAAATTTTAGACCTGTCCAAATTCAAAGGTTTTGCAGATGAAAATTCAAATTGGGTTTAATTTGATAATAAAGCATTTAGTAGGGTAGAAAATATTGTGGAAAAAGAAGAAAATGCTTGTGACAAGCAATTTATTTTACTACAATGTTTTCTCCATTATAAAATCATGGGAATGTAAAAACCAGGGATTTAACAGGACAGAGTTAACCTATTCCCACGCAACAAAATTTAGACTGGTCCAAATCTAAAGATGCTGTAGACAACAATACCAAGCTGATAGAAATGCAAATATTTTTGTCATTCTGGCTAGAATTATATGCGGAATATGCAGAAAATGCTTGTTACAAGCAATTTTTTCATTTCAGCATTGTTTTCCTATTTTTAGGTCACCTTTAATGGTCATGGTGACCTATTGCAATCATCGTTTGTCCGTCGTCGTACATCGTCCGTCGTCCGTTAACTTTTAAACATTTTCATCTTCTTCTCAAGAACTACTGGGCGGATTTCAACCAAACTTGGTAGAAAGCATCATTAAGGGATGCCAATTCAAGTTTGTGAAAATAGGGGTTCTGGGGGTCATAGGGGCCCCAATTGGGGGCAAAAAGGGGTAATTTTTGGTTCTTCTTTAAAAATCTTCTTCTAATAAACCGTTAATGCCAGAGCTTAAATATTTTGTGTGCATGACAACTAGGACAGGTATATTATAAATTGTGAAATTCATGTCCCTGGGGTCATGTATGGGGCCACACCCAGAGGTCAAAGTTCATCATGTTAAAAAATTCACATTTTCATCTTCTTCTGATGAAGTACTAAGCCAATTTCAAACCAACTTGGTGAAAAGCATCATTTGGTACTGAGTATACAGATTTGTGAAAATTAAAAGGCTAGAGGTCAGGGGGGCCTAAAATGGGGACCAAAAGGGGGTCATTTTTGGTAACTTTTAAACATTTTCATCTTCTTCTCAAGAACTACTGAGGGGATTTCAAGCAAACTTAGTCTGAAGCATCATTGGGGGATGCCAATTCCAGTTTGTGAAAAGAGGTTGGGGGGGGGGGGGGCTTTGGGTAAAAGGGGCCCCAGTCGGGGGCAGAAAGGGGTAAATTTTTGTACTTCTTAAAAAATCTTTTTCTAATAAACCCTAAATCACTGGTCTTGATGCTCTTTTACTCAGGTGACCGTTAAGGCCCACTAGGCCTCTTGTCTTGAGTGGCATTGTGTGGTTAGGCCAAGGCCCTCCTACTTCTAATCAAATGCAGTTTGGATTATTGTTTCTGATCTGCTTGAATGTGGACCCGTCTAGAACTTTGTCCTTGGTTTGAAAAATGAAGAAATAACATGATACAAGCAACTTTTTCATTATCCACAATATTTCTATCACAAAGACAAAAAAATAAAATTTCATCTATTTCGTCTAGAACTTTTGTCGTGTTGTAAAAGGTTAAAGCAACTTTCAACCTTATGTGTGTTCTTTTTCAGAAATACACTGTGTCAGATGAGCGAAAGGAAGACCAGATAAATGTAGATAAACAACTCCTCGAAGTCTTACAGAAAAACCCTGATGGGAAAATGTTGGTGAAATATCTAGGAAAACTTTTTTGTTTGGGTAAAAAGGATTACCCACATGAAATGCAATTCTAAACTAATGTTTGCATTTTCATTAAAGGGAGAGAAAAAATATTTTAGTGTTTGTGTTAGCCTTTTAGAGTTGTACTTCCTTATTTAGTTTCCACTCCCTTTAGCTCTGTTTCTTTCAGAGAAAACCTAAGGTGTTACTTTAGCCTGAGCCAGGCTTCATTTCCGTTGTCTGCATGCAGAAGCTTTATATTTAGTAGTTTCTCTGAAACTTTTGATCCATTTCTCATACCATTCCATGAACTTGTACATCATGATTACAGCAAAGGTACTTTGCATGATTCAAGCTCATAATCATAAGGTCAAAGGCCAAATTTTGAACTTGTCTTGGGATCTTTATAATTTTGTTCTTTAGATCTTGATGAGAGCTTGTACTCTAAGGTCGAGGTATTATTCAAAGGACTAAGGTCAAATTGTAACCTTCCCTATTTCTCTTCATCCTGTTACTAATTTACACATTTGTACATACTGATGAGAACAAGTATGCGTTTGTCTTGAACCCATGGTCCGATTCTGAAATATATTTTCTTGTATATCTACAAGATTGAGATGAGGGCAAATATGCTGCTCAGAAATCGGGCTCCTATTGTTAAAGATCAAGGTCACGGCAATCTTATTTTGACCTTGGTTTTGTCTGTTTACCCTATATTCCGGCGTCTGTCCGTCTGTTAACTTTTCCTTTAGAGTCCACAGTTTTCATCGAATTCTCTTCAGACTTTCTCAGAATGACTGTTACATCATAAGGATCAATCCTTTCGAAATTGAGTCAGATCCGTCATGAAACACGCGAAAAAGAAGCCTTATAAAAAATTAATTGAAAAATATATACTCAAATCTTCGTTTACATGGTGAAGTCCACAGTTTTCATCGGGTTTTTTTCAAACTTTCCCAGAATGATTACCATCGTAAGGATTGTTCCTTTCGATATTGGGTCATATGCGTCCAGAAACGGGAAAAACGGCCTTATTAAAATTCGATAAATCCTCGTTTACGCAATAGAGTAAACAGTTTTCGTCGGATTCTCTTCAATCTCTCTCAGAAAGATTGTATCATTGTAAGGATTGTTACTATCGAAATTGGGTCAGATCCGTCAAGAAACACGGGAAAAGAAGCCTTTGATTAAAAATTCTATTAAAAATCCTCTTTTACGCTCTAAAGTCCAGTTTTTACCTCACCTGAGCACAACGCGCTCAAGGTGAGCTATTGTGATCGGTAATTGTCCGGCGTCTGTCTGTCCGTCCGTAAACAATTATAAAAAACTTCTCAACGTAAATCATAAGGCCTAGATCTTTGATATTTGGTACATATCATCATCTATTGACCCTCTACCAAAATACTTCAAAGAATTACTGAACTCTTAAAATGAACCATTTTCTGTGCGATTCCTGATTTTACAAAGAAAATCTGTGAAAATTTTCTCCTAAACCATACGGCCAAGATCTTTGATATTTGGTACATATCATCACCTATTGACCCTCTACCAAAATACTTCAAAGAATTATCGTACTCTGAAAATTAGCCCTTTTCTGAGCAATCCCTGATTTTACAAAGGAATAAGGGGGAAAATCTCCAAAACAAATAGGTCTAGAGCTTTGATATTTGGTATGCATCACCACCTATTGACCCTATACAAAAATACTTCAAAGAATGACCGTTTTCTGAAATAAGCCCTTTTCTGTGCGATCCCTCACTTTACAAAGGAATAAAGAAGGAAATATTTGAAAATCTCCAAAACGAATAGGCCTAATGCTTTGATATTTGGTACATATCATCAGCTATTGACCCTCTACCAAAATTCTTCAAGGAATTATGTATTCTGAAAATTAGCCCTTTTCTTTGCGATCCCTGGTTTTACAAAGGAATAAAGGAATTTTTTTTTAAGTCGTCTTCTCCCAAACGAATAGGCATAGAGCTTTGATATTTGGTACATATCATCAACTATTGAATCTTATATTAATCTCCTCCTAAACGAACAAGTCTATAGCTTCGAATTTTAGCAAGTAGTTTTTTCTACCAAAATACTTCGAAAAAAATCTACTGTTAACGTTCCAGAGGACACGTTAGAATAATGAAGAAAATAGAAAAATCTCTTAACAAACCGATAGGTCTACAACAGTTGAAATGAATGTGATATTGTCCATGATCCTATGGAAATACTCCGAAACATGTCTCCTAGATTTAGAAAGACTTTACGCTTTGTGATCCAGCAGCTAGGGACAAACTCTTTCAACAAGAATACCACCAAGCATCTATATGCACCTGAGCATTGCACTCGTTTATAGTGTCCTTGAAGTCTGGTTTTTTTTTTTGCACTAAAAGCTGCAATTTTGGCTTCAATCATATTCAATCTTGGTCAAACGTCATATCTTAAAGACCAGTACGGGATATGGTATTGTCTCTCAATACCACAGAATGCTTTTTTGTCTCAGTTGTCCCGAAATTTCGTCAGATGGATTGCACCAATGGGACGTCGAACGACTAAAATATTTGGTCAAAATTCACTATGTCACATCTTAGATAAATACACGGGATATGAAATTTATAAGACTACAGTCGGTATACTACTTGTGTATAATAAGTTACATTCTTGACTTGCAGACTCCTGTCCAATTCAGTATTCAATGAGCGACCTAGTGCCACCGTGGTCTAGTTACGAATTTTGATTTCCTCAACCCTTTCCTGTTCAATCCCTGGTTTTTTCGTCCCTGTGATTTTATGATTGAGAAAATATTGTAGAAAAAGAAGAAATTGCTTGTGACAAGCAATTTATTCTTTTCCCACAATATTTTCTTCCCTACTGAATGGTTATTTTCTAAACTAAACCCTCTTTGAATTTTCGTCTGCAAAATCTTTGAGCTTGGACAGGTCCAGAACTTTGATGAAACAGGAAAGGGTTAAAGAAAATAGAAAAATCTTTTTACAAACCGATAGGCATAGACCTCTGGTGTCCATGATCGAGAGGTAGAGCGTCGGCTTCCCGATCAAGAGGTCCTGAGTTCGATTCCCGGGAGCGGCTATCGATCTTGGTTCTGACATTGGTCCACACTTTCGGCGTGAGTACTGGTGCGTTTTCCAGGAAGCAGAATCGGGAGGGATTACTCTAAGTTGGAAGAACTTGTTTCCCAATCGATGTAAAACAAATAGGTTTAAACCAAACCAAAAGGGTAAAAGAATATGGTCAATGAAGAAATTACTAGTAACGAGCAATTTTTTTCATTTCTCACAAGATTTTCTACCCATAGAGAAAAATATTTTTTTTAAATTTCAGCAACTTTGAAATATCGTCTGCAACTTCTTTCAATATGGAGCAGTCTAAATTGGTGTCGTCTGGAAATGGGTTGAAGGGTAGAATACATGGTAAGATATAACGGCCGGTCTTTACAAGGGTAACCTACGGAAAACCTGAAATTTCGAACCTGTGCACAAACCGAAATGTCGGATAGAATATGTACTTTACGCGCTTTGAAATGATCGTTCCTACCCAATAACGCTTTTCGACGCCCGAAGGGAAAAGGCTTTTGAAAACATTTTGGAAAATGAAGAAATTGCTAGTTACAATTATCTTAAATATTTACTAGCACACAAGACAAAGGAAAAATAGTTAAATTTCATCGACCACATCTTTGAAATTGTACCAGTTTAAGACTTTGTCATTTCGAAATGGGTTAAAGTACTAGTAGATAGACATTATTGCACACAGAAATGTCGAATATATGCGAACGTTTTTTACCAAGATTAGTCAACGAAAGCTTCCGATTCTAACAAGGGTTGAACTTTTTGTGGTAGCCATATTGTCCCTTTTCGCATGGCGAACTATTCATGTCAAATGAGAGAGAACACAATTAACAGGTCGCCACTGTTAGTAAAATCCGTTTATCCAACATCTGGTATAATTATTTTCGTTGATTGCAGCCAATTTCAATATTTTAGACTTTTCCAATTTGAAAGAAGCTGCTCAAAACAATTTAAAGTGAGTGCAATTTGAAGAGTAACCAACCTTCAGAATGGAAAATATTGTGGGAAAAGATTTTGCTTCTTTTAAGCAATTAATTCTTTTCACACGAAGTTTTATCAAGTATAAAGTCGCAGGTATTAAAAAACAAGGGATGGTGCAGGAAAGGTTTAAACGTCATCGTTTAGGTTACCCACAAAGGGTTTGGTTTGTATACGCCTCCAAAGGTTGTCGTATATTGGTATACCCTTCTCCGACTGTCCGTCCGTTCAGAAGTCCGTCCGTTCGTCTGCATCTCTTCAACACATCGATAAGGTTTATGGAGGGATTTGCATGAATCACAGAATGTTCCTGACCTTGGGCATATTGTAGGGGTATTTGCTATTTTAGGCTACGTCAAAGAAAAAGGGGCTTCATGCAGATTTTCTTACTAAGGCATCTTCTACATTTACTAGGTTATTTCCGCGTCGTCTTACTTTGCGCGTGCACGGGACCCGAGAACTTATAAGCGGGTTCGTGAATTCGCGAGTGGCCGTATGATTTAGACGAATTTGAATGAAATTTCCACTGAATGTTGATAGTCACCTGACCATGTGCATATTGTCTTAATTTTGCCATATTAGGCTGCGTCACAGAAAAGGGGGAGGACTTAACCCATTCCTGTTTGGCAATATTTTAGACCGATCTAAATTCAAAGCTTTAGCAGACGAAAATTTAATGTGGATATAATTTGAAAAAAATAACCATTTTGTAGGGTGGAAAATACTGTAGAAGAAGCAATTTCTTCTTTTTCTGCAATGTTTTCTCAATTATAAAATCCCAGGGGCATAAAAGCCAGGGATTAAACAGGAAAGAGTGAATACAAAAAGGTCACGTATATTGTTACGATAGCACTCTTTTCGGCTTCTGTTCACGATCATGTATTTAGCAAACTTGTGCCGTTTGATATCGCCGTCGAAGTAAGTAGTCGGGGATCAGTGGGCATGGCAAGCGACAAGTATTCGTTAACCCTTTCCCGTTTCTTGAAATTTGAGACCGATCCAAATTGAAAGATGTTGCAGACGACAGTTAAAACTGGATGCAATTTGAAATGAAACCAACCTATGTGGTAGAAAATATTGTGGAAAAAGAGGAAATTATTTGTTGCAATCAATTTCTTCTTTTACCACAATGTTTTGCAAGTATAAATTTGCAGCAACGTCAAATCTCGGGTTTGTACAGGAAAGTGTTAATCGAATGTTATTTTACGTTGTACAGACGATTAAGTTCTTGACATGCTTAATAAAATCTTCTACAGAACTGCATTAAAATCAAAGGGCTGACAGTACTGGATACAATGGTTGTGGGTTAATAATTCTTTTGAAAATTTTATCTTTCTAACAACTCTGGCTTAAAAGGGACAAGCCGGGGGTGTAGATTAAGATCAGACTGCACCGATGTGCAGACTGATCTTTGTCTATAGCTCCTTTCAAAACAGGAATGTTTAGGATTCAGTTTGACAAGGATAAACTAGCGGTAAGGTGTTACTCAACGCATACTCAGCGAACTATACTTCACGACAGGGAGTTGTCAATGTGCGGAGTAATTATATACTTAAACATTCAACGGTAAGGTCACTACCTTCATGGTCTGTAGCTTTTTATATCTTTAACAACTCGAAATAGCTTTGACCTTTTGTTAACGAAGTTTAGACATTTCAAAAGAAATTCTCAAACAATTCATTATGTTTGGAAAGTGAAAAACCTTTCTTTACTTCACGGTCAGACCGTTGTTGGACTACCCAAACTTCGTAGCTACAGCCAATTTAAAGTTGTAGTTACAATGTTTTGGTAGCCAAACGATTTCAAGCTCTAGCTACGAGGTTTTGACCCATTACCAGACGGAAAAATCTTATAGTGGTCCAAATTGAAAGGAGTTGCATATGACACAAGTTTTTTCTTCAATTTTAGATTTTTTTTTCAACATTCCGCAATAGAAAACATTGTTTTAAATGAAGAAATGGCTTGTTGGAAGCAAGTTCTTCATTTTACACAATATTTTCCAGATTGTATTGCTTAGGGGCGTCAAAAAGTGTCATTGTGTTGACAGCAGCGATTCGTTAATTGAAAAAAAAAAAAACAACTGTCGATGCTTATACGTTTAACTTCGATGGGAAATGTACTTGAATCGTGGTCTTTGAGAAACACGCTTAGGATACTAGTAATCGGATTAGTGCATTTCAACCCCAACTACAACTGCAAAGGTATCGTAACTCGCACATGCTGATGGTAAACTTAGGAAAGGATTAAACCATTACCAGACGTTAAAATATTAGACTGGCCCAAATTGAAAGAAGTTGCAACCGACAATTTAAAGTTTATGAAATTTTGGATTTTACAACTTTCTGGGTAAAAAAACATTGTAAAAGATGAAGAAATTGCTTGTAACAAGGAATTTCTTCATTTTGCGTAATGTTTTCCAAAGCCTTTTCCCTTGGGGCGTCTGAATGAGGTATCAAGACAAGTCATCTAAAGTGATCGATGACTTTTGAAAGCCAGTGGAGTGTCACAGGCCCTTTTGGATCTCCATTTTTTCCTTCCTAGGTCATGGCCATATCGCAGTTGGTACCGCATCGGATTCTCAATTATGAGGTCCCGGGCTCGGTCCCCGGTCGCTACAAATATCCTTTTCGACATCTGTCTCATCTGTCCAATGGGAAGATAATCGTATCTCGTATGTCCAATGGGTAGGTAATCGTGGGATTAGCAGCTGGGAGCTCGGAAAGGGTGAAGTGGTAGTATTGGTGTGAGAATTACCAAGAATCTATTGTTAAGTGCTCTAGTCTCCGTGACATGACTGAAATATTGTTAAAAGTAGCGTTAAACCTCATTAACCCGTTACCACACAATGACACTTTTGGGCGCTCCTCTATAAAAACAATTCTGAAAACATTGTGTATAATGCAGAAATTGCTTGCAACGAGCAATTTCTTCATTTTACACAATATTTTCTACCCAGAAAGTTGAAAAACCCTTGTAATTTCAAGAACATTAATTTGTCGTCTGTAACTCATTTCAATTCGGACCAGTCTAAAATTTTCTCGTGTGGTAATGGGTTAAATAAACCAATTTTTTCATTCCTTACTAAGGTATCTTTACGATTACTGGTTATTCGTTTATTCATGTCAAGGTATCCAAGCTGTCCGAATAAAGGCCGGTGTGCTTGTTTGTATTTTGTCAAATATAAAGATAAACAAAACAGTTTCAAGGTTTTGACAATTTCATTCTCATACCTGTATCAATGAAATGGCGATGTGTTGATTTCATGACAGGTTATTTACGTTGACTGAACAGATAAAAACATTTGAAAACCTTTTACGATTTCAATATCATACCTGAACCATTTGAATTGGGATGTGTTTATTTCATGTCAAACAATTTACATTTATCATGTTCATGTATTAGATGGTAAAACTGACGTGAGTTTTTAATTAAAGTTGGATTAGTACATTTAACTATCAAGGTAAGCGTCTTGAGCTATTACGTCCCTCTCTTTCAGCCTGGGCAGTCTAAGCAGTGTCGAAACTTTACGAACCGTCGAACTATTTCATTTCGCTTGACGTATCAAAAAGGCGTTGCGTCCACTACGCATAATACGTACACATGATATGAGTTGCATTTTCAGATTTTTGATTAAGAAAAAGTCATTGGGTGATGACCCACTTTAACCACAGTCTCATCTGGCTATTGTTACAGTGTATAATCACCCACCAACCGTTTTCAAGTAATTCTTGACGAAAGACCCCCAATCAAATCCCAAACAAGGGGATCTTCTTCGTACCCTGCATCTCCCGTATTTGTGTTTGTGCTATATTTACATTCTTTGTGTTAAACCTTTCATTTGATATACATGTATTTAGGTTAGGCTAAATTAAAGGGTACTGCTGAGCAGAAACTGTTTGGAATATTTTTTAAGTGGATTGAACCGGCAGTCTTATCTTAAACATCTTTATGCAGGTGGGTGGGGGATTGAAATGACTCAATTAGCACCGTATATTTCAAAGGAGTAAACGTTGTTATCTATACTTGAAATATCGTTGAAAGATCGTAAAATCGCCGTGGAAACCAAACATTTTACGGGACAATTCACAAATAAAGCGTAAGCAGGAAATGTATTTGTTGAAGTTTTCAATGCACCACTGACTTTGTCCAAATAAGTGTCATTCGTTTACATCAAAGTGTGTCAACGTAAACATAAGGTGCAAGATCTCATAAACAAAAGTAGCGCTTGCAAAGATGTTATCCTCTCAATTTTCAAATCTTTAAATGTAGTGCTTTCAGACAACTGAAAGAAGGGAATAGGCTGATGTTTGTAATGAAAATGACTGCTCATGACTCTAAAAAGGGGAAGCTAAAATGCCATAATGAGGGACATTCTCGGGTTATCTCCCTTGAATACTCCGCAGAAATACATTGGTCCCTATCAGTGTTTTACTTGGACTTTATCCTAGGTTTCTTTGCACTGTCTGGTTTTAAGATCAGCTGTATAATACAAACTTTAGAGCTGAAAAATTCGTTTCATCTTGAAAATACGTTTCTTTGTTATTTCTGAACCATAAACTAACACCATCAAGAGATTGTATTTATAATAGAATTAGAAAAGGCAAATAAAAAATCGCAACTTCCCCATACTGAACAAGGATAAAAACAAAGGTAGTGAAGTGAAAGGACCAATGTACAATTTGGCACACCTCTGATTTAATGGTCACAGTACAAAGGGAAGATAACACAGGAATGTCCCTCATATTCTCGCGACGAATCGCAAAACACGAATAGAACCGGAATTCGCCAGTTAAACACATGATCTGTCGATCGCATCGAAATCACCTCATTAGTGGTTTCCATGACGTATCAATTACGTCATTTGCTTCCGCTAGCAAGTCGGTCATTATCGGCATTATACGAATACTGGCGATCTCATCCAATGAATTACGATGTTTCAAAGTAGGGCATAGTAATGAACACAAGAAAGAACATTAATTGAGAACATGACATTAATAACTATCTGAAAGCAGATACTTTTGCTATATCAAATTTGTCGTGAAATTTTGTTCAAAAGCCTCTTTAACCCATTAACAAGAGGAAAAATTCAGACTAGCCCAATTGCAGACAACAATTACACTTTTTGTAATTCATTGTCTTTTTTGATAGAAATTATTGTGGATAATGTGTCTCCATCATTCACTTCATTTTCCACAATGTTTCTCAAAGCTTCATTCTTTGGGGTCGTATATGGCGTGATTGTGTGGGAATGGGTAAAATAATTTGCAAGCAATACCGCATTCTAACACATAAGAAGTATTTTAATTGACCAATCGCTGGCCCCGCTCATTGACTCCGACACTAAGTCCCGCTTCGATTTTAAACGGTGTTATTAAAAAAAATAGCCGGTAGCATGTATCAAAAAGGTAGTATAGTTGGTTGCCGAGTTAAACGTCGTAACTACAGCTTGAATAAGCTGTAGTTACGACGTTTAAGTCGCAAAACCAACAAAATAACTGAAATACTGTTAAAAGTGGCGTTAAACCCAAATCAATCAATCAATTAATCAATCAATCATAACTACAGGTTATTCAATCTGTATTTACGGTCACCAAACAGCCTTTGTACTTTTTTGTCACATGTTACTGACCACAGTATTTTGTAAAATAACGCCTTCATGTTGGAGCTCACTGTGGTGGCCAGCAATCCGCCAAACTATTCAGATTTTGTGAATGTACGCAGTAGTCGCTATTAAATATGCTTTTTAACATTTTCCCTATCTATGCATGTTATTTAAACTGTCTTTCCACGGATACCTTCTGATGACAGACAAGATAGATTTTTTTTTTTCAAATTGGAATGAAAATCGTAAAGGAAAAATCTCCCAGATCTGTAATTGTGTTGTATCTAAACTTTCAAGTCATCACATTACATTTAAACGTCGGTAGGGTACCAAAATAGTTACAAGTACAGCTTATTCAAAATGAAGTTTCAGGATTTTGGTAACACAACAACATTTATCTTGTTATAATTCACCGCACGATTTCTCAAACATCTTCGTTATTGTTTGTGCATATATTTGATATGTTTTAATGTACAACTTTTATCTATTCAATTTTACGTACATAACATCCTTGAGTAACATAAACGTCGTAGCTACAGCTTAAGTAATTGTAGATAAGAAGTTTTGGACGCACAAATAGCGACATGTAACCAGTTCCCACACAATGGCGCTTTTGGGCGCCCCTTAAGAAAAACGACGGGAAGCATTGTGTAAATCACGGAGTCGCTTGTAACAAGCAATTTCTACATTTTCCACAATGTTTTGGAGCAAAAAGGTGGAAAAATCTCAAATTAGATGTTGTCTGCAACTCCTTTCAGTTTTGACAAGTCTGAAATTTTGTTGTTTTGTAATGGGTTAAATGCAATAGAAATAAAAACATTGTAAAAATTCCTGTACACAAGCATTACTATTACATAAAAAGTGCCGTATACAAGAATTTCTTTTAAAACAACAACAACATAGGATACCGTCGAATTCATAAGATTTTAGCCGTCTTACTAGAAAAAACGTTTGTCTTTTTCAAGTATGAACTAAAATGACGTTAGATTGAGACCGCAGAGAAAAAAGACAATTGGTTATCGAAATCAAATTGTTTTAGCCTTTCTTTTCCCATTCCCACACCGTGACGCTTTCTGAGGCCCTTTCATGGAAACCTCCAGTATATTTCGAATTTCGTCATTCACTATCGATTTGTTTCTTTTTTTACTATTTGGACAGTACATGTATATATTTTGCAAATTTATTTCGATTGAAATTTAACAACAACAAAAAAAAACCTTCAAGGCCACCTGATGTAGATAGCTTTGTTTGTTTGTTTGAATTGGGTTTTACGCCGCTTTCAACAATCTTTCAGTTATATCGCGGCGGCTGGAGCACCTAACAATGGATTCCTGGTATTTCTCACACCAGTACCACCATTACATCCTTTCCCAGTCTCCAGCTGCTATCCCACATAGGTCTACGATTATCGACCAATTGTTGAGAGACAAATAGTCGGAAAGGATGAGTGCCGCCGTCAGGGATCGAACCTGGGACCGCTAGATTGACAGTCCGACGCGCTACCAACTGCGCTATAACGGCGGCTGATGTAGATAGCAATTCATCATTTGACGGATTGCTGGCCCCGCCCACAGAGCTCCCATTGAAAGTTATATTCAAATATTGAAAGAATTTATTTTGCAAAATGTACGACAAGTAGCGTGTAGCAAAAAAAAATAGAATGGTTAGTTGGCTATCTAAACGTCGTAAATACACATTGGATAAGCTGCAATTACGATGTTTAAGTCGCAAAACCATATAAAGAGGTTCACATCTAAAAAAGTTTAAAACTTCAGCTAACTACAGGTCTGGGTAAATGAGATAATTGATCGACAGATTGTTTGATTGATAGAAGCGATAAGTCAATTTTCCAAAACCTTTGCTCTTCTTTTCGAGCGGGAGGTGAGGGGGTTCAGAAAGCAAAAATGATTTTCATCCGATCTCAACCAGCCCAAAGATCAAATAAACATTGTAGCTATATTTAAAAGCGTGGTTGATTTCAAGTTACATTACTGTTTTCAGATAAAATATACTTTTTTGTCATTTCAAGATTTTATCTATTAAACCTGACCTTGGGTGTTTACTGGGGCCTCCAACCTTTAACACCTTTTAAAAGTTTATACCAATATTGTATATCGCTTTGAAATAACAATGAGTAATTTGATACCTTAATCCAAAAACCCATGGTAATCTGATTATAAATATCTTTACTTCCGCACATGGGCCGCGGCCATAGCGTAGTTGGTAGCCCGTCGGGCTCTCTATAAAGAGGTCCAGAGTTTGATCCCCAATCGCGGCAACTATTCTTTCCGACATTTATCTCTCACCAGTGTGTACGCTTATGTGGGATGGGCAGCCGGGGGCCGCATTTGAAATGATGCATCTGATTTAGACACACTATTTATCATTCGCTCGTTGGTGGGAGGAAATTCGTCGGTGCGAGAGCCAAATGAGGTAACTACAGCTTTGATAAAGCTGTAGTTACGACATTTTGATTGTACACCGAAGAAATATCGCGATGGCATTTTATTAATTTTTTAAAAGAATAGTTTGTTCGAACAGTTTCAGACGGACAGTACCGATCGCGTGACATATAAGTGTGCCTTGCGTCAACTGGCGCTCGTGTACAAGAGGTGAAATTGTTCAGGAGAAACGTTTATATATGTTTCATACTTGATTTCATATAAGGTTGTTGTCAATAAAGTGGTTGATTTCATACTTCATTTACCCCTACCCCATTTTTATTTTATGGGAGTGCAGGAATCATAAAAAGAGAGACACACTTTTCTTTTCACAGATCCATTAGATTTTGACGATTGCGGAGTAATATGTCTAAACTGTTTATAATAGTTTCTTAAAAGCCCAGTCAAATCAGTTGCTTTAAGCCCTGGTTTATTTGGAGAAAAGTTCGAAATTTTTTAGGCTTAGATAAAGATCAAGTTTTTATGTGATCAGTATCCTTTTATGGGGACGATAATTTATAGTTTATGTCAAGTCTCAAAAGTTTCGATGTCAGAATTGTCTTTATTATCGGACACTCACCTGAATTCTCAAGAAACTTGGAAACTATAACGTTTAGAGCAAAATTTATATTTGCAATTAATTCAATTTGCAGACCACTTTGGGTGATTAGACAAAATAATATGCTAGTTAACCCATTCCCACACAATCACGCCTTTTGCACTCCCCAAGAACAAAAGCTATGACAAACACAATATTTCTAACCTAGAAGGCAAAGAATTTTCAAATGTCACAAACGTGAATTTGAAGACAGCAACATCTATCAAATAAACTAGTCTAACATATATGCCATGTGGTAACAGGTTAAGTGAATCTGGCAACTTATTTTCACTTGTTTACACCCCTAGATCAATGCTAACTGTATCATGACATATATTTTATCACATTCGAACCCATTCCCGCACAATTATTATCCACAATGTTTTCTAACATAAAAGACAAATTGTTTTTAAATTTTCATCTACTGAAAATGTCATCTGCAGCTTCGTAGAATTTGGACCAGTGTAATTATTTGTCGTCTGGTAATAGGTTAAGCCAATGGTCAAATAGTCATATAACTGATAAGTGGTTGGGGTATTAAGATTGACTAAAATCTCATAGAAATGATATTCCCATAAATTAATCTTATTGGTGAGTACAGTCTCATCTTAGGCTACACCACCTGGTTGTGTGGTTCTTCCTAACAATAACGTTCAAAAGAAACACTTGCCTATCATAAGGCCTACCAGGGCTTTCAGTTCTTTGGGTTAAATACAGTTCTGATAAAAGAATTTAATGAATCTTGACAAGAGTATACTATTTATAAGTTTCTCCATCAAAGACGAGTTCCTTGTCTTATTTTTAGCTCGGCTGTTTTCGGAGAAAACCCAGACATATTGCCATAGCCAGGTCGTGGTCTTCGACTGTGTCTACGTCGTCCCAAAACTTTGAAATTCTATAATATCTCTGGTATTACTGTCAAAATTCACTTGAATCTCGGAATGTGTGTTTACTATCAATAACAACAATGAGGATAAATCTAAATGCATTCTTGAACGAATTATTTCCCTTTTTCGACTTAGAATTTTTACCCACTATCAAGCGCTTGGACTGCCGAGCCATGGCATCCGTATGTGGTGCTCTTTTTACTAATAATGATTGCATGATACAACAATTTGATTGTCATTTTAGATTTATCCGCCTTATTTCTATTTTACTCGAGGATATCGTAAAAATATGAGAAATCGTATTACCATGGTATTCCTAACTCATACTAAATGTTACCATGCGCTGGAGAGAGAGAAACAATGGAGGGAGAGAGATAGAGAGGAAGAGGGAGAGAGAGTGATAGAGTAGGGAAGGAATGGAAGAGAGGCAAAAGGGCAATGAATACTAGCCGTTGTTACCCTTTTTCACCTCGGGGTAGACCGGGGCTCTCTGAAGTGTTATTCCTAAGTACACCACTCGTCTACCATCCGATTACGAGTCTATCCGCTCGGCAAACGCGCCAGATTAGGTTCTCCAAAGAAAGGTAATAGTTCTAAGTATTGTTACAACTTGGTGGACTAAGGCGGTGACTTAGCATTAGAGTCTTGCCCTAAGGCATATCATAAGAGTGCAGTTCGAACAATCGACCACAAAACAAGAACTCCGTGTTGTACTTACTGAACTATCGAGGCACATCAAATCTCACAATGGCAAGAGACCGTTTATCAGCGCAGTAACAGCCTAGAGCTAGACAACCATCGGCATTACTGTATGTTAAACAAATAGGATGCCCAATAACCTTGATCTTGGATAGATTGGTTCCGTGTTTCTGGCCATCTGGAGTTATAACATTTACAATGACAGTCTCGTGTCTGATAACGAGAAACAGTAAGTTATTTAATGGACCAAGGCACATTCCAAACGGAGCTATCAGATCAGAATCACAAAGTTTATACATCACTCGTCCACGTTTATCTAAACAGGTCAGTGTATTGTCGCCATCGTCATTCACAAACAGTTTGCTTCCGTCATTAGTGACCTTTACCCCTACAGGACACGTGAATATATATTTACCATCTATGAAACCTAAACGTCTTTTAAATTCGCCTGTTTTCGTCAACACTCGCACCTCTCCGTCCCCTGGGTTATTATGGCACGTGACATATATCTCGTCATTGTGAAAGTCAACCCCTGTACACTCTCGCTTCAATAGGATATTCCGCTTGACAAGAACACGCGGAAGAATTTTAACAACCTTAAGTTGTTTATCTTTGCCAAGAGAAACCAACACTTCAGTGTCGGAAAATTTACAGGCTGTGATGGCTCTGACTGACAAATGGAATTCTTCATGAAATGATTCGTCTAATAACTTCAATCCATGTTGCGCGCAGGCTAAAACAACATGACCGTCTGGCATGGCTACGATAGATTGTACCTGTTCACAGTCAACATCATAGCGTTCGATATCAGTAACTGCCATATTTGGGCTTGATAACTCATAACGCCTATAGTCAATCTGTTCAACATGTCCAAAAGTGTTTAGTTCATTTAGGCATTTGGTCACTAAACTATTCTGTCTGAGCTGAATGTTAAGATCGCCGTGTTCTCTTTCGACGTTTTCAATAACACGTCTATATTCAGGGATGTCACATTCAGTTTTTTTCATCGATACAAACATGGCGTCTTTCTGACCTGTATCCTCACATTGTTTCAGTTTCTCGATTTTATCTCTGATCTTATTCAACATATCGTCTGCGATGCTGATATGGTCATCCAATTCTTTATCAATTCTTTCTTCGACAGCCTTTATTTCCTCAACCAGTTTACTTTCCAGTTCCTCAAGCAGGTTTGAAAATTCTTTTCTGATATTTGTTATTTTAACTTGACATTTCTTGATTTGTAATTTCAGCGTGGCTTTGTTTTTGTTTTTCTTTTTGCGCACGGTTTCGTACCAAGTTTCAAGAGCTCTCATTTTTTCTTGCACTCTTTGAAATGCTTTTGTTGGATCATTTTGAATTGTATGATTGCTGATATCTGTTACGTCACAATCATTGTGAGACGCCGTCTTGCACTTATGACAACAAACCATGTTATCAGCCTTGCAGAAATATTTAAAGGTCATCTGGTGCTTCTCGCATACCATTGAATCTGGTACCCGCTTGCCAATAAATAGCGATAGCAACTGGTCCCCTGTTAGCAGTGTATGATCGCGAGTCGGTTTCCCCGTTCTGTGTTTTTGATCACAAGCTTTACAGAGGGCCAGTTGGCACTTCTCGCAGTAGGAAATGGCCACTAATGTACGATGTGTGCACACGTCACAAGTTCTATCGAGGCTATCTGACCCCATTTCCAGTGCCGAATTACTAGCAGCCATTTTATATCGGAAACCTAGAAGAGAGAACGCCATATATAAGCAAACATAGGATTTAGGTAACACTGTTAGATCATTTTTGGGGTGTGTGAATTAAAACGCGGTAATCGACTTCATACAAAGGTATGAGATGAAGAATAAGCTGGTGAGAACGGGTGATTTGGCAGCGGGTACACGAGGATATATAGAGAATATTGTGTTACGATAGCGATACAACATCTTTTATTCGATTTGAGCTTCGGTCTCGTGAAATACCAAGATCTTCCTCTAGAGCGAGAAGCAAATACAAGATGTGTACCGTTGACGTAATATAGTATTCTATCAATTATATCCCTTTTTTTTCAAATTTTTCGTCATTTAATTACATCTTAAGTATCTGCCTTCTTCTTTACCATTCTGATTACGTTTATTTGCTTTATGACTTGACTTACAGAAGGAAAATGACGTCAGCTTATATTACCTTATATCAGAAACGGATCTTATTTTCTATCCAATTTTGTCTGTATGGAATGTGAATATTTTACTTGAAATATTTATAGGTAAATGTATATTAAAAGAGATAAGGGTTGTGACAGTACGAAATGATATCTTGTTCTCATTGTCGCTTTTTAGTGTTCCAACCATCTCGCTCCTCATTTCTAATGTTCTTAATTCCTTGAGTGCCTGTACTAGTTGCAATATACGCGTGTTGATCTCCAGGTCCACTTTTGTAATTTCATCGTCTCTTTGCCGCATCGCCCCGCGTAAACTCTTATTCCGTCGCACTTTCGTATTCATCTCAACGTCCTCTCTCGAAGCCTCGTATTATCCTTGTCGTACATTTGTATTCATCACACCACCCACTCTCGCAATCTAATGTTATCATTATCATACACTCGAAATTATCACATCGCCACTCTCGCAATCTCGTCTTTTCCTTATATTAGATATGCACCTATCACACCGCCCGCTCTGACAATCTAAAGTTATCCTTGTAGTACACTCGGAATTATCACGACGGCAATCTCGCAGTCTCGTGGTTTCCTTATATTTTACTAGTATCTATCAAACCGCCCACTCTCGAAATCTCATGTTACCTTTGTCGTACACTTGAATTAATCACACCGCCCACACTAGCAACCCTGTGTTTCTTTGTTTTACACTCGAAGTTATCACATTACCCTTGTCGTGCATTTGCATTTATCGCACCACCTTCTCTCGCAATACCATGTTATCCTTCGTTTACATGCGAAATTTGTCTCACCGCGCACTCTCACTATCTCATTTTATATGTTCTCCTTGTTGAAACCTCGTATCAACCACACCGCAAATTCTCGTGATCTCTTGTTATCCATATTCTCTCAAGTATATCTTACCGTTCACGTTTGCATTACATGTATTATAATCTCGTTTTCCGTCCGTCTCATGTTGTCGTCCACTCTCGCAATCTTTACTTTGCTGAAAGTTCTGCTGGAGAGCTGGAGAGCAAATTCGATATTATGCTTTCAAGCTGTATAAATAATTCGCCCAAAGAATAGTATCAATTGATTTTTCCTTTGATTATAATCAGCGCTGTTTAGGAATTTGTTAATTTCAGCCCAGAAAAAGAGAGAATTTTGAAATTTCATGAACCTGCTGTCAGCATATACTCTTAAACTTAAGTTATCATATTTCCATATTTTTTCTGCTTTGGCTTTATAAAAAAAGCTTTCAGGGATGATCTAACCATGACTATATAACAATCGAGAATTTTTAAAAATCTAGTTTTCACAAAAAGTTGCTAATTTGTCGGTACCCATGTTGCACCAAGGTCATACGTTCGTGTAAAATAATATCATTTCTAATTAACATTCACGGAAATATCGTACACCAGGATAGAACCCACGTGTTGTGAAAGAAATGTAAATTAAAGTTGTTTTACCATAATTCTAAAGTCGGAATGCAACGATATGTCCAATTTCTCAGTGACGACCAATTACAGTGCGTACGGCACTTTGATTATTGCTGCGTTACAAGAATCGTAGTAAAAAAACATGGGATTGCAGCATTACGAGAACGAGCATCGTCATTACATATGCTAATTAGCATCACGGAAATGAGCACCACCAATACATGAGATATTATAATGGTTATCGATTCGTGAGGCACCATCAAAACATAGGAGAGTATATCTTCGAGAGTGAGAATCACTATCGGGTAATAGTCTTATTATCGCCCCGTTTCGAGATTAAGCACATTAGGATAATAAGAGCGTAGGTATAATCGAATATGGGAAAATACGACTGTTATTGCAACCTTTCTAGATTAAGCGTCATTCACGCATGGGATATTATTACAATTATTGCAACCTTTCTAGATTAAGCGTGCCTGTTATTGTTAAATTTCGAGATTCAGCGTCATTTACGCATGGGATATTAATACCATTATTGCAACCTTTCTAGATTAAACGTCAATCATGCACGGGATATTATTACCGTCATTGCGTCATTGCTTCATTTCGAGATTAAGCGTCATTTTCGCACGGAATAATATGACTGTTATTGCTTCATTTCGTAATTAAGCGTCATTCACGCACGGAAAATATGGACGTTATTGTTTCATGTCGAGATTAAGCGTCTTTCAAACATGTGATAACATGACTGTTATTGTTTCATTTCGAGATCAAGCGTCATTCACACATGTGATAATATGACTGCTGTTGTTTCATTTCGAGCATTAAGCGTCAATATGACCGTTATTCTTTCATGTCGACATTGAGCGTCACTCACGCGTGGGATAATATGACTGTTATTGCATCATTTCGAAATTAAGCGTCATACACGCATGGAATTATATGACTGTTATTGCTTCATTTCGAAATTAAGCGTCATTCACACGTAGGCTTATATGACCGTTGTTGCTTCATTTCGTGATTAAGCGTCATTCACAAATGAGATGATATGACTGTTACTGCTGCATTTTTTAGATTAAGCGTCATTGCCACGTAGAATAATACTTCCGTTATTGCTGCATTTCTAAATAAAGCATCATTTACAAGTGTGATTTATCGAGGGTTATTGCGGCATTTCTAGACATAGCGTTATCCACATACAGGATAATATGTTCGTTTTTGCGTAATTGATCTATTCCGAGATTAAGAGTCATTCACACGCGAGATAATATGAACGTTATTTCTCCGTGTCCAGATAAGCATCATTGAGTTGTGGAATAATATGACTGTCATCACTCATTTCGAAATTAAGCATCATCATTCGTAGGATTATATGACTGTTATTTCTGCATTTCGGGATTAAGCCTCATTCACAAGTGGGATATTATGGCTGCTATTACTAATTTCGAAATTAAGCATCATTCACACGTATAATTATATTACCGTTATTGATGCATTTCGAATTTAAGCGTCATATATACATGATATCATGACCGTTATTGTTGCATTTCTAGATTAAGCGTCATTCACAAGATGGATAATATGACCGTTATTGTTGCATTTCTAGATTAAGCGTCATTCGCACGTGGGATCATATGACCGTTATTGTTGCATTTCTAGATAAAGCGTTATTCACACGTGGGATCATATGACCGTTATTGTTGCATTTCTAGATTAAGCGTTATTCACACGTGGGATCATATGACCGTTATTGCTGTATTTCTAGATTAAGCGTCATTCACAAGTGGGATCATATGACCGTTATTGTTGCATTTAGAGATTAAGCGTCATTCACACTTGGGATAATATGATCGTTATTGTTGCATTTCGAGATAAAGCGTCATTCACACGTGAGATAATATGACCGTTATTGCTGCATTTCTAGATTAAGCGTCATTCACAAGTTTGGATAATATGACCTTTATTGTTACATTTAGAGATTAAGCGTCCACACATAGGATAATAAGACCGTAATTTCTTCATTTCGAGATTGAACTTCACCAACTCATGGATATCATTTTTAATCCGGCATTTCGGGATTGAGAATCATCCACACATTAGTAAATATGATAGCTGCGCAAAGTTTTTTTATCGGAATGCTTATCATCATCCAATCTTGTCGAAAATGTTCACATTATTCATCGAATAGATAGTATTACATAAAATTTTCTAAATAATGGTTTTTAAAGCCCGATTCATATAAAATATTTGTGCGCGCGCGCGCGCGCGCGTGTGTGTGTGTGTGTGTGTGTGCGTGCGCGCGTGCGTGCGTGCGTGCGTGTGTGTGTGTGTGTGTGTGTGTGTGTGTGTGTGTGTGTGTGTCACCAATTGGCCGATCGCTGGTTACGCCTACTGACATCCGACTTGGCAATGAGATTAAGATATCAAATGACGTTACTTGTCATAATTAATCAACAGCAATCGTGCACTAAAAGCAAATCAATGGTTGGCGATCTAAGCGTCTAGACTGCAGCTTGAATAAGCTGTAATAAAGGTATAGTAATGAGGCTTAATTCGAAGACCAACAGAACGATTTACATGAACAGCGGCGATCCGTCAATTTCAAGATGTCAAATTTATCAGGGATTTTCAAATTAATAATAAAGCCAAAATGTTTATGTAAAAGACGTTGTGTAAATGAGAAATTGCTCATTACAAGCATTTGTTCCTTTTCCACGATGGTTTTCTAAATATCATGCCCCTACGGCATGCAACACCGTATGGTTGTATGTAAATGCGAAAAGCCGTATCGTCAACACAAATACAAAAAAGAAGTCTTGGTTCGAAAAAAAAGAAGAAATAAAAAACACCGAAAATGAGTCTCACAATCACTCCACTTCACGAATAGGTTTTCCTCACATTTCCATGGCGATCACCCACCACGAATGATCCTTGTTTTGCGCATGTGTGGAATCACTTTTTAATGTGCGGCATACAGTCGCATAATATCACCCGTTTTTGGTTTCTTGGTTTTATTTGAGAAACGCTTTGCATAATTAATAATCTTAACTGAGTGCAGTTTATGAAAGTTAGTAAGCGAGCCTCGTCCAAGACTCGATTAAGATCAGTGTGTACCAAAAAGAATCACATGGCTAATCCTATTCATAGCAATAAAAAGTACTTTGTCAGAAGTTTAAAATCGCTACTCTCTTTTTTGCCATGCTTTAATTCAGATGAATATCTTATTGCATTTGGGCAATTGTTCCGTGTCAATTCCTATTCAAATTAACCAGAGCGAGAGAGATATGTCAAAAATATCAATAATTATACTATTTCTATATTCAATAGAATTGAACCACATATCATCGGTGCGAGAGCAAAATTTCGTAACTACAGTTTAATTAAAGCTGTAGTTACGACACTTTGCTCACGCACCGACGTTTATAGGGGTGGTTACGACACTTTGCTCGCGCACCGACGATATTTGGTCGGTATGGGTATAGCAGAGGTCAGTCAAGAAAGGTGTAACGCTTGCTTCTAAGATGTATGCAGTGTGGGACAAAAAAGATAACAGAAAATCGATGATCATTTTCTAGTCATATTAAAGATATTACATGAAAAAAGGAAAACAAACTTTCATACTCAAAGCCACATGGTTGTATAACTAATATATCTTAAAGGCCTACCTAAAGAATCAGGAATTCTCGTTGGATTATCATACGATAATCTTACTGATACACTGGAAAATCCATCTTACTATTTGCTTTGTGATAAGACGAGTCTTTGCAATAAATCTATTGCAAAAAAATCACTCCCATCACAAAATAGTTTTTACAATGTTATTCAAATTCTGTATTTGCTTTCAAAGGCGCTCAACACGAGCACAAAACAAAGTTACTACAATACTGTTGCTTATATATAGAGGCGGGTCTTTTAGTCCAGAGGCAATTTCAATAGATATGTGTGTTTTTTCTTTGGGTTTTTTTTTTTTTCAGGATACACTAAATATTTCTACATTTGACGGGAGACAGTGATCGTCGGTAAACCATTCCAACCAAATGACCCTTTTTCGAAGTCTCTAAAGAAAATCAACTGGGAAATAATTGGGAAAAATGAAGAAAATGCTTGAACAAGCAATATCTTCATTTCACATAATGTTTTCTACCCGGAAAATTGAAAAATCTAAAATTTCATAAACTTTAAACTGACGTCTGCAACTCCTTTCAATTTGGACCAGTCTAAAATTTGGCTGTATGGTAATGGGTTTATATGCTTGTACAACAAGTGCTGTATGATTCATTCTAGAGATTGAGGACCAAAGAACCCAACTGACGGCTGGCCCCACATACCAAACAAACAAACTGGTTTGTCTTTCAGAAGAGAGGTTAAACCTATCCCCCGTGTGATGGTTCTATACACCATGTACGTTAACGATATGGGCAAATCAAAGCACCATATCCCGTAACATATAACCGTCATCTAGGGGCGTCGACGATATGGGCAAAGTCTACGGTAGCGACGACAAATAGAACGAAAATACACGCGTATACATCAAATTACATAAGATCTATTCACGCTTAATATACTCCTTCAAGCTCTACATAACAGCCAGGGTCGAATGATTGATGGGTTTTTTTTTGTTGTTTTGTTTTATGTTCATATTCAGATGTCAATGAAACCTTTTTTTTTCTTTCAAAACAAAAAATATATTAGCAGTTGCGTTGAAAACAAGTAACATTTGTTCGCACATTTTTAAAGTTTGAATGGGGTTTAAAGCTGTCTTCAACAATCTGTCAGTTGACCAATCGCAGCTGCCAATCAAATAATGAGACAACCAATGAAATCATTCATTTAGACTGAATTTTACTTTGAACTCCAACATTGGCCGCCATTTATGTGAAACATTTTTGTTAGTTTAGCGACTTAAACGTCGTAACTACAGCTTATTAAATCTGTAGCTACGACGTTTAGGTCGCCAACAAACCATTCTACTTTTTGGCTACATGCTACCTACCATGGATTTTGCAAATCAACGCCGTTTAAAATCGAAGTGGAACTTCAAGTCGGAGTCAATGGGCGGGGCCAATAGAGAAAAGTAAAAGTCGGCAGGCCATCGCTTTGTCAATTACATAGTGGTGAAATCAGCTTATTCATAGAATAAACGGTACTAGGCCCAGACTCGTCCCCGAGGCCCTCGACTTTTACGAGTCACCCTTGAGCCAAGAAGGGATCCCCGGCATATTTTGCAGATCTTGTATTGACCTATTACCGTGCACTTTGGCACTTTTTGGCGCCCTCTGGAAATATTATCATATAAATCGTCGTGGGAAAAGTAGAAATGACTTGTGACCATCAATTTTCCCATTTCTCACAGTGTTTTTAATCGTTGTTTTCTACCCCAGTGGACTCATTTTCGATTTTTAGTCCAATTTTGATTGGCTGCAGCAACTTCTTGGAATTTGGACAGTCTAGATTTTTGTCGTCTGGTGCACCATGAGAAGGTTAGTGCGTCGGACTGTCAATCTAGAGGTCCCGGGTTCGATCCCCGACGGCGGCACTCATCCTTTTCGACTATTTGTCTCCCACCAATGGGTCAATAATCGTAGACCTATGTGGGATAGCAGCTGGAGGCTAGGAAAGGATATGATGGCGGTACTGGTGTGAGAAATACCAGGAACCCATTGTTAGGTGCTCCAGCCGCCGTGATATAACTGAAAGATTGTTGAAAGCGGCGTAAAACCCCATTCAAACAACCAAACAAACAAAGCACCATGAGAAGGTACATGTATATGAAGATTCTTTTTTTTTCCAAGGTCGTGGGCAGAGCAGTAACGGTCATCTTACAATAAGGACTTTAGATAAATAATGGTTGGTTGGTTTACTGGTTTGTTAATTAGCTAATTTAATGGTTTTTTTGTTTTGTTTTTTTTTTTGTTTTGTTTTGTTTTTTTTTTTATTATTATTATTATTTATTTATTCAGGTTGGTTATTTGGTTAGTTATTTTTGTTGATTAGTTTGTTCGTTGAGGATTAGCCCCCTTTTCTAAAGTATACAGTTATATCGAGGCGGCTAGTGCATCTAATCATAGCCTTCTCTCATTTCAACACCGTGTCTGCAAGTTCAACATTCGATCCGACTCACAATCTGCAGGTTCATTCCAAATCGCGGATCGCATTGTCAATCTAGAGATCAATCTTCGAATCAAAACAATCATTTAGAGCGGAAGTGAACTTTGAACTCTGACATAAGCCGTCATTTATGTGGAGCATTTTTGTTTGACGGCTTAAATATCACAACTACAGCTTATTCAAGCTCTAGTTTCTTTCAATTTGGACTAGTCTAAATTTTGTCCTCCGGTAATGGGTTACGAGTTGTCTAAGTTCAGAGAACTTGCAGACGTTCAAGTTCATGAAATTTTGAAACTCTTGGGGTAGAAAACATTGCTGAATTTATTCCACCTACCCCCCCCCTTTTAGAAGCCTAAAAGCGAGATTGGATGGGAATAGGTTAAAGTGATTCTATCTGCGGCATACTTTATCTGAGCTATTTAGACAAAAGTCAGACTGGCATCTTATATAACAAGACATATTGTGGCTGGTCTAGCTATGGGTGTGGGCTTATTTTTGGAGAGCAATTAGCTCTTCTATGTCATAACTCGAATGCAAATTGGCGTGGGACAAAACTCTAAGAAAATAGTAAGGGGGAAAACAAAAATTTAAGACAAACAACAATCGAATATTCTCTCGATTCAAGTATGCCGTTTTGCTTGTTCGTCGTATTATAATTATTTCTTTTTTCATCAAACAAGTCTAAAAACAAAAAAAGAAAACGATGTAGAAATTTGCCTGTTCGTGGTTCAAGGAATTTCATTGAAAATCAGGTCATACAATCGAGTTCAACTTAACAGTGCTATTTTGCTGCTGTTATTCCAAAAATCATTATGTACATTATACATGTATTCATTCTAAAAATATATTATGGTTAACTTATTTCCACATGTGTGTGCGTGTGTGTGTGGATTATAGTTTTATCTTTACTTTCGCGCAATTGACCAATCGCTAGTCCCGCCCACTTAATTTGTTGGCCACGCCCATTCACTTCGACAGAAGGTCTCGCTACGATTTTAAGCGTTCCATACCTCATGCCTCATGAAAAATCATTCTAATAGTTTGTTTATCTTCGAACTATATTACGCCGTTTGTAAAACGACGCAAATACATGTATTCTGACATCTTTTTCACAGTTTACCATAGCTCAGCCCATTTGCATATTTTTTGGTCTAGTGTAATGTCACGCATGAATACCAAAAATGCAATTCCCTCTGTCATATAAAAAAGAATGTGTACGATAAGTATAGACAGGCGAGGGTGAAGTCGGTTTATTAATTGGTGTTCAGAACACCTTTTAAGAAAATTCTATTTAAATCGCTGTGATGGTACATCTAATCATTGTTTTCTGTCAATTTGACCAATCGCGGCTGTCATTCAAGGAATCAAACGACCAATCAAATCATTTATTCAGCCGGGACCTGAGCTTTCAACCCCGACATTAGCCGCCATTTTTGTTAACCTTTTTGTTGGTTTGGGGAAGTCGTAACTACAGCTTATTCAAGCGGGGCCAGCGATTCTTCAATTCTCACACCAGAACAATCATAACATTGATATCCTTGCCATCAGCTGCATCGACTGCTCACCGAACCTTGGCGTATAGTGTACCGTTTGGGTAAAAAGTCCACTTTAAGTCGTGTGGCTATAAAGAACGCGTGCACGCGTAAATAATACAGGTGATTCCGTTAAGTGCATGCATGTGCGCTTACATTTTGAAAGAGCAAGCGTTCCTCAAGGCGTGCACTTTGAGAATATAAGAGTGCACGCGTAATAAGTAAGCACTTTCACCACCTAGGCGCACTACCTATCTATCTCCAATTGGTGATATACAAATGGTGCAAGTTCGAAATCGACCCTTATCAAATGTCGTAAAGGTTGATGGCAGAGCAGAAGTTCCAACTCATAATTGAGATCGAAGTACGTAATCGACTGAGCCAATCGGAAAAGACCTGAAACAGACCCGCAAATCTAAATTCCCAGCTGCATTTTCAGCGGAATAAGTCGAAAGATTGACTGATTGAAGGGGTTTTAACGCCACTTGTAACAGCCTTGAAAAATGCAGGGTTCTTAACCCATTCCCACTCAGGCCCTCCTTTTTATCCCCCTTAATTATAGAGCTTTGGAAAACATTGTTGAAAATGAAAGAAAAGACAAAAAAGAATTGAAATTCCGTTAACTTGGAATTGTCGTCTGCAACTTCTTTCAATTTGGATCAGTCTAAAAATTTGTTTTGTGGGAATGGGTTAAACCTAGTATTTTACAGCTTAACGACAACATTCACCAACAACCTTTCCTTTTTGATAAAAAAATATGTAAAATTCACATATACCAGAATGACAAAACCGTCATGAAGTGTTCGGACGGAACACTTAATTAAATTGGTTGATAAACTATAGAATTTAAATATAGGCATACCACTCAAATAAACATCATTTGGAGACAAGAGTTACACTCGATTGTTTTAAATCTTACTGGGGCTTTAATTTGCCAAATCTAGACTCTCGGTGTTTTATACAAAAGTCTTATCTGTCGGTTTTATTTATTGTCATACCATGTACGAACACGTGTAACTTCGTGCAACAAAATGCAAAAATTGGGGTATATAGTGCGTATAAAATCATAAAGCATGCAGATTGAAGTAATTGAAAATTCTAATCACAATCTCAAATTTGCGCTTGCAGATTTATATTGTAGATATAGTTTCATTGTGGTCATTAAAATGTAATACTGTATTGGTTTTACTTGCGTCAGAAATTAAAACCTAATTGCGGTAAAAAAAACAAGAACGGAAATTGGCGAATAGAGGCCGTCAATCAAAAAATTGATCACGCCCTCTTCGACGATAAACGGTGTTATTTAGCAAAATGATTTATTGCCAGTAAAATGTAACATAAACGTAAAATTGTCGATTAGCGAGCCCCGCCTACTGACTTCAGTGGCCACACCCACTGACTCAGACAGTAAGTTCAACTTCGATATGAAACGGCGTAATGTTGAAAAATTCATGACCCGTAACATATAATAAAAAAATTGAATGATTAGTTGGCCAGCTAAACATCGCAGCTACAGTTTGTTCAAGATGTAGTAACGACGTTTAAAGTCGGCAAACCAACAAATATGCTCACATAAATGTCGGTTAATGTCGGGGTTCAAAGTTCCCTTTCGGTCTAAATGAATTATATTTTTCGTTGATTAACTCATTGTTTGTTTCTTTGGTTGGTTGTTTGATTATTTGTTTGTTTGGGGGATAAGTTTGTTTTGTTTGTTTCGTTACTTTGTTTGTTTGGTGTGCTTTTTGTTTGTTTGTGTGTGTGTGTGTGCTTGTTTGTGATTGCTTTGGTTGTTGTTGATATTAACGTTTTAGTTGTTTCGTGCTAATTTGTCTAAGTGTTCTTTTGTGTTTTTTTTTTTTTTTTTAGACTTTTAGAATATTTATGAAAAAACTACCGACACATACCATATTTGTGCTCTGTTTCAAATCACCAAATTTGGAAAGCGTTCTGTCGCGCGATTTTGAAGTCAACTTTTATGTTTGACATAGAAATATCAAGTTAATTTGAAAATGTTTCATATGAAAAGGTATATCGGTTTGTCTGTTCCTCGCCTTCTTTTACATACACTCCATCAAGGATAATCCGGAACATCTAAATACGTAATAAGGGATCGCTGGTCATACCCACTGAGCTCCAACAGGAAGATACACTGTTTTTTTCTGTTGTCTTTTGCCGATGAGGGGATTTTTTGGGAATGTGTGCAAAACTTATGGCCAGTAAAATTTTACTTTAAAATGTAATGGTTGGTTGGCGGTCTAACGTGGTAAATGCAGCTTGAATAAGCTATATTTACGAGGTTCAAGTCTCCAAACCAAGAAAATGCTTCACTTAATTGTCGACCAATGTTAGAGTTCAAAATCCGGTTCCGGTATAAATGAATAATTTGATTGGTCAATCTATTCATGACTGATAGACCCGATCCCGTAATTACTCTGCAAATGCGCAATATTTAAATGAGACACTCAATTTATGTAAATAGCCGTTGAAAATTAATTTGGGACTTTCGCGGATCTCTGTTAATAGATATATAGATCAAGCAGATGTTGTTAAGAGACTCCGTTTTTAAATAAATATAAAATCAGGTAGAAGGGCAATTCTAGATACAGAGAATCTTCGCAAAGCAAAAGATTTCGACTCTGGTCAACCTCTGCAGTTTTTGCAGTCTAACCAGGGTCGATAACTTTCCCATTTTAGGGGTCTTTTTTCACTTAACGGGTGCATATAGCTACATAGAATGACTTTTCTGCATTGGGAAAACCTACCCAAAAAGGAAAGGTTTAGACCACGGAAAGAATATGCATTTTTTTCTCGGGCCATCATAGATTCTTTCATATCTCCGAAGAGAAAAATTGGGGGAGTGGGAGGGAGTGAGAAAGAAATAGACAGACAAGGAGAGACAGACAGAGAGAGAGACAGAGAGAGAGAGAGATGGACTCTTAAAATAGCTTTGCTAGAAGCTTTGGATAAAGAACTGAAATGCAGACAAATTTTCACCATGCAGACAAATTTTTACCATACAAAATACCTGAGATCTCGTTACCCGGGAATCATTTTCCTCCCGAAAGTAGGCGACGAGCGTTATTTAAGACAACTTATCGCTATCAAGCGATTTCATGAAGGCTGAAACAGTTTGAAATAAAGTTGTTTTGTTGAAATAATGGAGAAACATTCGAATGCAAGTAATATGGTGCTTTTCTTGCGAATTTTAGATCTCGTGAACAATAATTCTGATAATCCAAATATTGAATTATATTTCAACGATGAAAAATTTTCATTTGCTTACAAACAAAATCCTTTAAATCACAACATTGGTGACGCTATTGCAGCGTTTATCGTTGACTTAGTAAGTTTTCGCTGTATATAAACTATTAAACCTTTACATTTCAATATACAATAAGTGACCGTCGACCCAAGATGGAAAGATGGTCAAGTGACACAGTATCGCCGTTGGATTATATCAGGTGCATTCAAAACTTTGTCAAAACACACTATTATGCTGTTTATGAGAGTTGATGAGATTTTCTGTGATTGTCGGTCGAAGTACCCAATTTTGACACCTGAAAAGGAAGGCACGCGACTGCTGGACGTGGACGTTTACTAGAAGTTTTACGGCACAACTCAGTACGTGCTAGTGCTGTGAATAGTCTAAAACTCGACCTTGAAAATTGTCACTGTTTCGAAAAATTAGCAGAGCATGTAATAACCACTTGAAAGATTCCCCCTCTCGGTTGTGCAATAATAAATGCTAGGCACGGAGCAATAGGATTGAAATAAATACAAATAGTGCATTGTAAGTAAATTAAATATGTTATTTGTTTAAAGTGAGAAAATGAAATAAGATCTAATCCGTCTAATTTAGTTTGTTTGTTTTTGTTTTGTATGTTTGTTTGTTGAGTCGCTTGTTGGGTGTTGTTGGTTGTTTTCCACGTTTTTGTTTTGTTTTGTTTTTTTGGGGATGGGTTGGGGGGGGGGATAAATTGACATTGCAATGTAAAAAACAAAAAAACACGTAATTTTTAACTTTGTTTTAAGCCTTAACTTAACTTGTTTTCGATTTTTAAAAATTAAATGATACTTCGAATATTGTTTATTACCACTATGGTCCATTTTCTTATTGCATTTATTCTCACGATGATTGTCTTTTGTTATATTCATATTAACTGTTTATTAATAAGTTTTGCCCCTCAATTGCCCCAATTGCGATTTTAAAACAGAGAATCAATCCACCAATGAAATAATTCATTACAAAAGAGAACTTCGAACTCCGGCAAAGGTTGCCATTTTTGTGAAACTTGTCTGTTGGTTCTGCGACTTAAACGTCGTAACCACAAGTTATTCATGAATAGGTCGCCAAACTACGATTCGGTCTTTTTTTACATGGTACTGGCTACATTTTTTCAAGATAACGCAGTTTAACCCTTTCCTGAACAAACCCGGGATTTTACGTCACTGTAATTTCATAATTTAGAAAACATTGTGGAAAACGGTGAAATTGCTTGTAACAAGCAATTTCTCCTTTTCCCACAATATTTTCTACAACAAAGGATGGTTTCATTTTAAATAACATCAAATTTTTTGTCACATGCAACCTCTTTGAATTTGGACCAGTCTAAAGTTTAGAAAAATGGGAAAGGGTTAAAATAGATGTGGAACTTCCTCGACGGAGTCAATTGGCGGTCCCTTGTTTTCTATGGCGATAAGCCATGGCCAACATCCTTTCCTTCGATCCTTATGTGTAGAACAACTCATTAAATATTTATAGTGAATTTATTTCACAATAAGATAAAACAGTCCTTGATGTACAATTGACCAATCGCTGGCACCACCCATTGACTCCTTAGGCCCCGCCCATTAACTCCAACAGGAAGTTTCGCCTCGATTTTTAACGGCGTTATTTTGCAAATTTTATGGCCAGTAGCATGTAACATAGTAAGTAAAATTGTCGTTTGGCGACTTAAATGTCGTAACTACAGCTTATTCAAGCTGTAGTTACGACGTTTAAGTCTCCAAACCAACCAAAACAGTAAGCAAAATGGCGGCGAATGTAGAAGTTGAAAGCCCAGGTCCGGTCTGAATAAATGATTTGAATGGTCGATTGATTCGTTGATTGACAGCCGGGATTGGTCAATTATTTGCACATTCCCCGTTAATGTATCGTAAATGTAAGCTTATTATTTCCGGGAAAATGGCAGTAAATAACGTGTGCTATGAAGAAAAAAGAGTGAACGAAAGATGGAGAAAAGAGAGATAGTAATGTAAAAGAAATAATATTGACATTTACCAAAAAATGAAGCAAAAGGTTCAAAGTACATTGTAGATACATGTTGTCGAAAAGTTCTTAAGAAGTCAAATCACGCAGGTTTGGCGTTTAGATAACTTAATCTCATTGAATAACATTCCGCCACATCGATTTTTTTTCCAGCATCAGAATTTTTTTGTGAGAAAAAAGATTTCTTTGGAGCATTTTGATCTTGACCGAATCTGAAATAGAAACGTTGTTAACCCAATCCAACACAATCGCGTTTTTTGACTCCTCAGAGAAAGAAAGCTTCGGAAAACATTGTGGAAGATGACAAGCAATTTCTACATCATCCACAATGTTTGATACCCAAAACGGCAAAGATTTTAAAAATTTCATCAATTCACTAGATCTATTGTCGTCTGCAACTGAATTGAATTTTGAACAGTCTAAAAGTTTGTCGTCCGGTTATGGGTTAAGGGCACGCTTACTTACTATACTATTCTAGTCTCGACCAAAATCAGCTTGTCCTAAAGAAAAATAGCATGGCATATCTTATATCATACGAGCTGTCATGATAATAATTCAAAATGTAATTCAATACGCATTTGGTATGTATATATGGGTTGTTGTTGTTTGTTGTTGTTAGTGTTGTTGTTTTTAGTGTGTTGTTGTTGTTGTTGTTTTCAGCCATATATCAAGAGATATTGCGTGAAAACAAAATTCTAGATTCCTGCCCACCTCAACCTTTTCGCCAATTTCTTCGATTTTCTGCGCGTTTCTAAACCTTTTTACTGTTTTCCAAATTTTATGACTTGTCCAAAATCAAAAGGGTGGCAGACCACTTTATTAGGTAAAAACAATGCGAAATCAACCATTCTATATGATAGAAAAAAATGTACAAAAAGAAGAATTTTACTTGCTACAAGGAATTTCTTCTTTTTCCACAATTTATCTTAAGTTTAATATCACAGTGCGTAAAAATCAGGGATTGCACATGAAAGGGTTAAACTTCCATTTGGCCTCTATTTTAACTCTGAGAGCCCTATTAGCAAACTTAACCCATTACCAAACAGCAAATTTTAAACTGCTCCAAATTGAAAGGGGGATCTTACACTTCCATTCGGCCTCTATTTGAAGTATGACAGCCCGATTAGAAAGTTAACCCATTACCAAATTTTAGACTTGTAGACAACAATTGAAAGTTCCTGATATTGATTTTAAAAAAAAGCGAAGTCAATTTTCAGGGTAGAAATCATTGTGGGATAAAAAAGAAATTGCTCGCTGCAAGCAATTTCTTCATTTTACACAATAATTTCCCTATTGGTTTTTTTAGGGGCATCAAGAAGCGTCATTGTGTGGTAATGGATTAAAGGAATAGTCTGGTTTTCAGTAGATTTCTTTCCTATATCCTTGTCCTCTACTACTAAACGTTTGTGTTTTGTTTTGTTTGTTTGTTTGGAGGAGGGCAAATGATATGAGCAAATGCTTTGAGAGCGACGATAGATGTACTCAATTTAAATGAGGGCTGCGGCCGTATCGCGGTTGGTAGGGCATTAGACTGCGAATAATTGATTCGATCCCCGGAGCGTAAAAAAACTTCCAAAATTAGACGTAGTCATTACAGCTCAATTATCTGCTGTAACGGCCCGGGTCCGAATTACAGGTCCCCGTTCGGCTGTATTGCCCTCGGCCTTAGGACTCAAGCTAATACAGCACACCTATTCCCGTTCCCGGTTCATACCAAACCAATTGGTTAGTAGCAATGTAATTCAATTTTTAGTTTCGTCTATCAAAAATGAGTATTTTGATTAGCCGAGAAAAATATTAATACGTCCATGAACAAAATTTTGAGCACGCAGCTATTTTCTATGATTCCGCACAAAATTGTTCCATGTAAAAAGTATCAAAATTTGAAAGACATTGCTTTTTTTCGCTTGATGTCATTAAATTTGAAATTAAGAGAATATTATTGTTTTATAGAATTATGAAACAAAAAACTAATCCCATTTATGTAGGAATTCGCTTCGTGTATTCAGACAGTGCGATTGGTCTTTTCGTTACATACCTCCATGAAAAAAATCTCTTAATCACTTTACCCATTCCCGAACAATCACGCTTTCTGGCGCCCTTAAACAATTTATTCATTTACACCATGTTTTCTCCCCAGAAAGTTGAAAAGGCTCATATTTCATTAAAATTTAAAATGATCGTCTGCAACTCCTTTCAATTTTGACCAGTCTAAAAAAATTTCCATGAGGAAATGGATTAAATATCTAATACTATTGTCGTTAGTAACGTTATCATTATTCTAGTCTATTTTCAGGATCACTTGACACTCTCTGTATAAGATCCACCGTCTCATCATGGGGACCTCGGATAATTTAGCAACTTTTTGGTCCTTTCGAGCAGCCTTTATCCCTCTGATCGCTTTTCTCGGGCCGTTATATCTGGTTGTACCTGGTGACGAAGAGGCCCTTTATAGTAAAATACCAAAAATGGTAAGTAATAACTTTTCCAAAAATATGGACTTTTACCTAAATCTGTATGCACGCACGTATCTAATGTAGAAGGAAGTAATTTCTAAAAATGCCAATGTTAAAAATAAAAGCGTATAATACTGCATAAACTGCACTAGCCCCGCCCACCGATTTCGATAGCCACGCCCTCTGACTCCAACCAGAAGTTCAACGATATTGCAAAATATATGGCCAATAAGATGTAACAAAAATGTAAAACCGTTGGTTTGCGACCCAAACGACAACTGATATTCTTCAAACCAACGCAAATGCTTCACATTAATTTCTGTCAATTTTGGAGTTGAAATCACCCCGGTCTAAATGAATGATTGTATTTGTGGATTGATTTTTGATTGACAGTCGAGATTGGTCAATAATTGGTATTACATGATATATGTCCAATTTCCATATGAAAACTTTCTTATTTTGAAAGGTATTTCAAGTGATCATATATCAAGAACAGAAGAATACCTGGAGCTTTTGGGTAGTAAAAAGGGTATGACGTTATCGTCAAAACGTTATAATTATGTCATTTCTCGAGCACATTTGAAGAATATATACAAATATCTTTTATCAAATCTCTCAAAACCTGTATGGCTTTGTAGTTCTTCCATTTAATTTTTCATTTACTTCAGTTATATCTATTAATCTAATAGTTAAGATACAGCTTGAAGAATATACGTTTTTTTATTTCACTAGAAATTTGAATGCCTGTGTAATTCAATCATTTATTTTATTCATTTACTTCAATTATATTTCTTTAACAAATAAACAAGGTGTGCTTGAAGAATTCACTTTTTTTCTTTCAATCCACTCGAAACTTGAATGGTAACGTCATTCAATCACTTATTCATCCATTTATTTCTTTGTTAAATTATATTTATTTTATTATTTATTTATTGATTAATTCATACATTTATTTATCTAATTATTCATTCATTGATTTATTCATATATTTATTATGAATTTATTTATTCATAAATCTGTTTATTTCTCATTTATTCAGTTAGTTAGTTAGCTAAGTTATCTTATATATGTTCATAGTATTTATTCATTTATTTATTTATTTGCTTATTAATTCATTTATGTATTTATTTCATATATTTAATCATTTATTCAACTAACCAATTATTTATTTATCTATAAATGTAATTATTTCAGCCGGCCAGATGTCTTTACGGTATCATCGTCATGGCTATACTCTGGGTTACCGAAGCCATACCAATATCCGCTACAGCACTAATTCCAATCTTTCTCTTCCCAATGTTAGGAGTCGCAGATGCAAAGACAATCAGTGGCTCTTACGTTACGGTAGGTTTAACCCATTATCAGACGAATCTTAGACTGGTCCAAATTGAAAAGGAACTGCAAACAAAAAACTAAAGTTTATGAAATTTTAGAATTTTTCAACTTTCTGTATAAAATAAATTGTGTAAAATGAAGAAATTACTTGCTACAAGCAATTTCTTCTTTTTACACAATGTTTTCCCAATTATTATTCGGGAGGCAGGGGGGCGTAAAAAGCGTCGATGTGTGAGAATGGGTAAAATATTGTAGTATCCAAAGCTAACGTTCTCACATTGACCGATCCCTGGTCCCGCCCACTTACTCCGTTGGTCCCGCCCATTGACTCTATCAGGAAGTTCTTCCTCGATTTTTAACAGCGTTATTTTGCAAAATTCATACCAGTAGCATGTCATAAAAAAGTAAAACTGTTTGAATGTCGACCTAAACGTTGTAACTATAGCTTGAATAAGCTGTAGCTAAGACGTTCAGGTCGCCAAAACAATAATAATGCTTCATACAAATGGTGGCCAATGTTGGAGTCTTTGTTTTAATTCCGGGCTGAATGAACTATTCTATTGGTCGTTTGATTCCTTGATTAAAAGCTGGGGTTGGTGAATTATTGTCTCGATTCTATTTGTTCCCGTCAGGCGAAGGGACCTTTCCGAACGTTCTGTAAAATAAATATATAAGTAACAGAATTCCTGAGAGGGTGTTTTTCGCGTCCCGAATCAAAAATTGATTTTAATAATTTAACCAACTCTCTATATAATCCCACTTTTCAACGCCCTTCAAGAAAAGAGCTTCGGAAGACGTTGGGAGAAAACAAGGAAACTGCTTGTTAAAAGCATTTTACCAGTATTCACCATGTTTCTACCACATAAGATTTTTTGAATTTCACCAGAATTTGGACCCGCTTAAAATTTTGTCGACGTCTAACAGGTTAAAATGCAGCTTATCATGTAATGTAAATATATAGAGCTTTTTACAGTGATCCGTCAGGGTAAATGGACCTCCTCGGAGGTGCGAAAACTTTCGAACCTGGTCAGCCTGTGCAGAGAGCGCAGTTGACCAGGCAAAAAACTTTTTATCTTGCCTTTTTTCGACCGTTCTACCTTTCAGTGTTATAATTTTACGCATACAACCCCAGGTTGGTCTCTCATCTATAAGTATATTTTGCGGAGAACCGGGTACAACTCTTTTTTCGTCCGACAGGGAAATATTTACAAGTTTTCTTGTCACTGTTTTAGGACACTACCATGTTATTTCTGGGAGGCCTGATTGTCGCAGTTGCTCTAGAACAAAGCGGTCTTCATCGCAGGATTTCGCTGGGCGTCATGAGGATTGTAGGAGCACAACCAGTTTGGTAAGACAACCTTGTAGCCTTTGTATGAGATTCTATTACGACGAAGCTCCCTGGGTATCACCGGTACAAGGCTGGGGTTCTGAAATATCTTTAGTCAGGGATAATAGATACACATGTGTTTAATTGAATCATTGCTGGCCCCGCCCACTGACTCTTTAGGCCCCGCCCATTAACTCTGACAAGAAGTTTCGCTTCGGATTTTAACAGCGTTATTTTGCAAAATTTATAGTCAGTAGCATGTTAAAAGTAAGTAATATGGTTGGTTGGCGAGCTAAACGTCGTAACTACACCTTACTGATCCTTTGTGGATTGGAATCCTTGGTAGCCATCTTTTTCGTTGTCCCTTTTATGAAGCAACATGTTGAGTGTTCGTTTTATTGAAACACCATGGTTTTCATTTCTATGGTTTTAGCTAGGCACACGCCCCTTTAGTCTAGACTATTCTGTAACTGCAAATTTAGTCCGGTATTGTGGGAACAGCATCATTCCTCAAAATATGTATCGGTTAAACGGCGGCAACTCCATTCTTCGGGACTAAATTATTCTAGTTCGATTGCTACGAAAGTTTTAAGCTCACAATCCAGGTATTTTCACGTCCAAAAAAAGAGAGGCAGTGACTTAAAACAATTGCTACACAATTAGAAAGCTGGTTAATACATAGAGAATTGATGGTTAGTGTCTTGATATGGAAAAGTTTATCGGGCAAGGCGTAGGAATTTATCTGGTGAGCCGAAGGCCCGATAAACTTTTCCATATCAAGACACCAACCATCTATTCTCTATTTACATTGGTATATTTATATGGGTCATAAAAACGGTGGACATCTCCTTGATAATATTTACCCATAAATGGAGCTTATTTTTGATAGTGTAATAAGAACAAATAGTAGCTCGGCCATCTTTTAAATAAAAACTTATCTGTACCTGCAGGTTAATTTTGGGAATGATGGGAACAACGTGGTTCTTGTCTATGTGGATCAGTAACACGGCTGCCACCTCCATGATGATACCTATCATTACAGCTGTGATTTCTACTGTCAACGAACTTAATCAAGGCGTCGGTATGATAAAACAATATAGTTAGACTTGTCCATTATAACTTTTAGCTAGCGAAGCAGGTAAATTTTTAGGTCTTCTCAGAGTTCAACGAGGGCATACCGTCCCCAGAGGCTTAACCACAAAATTAGTTTAATGCCTACGCCATAAAAATAGTTCCTATGTATTTCAGAAACATTGCAAACTCTGCCTGCAAATTCATCTCATAGATTTTGTTTTAGCTCACTTGAGCACATCGTGTTCAAAATGAGTCTGATCAGAGTCTTGACTATGTGCGGTGCTTTGTATGGCTAAATTAATTAACTTTAATCGAATTGTAGAGAACTCCTGAGTTACTTGAACCTCCTTTATTTATCATGATAACATTTGACAAAGAAGATTGCTTAACAAAACCATGCTTTGCTAGCTTACAGTACTGTAAGTGTACGTAATAACATACTTTAATAAAACGCGGGTATTTTTGTTATTTTCTCAACCCACTCAGATAGAAGTTCATCCCTAACAGATTATCGCAATATCAGGTGTCCCCTCTCTAACCATATTTAACCCATTCCAACGCAGTCCCGCTATTTTAAGCCTCTTAGGAAAAAAATTTTGGAAAACATTGTGGTAAATGAAGAAATTGCTTGTACAAACATTTCCTTCAATTTCCATAATGTTTTCTAATAAAAAAAGACAAGGATTGTTGAAATTTCACGGACTAAAAATTGTTGTGTGCAACTTATTTGAACCTGGACCAGTCTTAACTGTTATCATGTGGTAATGGGTTAAAGAATGCATGCGCATAGATCGAACTCATATACATGATTCTTGCTTTTGTCATTGGAAGTGTTATTTACCCGTCTCTTTTTTCCGTTCCAATCTTCTTACAAAGTTTCCCTTTTTAATGCACCATTTTTTATATTCTTGTAGACCCTGAAGGCGGGGAAGCAAACCAAGGCTTCGAACCAGATGATCTTCAAAACGAGAAACAGATAAATGGCAAAAAGAAGTAAGATATAAACATATTTCTATTGTACGGGATATTTGAAATGTAGGTTTAATGTAATGTGATATAAGTCTGCACTTGATTCAATCTTTTATGAACTGATACTTTTTAACCCATTCCCACACAATATAAAATATAAAAATTGCCTTTCGAAGAAAGCATCTATTATCATGATTTGGATATGTAGGTGTAAAACTATGTCACCAGTTTAGTCAAGATCATCTTGATATTGTTTAAATCAAACCTCAAGATTGTTCTTGTTGATTATTCACCTCTTCTGACTCGATTCTGCTCTTTCATCAACTTTGAAAAACTTTAAAAAAATATTATAAGAAATGAAGTAACTGTTTGTGATAAGCAATTTATTCATTGTCCTAAATGCTTTTTACAGTAAAATACTTTTTTTTAAGTTATACAGTCTGAATTGTTTTATAGTAATGGGATAAGCCTTCTTGGGAACTTGTTTTAAGAATAAATTATCCTTGCAATCATTAATCCATTCCCACACAATAAATCTAAGACGAGTCCAAATTCAGAGAGGTAGCAGAAGACAATTTTAAGTGGATAAAAGTTTTAAAATCTTCATCTTTTGTGGTAGGAAACCATTCTGGATAATGAATGAATTGCTAGTAATAAGCAAAGCTTATACCAAACAATTTCTTTATTTTCCACAATGTTTAATGACGGTAATAAAATCATATGAAATGGGGGATTGTGGAGACGGAAATGAAAATAACGAAATGCACGTGTATACCAAGTGATGAAAATAACCCAACTACTGTGATAATCTACATGTAAACTATTGTTTGCAGAGAAAAGTACGAGGTGCCTCTACCCGTAGCACGTACTCAGTCACGCATGAGTAATGAGGAGTTTACTCGAGTAGCCAAAGCCTTGACGTTATGCGTGGCCTGGGGTGCGAACATGGGCGGTATAGCCACAATCACAGGGACCCCGCCCAACCTAGTACTCCAGGGACAAGCTAATGAGTAGGTGAAATTTTTACAGTGAAGAACAAAATGAAATTGACGCCCATGCCTGTCAGTTGAAATATCAGTCCACAATAGCAAAAATGCTGCATTTTTGCATGCTGAAGAAAGATAACTGTGGAAAACATTTGGAGAAAAGCAGCAATTACTTGCTACAAGAATTTTCTCCTTTTATCACAATGAATGTTTTCTACCCTTTATGGTAATTTTTCAAATTTTGAGAAGTTTTAAGTGTATTCTGCAAGTTCTTTGAATTTAGACTGGTCTCGAATTTTGTCTTGTGATTAGTGTTTCTTTCGACACAAGTGAAGTGACGTCAGGCATCAGATTACCCTCCCATATACCTATGGCGTACGATATGAGTCAAAAGTCCAATTTAAGTGTGTAAACTTAAAGAAATGCGTAAATAAAGCAGGTGCTCCCGTAAAAGATATACGTGTGCGCTCAAAAATTTAGCGAGCACGCTTTTCATGTAAATAAATTCACCCGGCACGATATAATTTCGTCGTTTGAACCATTTAGTGCACCATACATGTCGGCGCTTTGTTTTTTGTTGTTTGTTTTTCTCTGTTGACTTTGCTATAGCGTGTATTGCATGGTAAGCGGACAACCAAAAACGACTGTACTTTGTCTGATAGATCGTTCAACCCTGCATTTCTTTTTCTTTTCTTTCAGACAGATCATTTTACAGCGACCCACTTACCTGTCGTAATTATATCAATTACGGGTATTGTTACAAACCCATGCGTAACTGGTACAGACATCTTTCAAAATGCATCACGACGATAATCATTTTTTTCCTTCTTTTTTTATAGCAATAAAACCGGCTTTTCACCCTATTTTATTAAACCCTTTGTGTTGAAAACTAGTTCAGATTATGAAACTCTAGATCTACTGTCAGCAGTAAAATGCGTGCGACACATGTTTGTCCGGAATCTAGTTATCTGACCCGCCTTGATCGAGGACCGCGGCCATAGCACAGTTGGTAACGAGTAGGACTCCTAGTCATGGGGTCCCGGGTTCGATCCCTCGCCGCGTCGAATATTCTTTCTGACAGTTGTCTTCTACCAATAGGCGAATAATCTAAATCTATCAAAATCGAAAAGTATCGAACCTGGTGATTGTGTGCACTGTAGTTACGATATTATGATCACTCAACGACGATAAGATTCCTTTTCCGCCTAATAGGTTATATGATATTAATTTATACAATGGGAGGGACAAGATGAAAAAAAAGTTTGTGGAGATATATGATAAACGTACGAATACGTTTTCCCTTTCAACTGTCCGTCAGTCCGACCCAAATATTGTCCGGAGCATATCTATAAATATTTTGTAGCTATTAATTTGAAACTTCATAGGTTGATCGATATCAAGGAGAATTGCGTTGTATGACAAATGTAACTCAACTATGATTTCCCTTTGTTGCTTTACAGACTTAAATTTTATCAAGAGAATATCTATTAACTGTCATGAATTGGTTGATCGTTTTAACTTGAACTTTAATGCACAAGAATTGATAATCTTACCTGACTTATTTTGACGGTTTTTTTTGTTGTGGCCTTTTTTCCCTTGTGAATTAAGCGAAGAACTTTTAGTATGGCTTGTTTAATTCATTTAATTCATTTTAGTTATTTCTCTTTGTTACTTTAACTTATTTTTTATCTTATATGTCTATAATCCAGATTATATCTCAGGAATTGACCAATCGCGGCTGTCAATCAAATAACCAGTCGACCGAAGAAATTAGTCATATAGACTAGAAATGAGTTTTGATAACCTGCATTGGCCACCAATTTTTTGTTAAGCTTTTTGTTGGTTAAACGTCGTAACTACAGCTTATCTGTAGTTACGACAGTTAGGTCGCCAACCAACTATTCAAATTTTTGTTGCATGCTGCTTGCCATAAATTTTGCTTAATAACGCCTTTAAAAATCGAACCGGGATTTCTTGTCGGAGTCATTGGGCATGGCAAACTGAGTGAGTGGGCGGGGTTAGCGATTGATCAATTAAAGTGAGTGTCGAATTAAATCCATTCCTATACAGTCACTGAATTTAACGTCATTGTTATCTTGTACTTTAGATAAATATGATAATAGAGGAAATAGCTTATTACAAACAAGCGCTTCTTTTCTCAGACCATTTTCTTTCTCACAGAGTAGTTTCTTTTCAAACTGCACTCTCTTTTCATTGCAATCTGTGATATCTTTCGAATAAGACCAGTTTAAAATTTCGAAAAACAGGACAGGGTTAAGCTTCATGGATAGGTAGATATCACTATGCACAACACCCACAACTCTTGATTGCCTATATTTTTATTCTTTATCTTTGTTGTTTTCTGTAATGGTTATAGTTGGAGTCTTATCTCTATCTTTGCTTAATAATAAACATGAAACTTCACGGCTTTATGGATCTAATTGACAGATCGTTGACCACGCCCATTGAGCTCCGACAGTAAGTTCGACATAGACATCAAACAGCTATATTTATTCTATAATTGACAACGCCGTCCGTCAAATGAAACAGTAGACCTGATCAGCGATTATTTTAGCGCACTTATATCACTTCCCTTAAATAAAATTGATGATCAAGGAATGTTCTACAAGGAAGTTCTAACTAATCTTTTGATATGTGATTAGCACTTCTAGAACCCGCCAGTTTCATTCTATTTTCAATTGAGTAGCGTAACTATTCGAGTATTAATACAAACCCCATTACCCATTTGAAAGGGCTTTTCCATGCCCTTTTTCTTGGACTACCCGTTTGCAGCGTACATAAAGATGCATGCTAAACATTTTGTTCATGAAAGAATGAAAAAAATTAGCAAATCTAAACGCTTTAATCTTGATAGAAGAAACTTAGAATTAAATTATATATTTATAGTACTCGGGGTTTATGTCGGAAAGGCCCTCGTCACAAGGATTGGATTAGCATTTGTGTTTCACTCATTGATGGTAATTTATATGTTCTATTAACCCTTTCCTGTTTCTTGAAATTTTAGATTGGCCCAATTTGAAACATGTTGCAGACGACAATCAAAATTAAGTGCAATTTGAAACAAAACCATTCTATGTAGTAGAAAAAAATTGTGATAAAAGAAGAAATTGCTTGTATCAAGCAATTTCTTCTTTTATCACAATATTTTTCTTAATCATAAAATTGCATGGACGTAAAAACAGTGATTATACAGGAAAAAGTTAATTATTGGGTGTTTTATGACGGACAGACTCACCATCCGATATTCGATCCCAATATATGTTTGACATTTGTTAAATGGATGGGATTTGCCTTTCCGTTGTTACTCATTGGGGTGATTTTTGTTTTTCATTCCAGGTTTTATATAGGAAAGACAGGGGATCCGACAGCCGATCCCGATATTACATTCGCTAAATGGATGGGATTTGCATTTCCCTTATCACTTATCGGTGTGATTTTAGCATGGCTTTGGTTGAGTTTATTCTTTTTAAGACTTGGGTAAGACTTTTTTAGCATTCATTACAAAATTAGAAAGCATTTCAAGTGGCTTTCTGGGGCGTATCTTAAAAACAGAAATACTTTTCAGCGTCAAAAAAATGTGATAACTGAAAATGAAGTATGAAGTCAGAACGTGTTTGAATCATGCAAAATAATTACTTCTATTTACACTTCACGCTTCAAACTTCACAATTCAAACTTCACACTTCAAAATTAATATGTATGGCGTTTGAAATATCATAAATACCGCGGCCATAGCGTGGTTGGTAGCGCGTCGGACTCTCAATTTTGAGGTCAAGGGTTCGATCCCCGACAGTTGATTCCCACCGATGGGTGGATAATCGTAAAGCTACTTGGGAAGAGCAGCTGGAAGCTCAGAGAGGATATAGTGGTATTACTGGTGTGAGAATTACCGGGAATCCATGGTTAGGTGCTCCATCCGCCGCGATACGACTGTATTATTGTTAAAAGTTGAGCCAAGCTCCGTTCAAACACACAAAACAAATGAAGTTTGAAATGTGAAGTTTGAACTTATGAAGTCACCACCTGCCTTTCGTTTTCGGGGAATTCGAAGTAGGCTTAACTTAAAATTCACTGTAAATTATTTGTAATTCGTTGTACTTGACAAAAGGTGAATTGGTCCAACATTGATCATCCAATACTGTAGTGTTACATTGTTATATCCCATTACCAGACGGCAAATATTTAGACTGGCCTAAGTTCAAAGGCGGTGTAGACGACAGCTGAAATATCCTGAAATTTTAGATTTTTTTTTCAACACACAGGATAGAGACCAGTCTGTAAAATGACGACATTGCCCATTACAAGCAATTTCTTCTTTTAACACAATGTTATCCCAATTGTTTTTCGGGGGGGGGGGATATTTACTGAAAAATATCCTCTTCGTCTCTTTTTATTTAACGACATCGAGCAAAAAAGCAAGTATTTTACAAAATTTGATAATTTTTGTATGGAACTATTTTGTGCGAAAGCATGCAGAATACCTTCTTGCTTAAAATTTTGTTCATGGAGCTATGCATATTTTTTCGACCAATCAGAACGCTCGTTTTGATAGACGCAACTAGCAAGTAATTATAATGAAATGAAAATAAGCCTTTCCCTTATCACAACTTGATTGAAGAAATTTTTCTTTGAGGTTAACCGCGTATGCATGTCTTTCAGATGTTTCAAGAGGCTCGATCCCGAGACGAAACTGGCGATAAATACAACTATTCGAGACCAGTGGATAGCTCTAGGTCGCATCACGTACGTACAGCAAAGACCGCTGCTATAGCGCAGTGGTAGTGCATAAGACTCCAAGTCAAGGGGTTCTAGATTGGATCCACAGTCGCGGGGAATATCCTTTTCGACAATTGTCTCCCACCAATGGATGAATAATCGTAAACCTAAGTAGGATGAGCATCTGGAGGCTCGCAAAGGATAAGGTGGAAGTACTGGAGTTAGAAATACCAGGAATTCATGGTTAGGTGATCCCGCCGCCGCGATATGACTGAAATACTGTTAAAATAGGCGTTAAATCCCATCCACTCAATCGACGTTCAGCAAAACAAAAACAGTGTTGTGTCTAGAAAACTTTGTAACTACAGCTTGTTCATGATGCATTTACGAAGTTTAGGAAGCCGAACGATTTAATAATTCACGGATCGCTTGCCCCGCCCACTAACGCCACAGGAAGTTCTTCAGCCATATTAAACGGCGTTATTTTGCGCAGTTTATTGCCAGTAACATTAAAACTTTCCTGTTTATTGAAATTTTAGACTGGTCCGAATTGAAAGAGCTTGCAAACAACAATTGAAATTAGATCCAATCTGAAATGAAACCATCCTATGTGATCCATCAAGTGGCTTGACTTGAACTCCAGCATTTGTGTTAACTCGCGTCATTTTTGTTGGTTTGGCGACCGTAAATAGTCTTATCTACAGCTTATCAATTCTGTGGTAGACTGGCTGCACTCTTTTTTGTCTGGATCTTCAATGTATAACATATTCCTCAAGTATATCTCTATAACCCTTTCCTGTGCAAACCGGGACTTTACATCGCTATGATTTTATATTTGAGAAGACATTGTGGGAAAAGGAGAAATTGCTTGTAAAAAAGAAATTTCTCATTTTCCCACAATATTTTCAACCTCAAAAGCTGGTTTTATTTCAAATTGCATCCAATTTTCATTGTTTCCTACAATCTCTTTCAATTTGGACCAGTCTAAAATTTTAAAAAGCGGAAAGGATTAAACCAAGTTTACTCTTAACAAAAACGGTATCAGGGGACTTAACTGACATCCAACCATGGAAAGATTAAATTCCCTTTAAGATGAGTCCGATTAATTCTATAGTTATGACGTTCCGGTCGCCACCAAACGATTTGCCTTTTATTTAATTTTCCTAGCCACATATTTTACAAACTTGTATCGGTTTTTTTTTTTTTTTTTGGTCAAACTACCATGTCGAAGGTCAGTGGGCGTGGCCAGCGATCCGTCAATTGTAAAACCGTCGCGCCCGAAAATATACCACCTGAAAATTAGAATTAAAAAAATGAAAAAAAAAAAAAAAAAAAAAAAAAGACGGGGACCAGCCCAGGTCAATCATAACTGGTATTTCAAAACTCACTGGGTAGAACGGTAGAACAATAATTTTGCAAACTTAATCGAAATGTTTCGCGCTGTGCTGCCTGCGTGCTTAGTGTAATCTGACTGGAGTCGATACTTCTCGAACTTTCAAACCGGTCCGTCGGACAGGTCAGATATGATATTTGATAAAAACACTAAGTAGAAATCAATAAGTTGAATATTTCGAAATCCTTGACTTTTGGTTAATTGTAGGATTTAGAGTTAATTACTGTGTATAAACTGGTACGTGGCATTTTATATTCGTCTCTTTACCGCGATACACGTAATGCTATTTCCGTCGCTGCAATGAAATGTGGCGACGGAAACAATAAACTGCGAATTACACAGTCCTGCATTTTGACGTACTGAAATAAAAAAAGACTCAGAAAACATTGCAGAAGAAAAGGAGAAACTGTTTGGAAAGAGGAAATTCTACTTTTCTCACACAATGTTTTCTACTATATGTGGTACTGATTTCTCGCTTCCCAATCACTTTAACCTACTCCCACTAAATAACGCTTATTGACGCCCCTCTAGATAAAGATTTGGAAAACATGGTTTAAATTAAAAGAAGTTGCTTGCAACATCCAGCAATTTCTTCATTTTACACAATTTTTTCTACCCAGAAAGTTGAAAAAATCTTAAATTTCATAAACTTTCAATTATCGTCTGCAGCTCCTTTTAGTTTGGGCAAGTCCAAAATTTGTCATCTGCTGATGAGTTAAACTGTAGTTTGTAATCTCTTGCAATTCGAAAAATCTTAAATTGTGTCGTTTGGAAATGAGTTAACTCGGCTCTTTTTTCACTCTCATTCCAGGCTCAGCGAGATTCAAGTCCTAATTGTGTTTGCGCTACTCGTCGTGTTGTGGATTTTCAGGACTCCTCCTAACATCGACGGATGGGGCATTGGATTCGTTACGAAGTAAGATCATAACTGACCACTAACTTACCCCGCCCACTGTCTCCGACACGAAGTCCCGTTTCGATTATAAATGGTGTTGTTTTAACCCATTCCAACTCAATCCCTCCTTTTTACGCCCCTCGAGAAAAAAGTTTGGAAAACATTGTGGAAAATGAAGAAATTGCTTGTATCAAGCAATTTCTTCATTATCCACAATGTTTTCTATCCAAAAAGACGAAAAAATTCAAAATTCCATGAACTTGAAATTGTCGTTTGCAGCTTCTTTCAATTTGGACCAGTCTAAAATCTTGCTGTGTTGGAATGGGTTAAAACATTTGTGGTCAGTGGCGTGTAAAAATGTAAGATAGTTGGTTTGCGACCTAAACGTCCTAGCTATAGATTCGATAAGCTGTAATTACGGCGTTTAAGTCGCCAAGCAGAAAAAAAGGCTAAAAAAAAGTGGAGGTTAATGTTGGAGTTCAAAACTCTTTCTAGTATCAATGAATGATTTCATAGGTCAACTCGCTATTTGATTGACAACCGCGGCTGGTGAATTCTCTTAATTTGTGACAAACTACCGGAGCTAAAATAACAAAGCGAAATGGCATGCGAAAAAAGGACTAAAAAGATATTTGAAACAAATAGATGCAAACAAGATCGGGTGCAGCCATTTAAAATGTAAATGGAGGTAGAACGACCATTCAAATGCATAATATTTGTGCTGGCTGGTCAGAATCAATGCTTTACTTATTTTCCAGATGGACCCGTGACAGGTCACATATGTATGCGTTCTATTTTACATTATTCTAAATATTACCTACCAGGGCGATCGAAGGAGACTAATGGTTTCTGCTCGTCTGACTGTCCGGATATTCAATTTACCAGACATTTCTTTCTTAAATGCTTGTAGAAATTGAGCTGGGTTTTTGTTTGTTTGTTTGTTTGTTTGTTTGTTTGTTTTTTCTTCCTTTGTTGTTGTTGTTGTGGGTTTTGTCTTTTTGGGGTTTTTTTTTTTTGGGGGGGGGGGGATGTATGCGAGCCTGAATTATAAATTACGGATCAATTTTGAGATTCGTTCCATTCTATTATTTTTTTAAAGAGAGCTGGACATGTATAGCAATTTCACTGAAATCCGAGTTTTCTGTTTGTTTTTATGTATGTTTGATTTCTCTTTGATGATTTTGTTTTGCTTTTGTTTGTTTTTTAACCCATTACCGGACGATAGAATTGTAGACTGGTCCAAATTCAGAGACGTTGCAGATAACAGTTTTTAGTTGACTAAACCTTAAAAATCCTCGTCTTTTGGGTTAGAAAACTTGAATAATGAAGAAATTGCTTGTAGCCTTATCATAATGTATAGCCAAGAAAGTAGTCTCCAGGGAATTCAAAGTTTTATTTATCTTTTGGGCGCCAAAAAGCGTGACTGCGTGAGAATGGGTTAATGTATGGAACTATTGTGAGGATATTTGGGATATAAGTCTTCGATCATGATTACAAGTAAAGTTCCAGTTCCATCCCGATCAACGATTTTTTTTACGAAACTACGGATACTAGACGTAGTGATTTCGCTGAAATCAGCTTTTGTTTGTTCGTTGTTGTTGTTTCTAAATGCTTGGGGATATTGAGCTTAGTTTCGGTGTGTGAGTCTTAAACATGAGTTACTGATCAAGTTGAAATATCGTTTCGGTCCACTGATGTGTGTCGAAACTATCTAGAAACTCACTAAAATCGAAATTTATTTGCCATTTTCTGAATTCCTGAAGACTTTGGGCTAATTTGTGGTAGGTTAGTCTGCAACTAAAAGTTACAGATCCAGTTTGAGTTTCGTCCTGCTCCGTTGATTTTTTACGAAAATACGGCTATTGAACTAAGAAAAAATTGTTTATTTTACTGTACCAATCATTCGTGTTCATTTACAGTGGTATCAGTACAGTTTCTGATTCGACACCATGTATGTTGTTTAGTGTTCTACTGTTCATGTTACCAGCAGACTTACCGTGTGGAAAATCAGGTAAGATATTCAAAATATGTTAATATTTCATTCTTTGTAAGTGAAAAATGGTTTCGTGGCTGGTAAAGTTCTAAGTAAATGTAAGTATCTGGAACCGGTAATCAAGTCTAGAGGTCCCGGGTTCGATCCCCGGCCGCGGCGAATATCATTTCCGACATTTGTCTCCCACCCATGAGTGTATATTCGTAAACGTAAGTGGGATGAGCAGCTGGTGGCTCGGAAAGGATGTAGTAGTAGTACTGGTGTGAGAAATAGCAGGATTACGGTAAGGTGCTCCATCTTCCGCGATATAACTGAAATGCTGTGAACAGGTAAACCCCATTCATTCAATCAACAAAACCAGTAACGGTATACGCTTCTCGCACCCAAAGTTATAGAACATAATTGGACGAATCGAATTTTTTCTCTGCTTTTTTACAGGTAGCACTCGCTACAAACCTATTTTAAATTGGGAAATTGTTCACCAGAAGTTACCCTGGGGTGTTATTGTTCTACTTGGTGGAGGGTTTGCCATTGCAAAAGCCAGTCAGGTAAGACACCGTTCTATAAGTCGAGAGTTCGAGCTAAGATAAACCTTTTTGTTTCACTTATTTGACATATGAAGAGATTTTTTTTTTTTGTTTTGCTTTGTTTTTATGGACTTATGAAACAAAACAAACACATAAGTGTGATTATTTTTCTCGGTTCATACCCACATGAAAACAAAAAAATATTTTCTTTATTTATATCTTATATATATAACAAACGTTGATACCTTTCTATGAAACTATTGTGCGCAAGCATTTAAAATAGCTGCTTGCTCAAAATTTTGTTCATATAGGTATGAATAAGTATTTTCGGCCAATCAGAACGCAACTAACAATAGAATAAAATAGTATACTAGTAGTTGAATCGTGAATAAATGGCATTATTTTCTCTCCCTTTCAATCTCCTAATTAAACAAAAAATCTATGAACAAAAAATCTTTAAGAAATTAAAGGTCTAAACTTGCCAAAATGAAATAAGATGTTAGATTGTTTAATGATTTAATTTTAGTTCCGTCTATCAAGATTTAAACGTTTTGATTGACTGATATTTTTTCATACTTCCACGAACAAAATTTTGAGCACACAACCATTATGTATGCTTGCACACAAAGCAGACCCATACAATTTTACTCAAAACCTGTAAAGTATTTGATTTGCTTGATTACATTAAATTATAAGAAACAAAGAGAACGTTGGAGGGTTTTTTTTTGTGTGTGTGTGTGGTACGAATCTTAAAACTTAATCACACTAATGTATGAATCCGCTTCGCGAATTCATACAGTGTGATCGAGTTTGGAGGTTCATATCTCAATAAAAACAAATATATTCTCTTCATTCCTTAAATGAATAAAAACATCATTTTTGACATTAAACTGTAGGTATCCGGATTCTCGTCCTGGATGGGCGAAGAGCTGACCCGATTCTCTGACCTTGAACCCTGGATCATGAACCTGGTGTTGTGTAGTATCGTTGCCGCGGTAACAGAGGTCACCAGTAACACGGCTACGGCAACCTTGCTACTGCCGATATTTGGAGAACTCGTAAGTTCATACATACTAATCGTCGGTACGCGAGCAAAATGTCGTAAATGCCGCTCTATATCAAAGCTGCAGTTACGATGTTTTGCTCGCACACCGACGACATACCATATAAAAGTATCGTCGTTGTAATAGCTAAATATCTTAACTATAGTTTCAAGCTGTTTGACGATGCATTTAGTCACTAATTGACGGGTCGCTAGCCCCGCCCATTGACCTCGGTGACAACACCCACTGACTCCGGCATGAAGGTCTACTTTGATATTAGCCAATTCCCACTTAGTGATGCTTTTAGACGCCCCAAAAAATAAATCTTCGGAAAACATTGTGAAAAATGAAGATATTCTCTTCATTTCTTATAATTTAATAGCATCGAGCGAAAAAATCAAAAAGTTTGGACTGTCTAGATGGCCCAGTGGTATAGGTGCTTGATTCGTGAGCTGAAGGTCACGGGTTAAAGCCCCACCGTCACCGGGATGTGTTCATGGGCAAGATACTTGATAGCCAGCCCCAGTCTACCCAGCTGTAAAAGTGGGTAGCAGTGGTATTCAGCCACTGTCTCTTTTTCGGGGACGTGAAAACCGTTGAACTGGATTGTGATTGTTCGAGAGCGACTCTATAAGCTTAAAGCTTTCGTCACAATCGAACTATAATAAATCAGTCTAAAATAAATAACATCATTTTTCAGTAAAATGTGCCAGATAAAAAAGTTTCGACACTAGAAATCGTGGGATAGCAGCTGGAGGCTAGAAAAGGATGTAGTGGTAGTACTAGTTTGAGAAATACCAGGAATCCCTTGTTAGGTGCTCCAGCCGCCGCGATATGACTGAAATACTGTTCAAAGCGGCGTTAAACCCCATTCAATCAATCAAATCCACTTTTTCAGTCTGTTTAGGCGTGATATCTTTATCGCTATCCGGATTGTCTCCCGTGGTATGGCGAATGATATTTTCATGCGGAATAGGACCCCCGATGAGAAGTAAGAAAAGTATCGATCATAGTTTAGGTCGAAACGTATCGCTCAGTTACACGCCCGTAAGAAAAACAAAGTTTTCGAAAATTTTGTGGAAAAAGAAGAAATTGCTTGTTACAAGCAATTTCTTCATTATCCACAATAATATCTACCCAAAATGAAAAAATAAAAATAAACAAGCAAACAAAAAACAAAAAAAAAAGAAACCACGAAATTTCATAAGCTTTGAATTGTCGTCTGCAACTCCTTTCAATTTGGACCAGTCTAAAACTTGACATAACTGTAATTTATATATCACTATGTTTCAGGCGCTTTCTACAAACTCACACCCACTCTATCTGATGTTTGGCGCGGCCGTCTCGTGCTCGTTTGCCTTCATGTTGCCGGTCGCTACACCGCCAAATGCAATCGTGTTTTCTACAAAATATATAACCATCAAAGATATGGTAAGTCTTATTATGTTTGCTCACACTACACGTGGCATAGCGCCGCTGTCGATCAAATAACCACATGACCCAATTAAATAATTCATTTAGACTGGAAGTGAACATTTATGCTCAGCTTTTTTGCTGGTTTGGCGACATGAACGCAGTAAATACAGCGTATTCAAGGTCGCCAACCAACCATTTTATTTTCTGTCACATGCTACTGACAATACATTGGAAAATAACGACGTTGGTTATATCGGAGTTAAACTTCTGGTCGGGCATAAGTACACGGCGGTAGCGGTCCATTAAGTGACGGACTACTGCTGTCAATTAAGGAATCAATCGACCAATCAAATCATGCCTTTGAACCAAAAGTGAACTTTGAACTCCGGCATTGGCCGACATTAATGTGAAGCACTTTCTGGGGTTTGATAACTTAGAGGTCGTAATTACAGCTTATCCCGGATGTAGTTGCGACAGAAGATCGCTAACCAAACATTTTATTTTTGTTGCATTCTACTGACCGTGTAAGTATCTCAGTGATTCGAACTTCCTGTTGAAGGTCAGTGGGCGTGGCCAGTGGTCTATTAATTGATGGAACGCAGGCCACGCCTAATGACCTACGGTAAGACAGTTCGAATGGGTCACACGTAATTAATTTGTATAATATATGGTTAGTGTGATACGATACATAAATATTGAGACGTCTTGTTGTGCTACAAAGTTTAACCCTTGCCATGCTAAACCCGGAATATTCCTGTCTTGGCATGTGGTATAGACCAAGATCAGCCTGCACATAAGTGCAATCTGATCTTGGTCTACACCGCCTGCTTGTCCCCTTTTATCCAGGGTTGCTTAAACAATCAATTTTCAAAATGAATATTGACCCTAATTTAGACCTTCCAGTGCTGTCAGTCCTTTGATTTTAAAGCAATTCTGCGAGGGATTTTAATTCAGCATGACAAGGGCTAAGTTGCCTACACAAGCCTGAAATGATTTTAATAAATGTCGGAGGTAAAATTTTCACTTCGGTCTAAATTAATAGTTTGATTGTAAATCCGAAATCAAAAAGTTCTGCTGGCCGCGAAACAACAGCACCGAATGCGGGTGTCAGCGCTCAGATGCGCGTTCTTGATAATAAAAAATGAATATCTGAACTTTTTGATATTTCATTACCTTTAAAAAAAGGACAAAAAGAAAATTCTAGAATTGCTTCCCTTTGTGTTATGGAATGCTCTTGTGGTATACAAACGGAAGACTAATATCAAGGTTTGTCGCTACAACACCGCCATGATATGACCATCTCTCTAGTTTAATACTAAAACAGTTAAGCAAGCCAAACACAGAACACATGCAAAGTAACAACAAAAGGGGGGAACATACTTGAAGATCAGAATAAATGTGCAGGCCCCACAGTGTAAGAAAAAAGATAATCTAGTAGTATCAATATACTTCACCTGATATCAAATACCTCTTGTTTACGACACAGCACAGTGGCGACCGTGTTGTTCTAATCAACAAAGGTCTGTCAGTCACTTATTTAATGTTATCTGTTTATTAGCTACATAGTATGTGAGCTTAGACCCAAGTCAAGTGACAGATATTGCCGTTGTATTCTATTGCTTTAACTTAACTTTACTGTTTTGCAACATTTTAGACCTGTCCAAAGTAAAAAGGTTAAGCAGGCGAAAAAATAAAGTGAATTTATTTTAAAAAAATAACGATTAAGCAATGTAGAAAATATTGTAGAGAAAGAAGAAATTGAACAGTAATAAGGTTAAAAATCTACATGTAAATGAATAAATTAGTTTTAATTGATTCCAGTAAGCAATAACGTCTAAATTGAAGGATCGCCGGCCCCGCCCACTGACCTTCGATAAGTCATTGCGGCTGAAATTTCAAACGACCATAGAATGAAAATTTACGAAAAAACCTTTGGTTTGAGACCTGAACGTCGTAACTACAGCTTATATAAGATATAGCTTCTACCTTTCAGTTGCATTTAACCCATTTCTGTTTTTCAATTTTTCAGGCTTGTCCAGTTTAAAAGAAGTGGCAGATTACAGCTTAATATGAGTGCAATTTGAAAAGTATCCAACCTAAATAGTAGAAAATATTGTTGGAAAAGAAGAAATAGCTTGTCAAAAGCAATTTCTTCTTTTCCCACATTTTTTCCTCAAGTATAAAATCAAAGGGACGTAAAAACTAGGGATTGAACGGGAAAGGTCAAGGGTTACCTCCGGTCTAAATGCATTATTTGATTGGTCAACGATTGTTTTTAATGTCACTATTTATCAAAACGTCGACTGATCAATCAAACCATTCCCTGGCAATGAAGCCAAATTTAAACACATATGTAATTAAAACACTAAGTTCCCTGACTCACATTGGTCCAGATGTTGTGATTTCTTGTACTTTCAGATGATTGCCGGCTTCCCGATGAACGTGCTGGCAATTCTTACTCTCACCCTGGCTCTGAATACGTGGGGAAAGTCGATGTACGATCTTGGGACAGTGCCCAGTATATTTATCACCAATAATAGTACTGCTTGAGTTTCTAACCAATGATAGAACAGAGTGAGGATGATGGCATCGTGATAACACGAATTGTCGAATACAAGTCCGAATTCACGGATCCAAAGCGACTATCCAAAATGAAATCGATCGACAAATTATTTCGATTAGATCGGAAATGAACTTTGTACTGCGACATATATGTTGAGCATTTTTGTTGGTTTGGTGACTTTCATGTCGTATGTACAGTTTGATCATGCTGTAGTTACTACGTTTAGGTCCCCAACCAATAACTTGACTTATTGCAACATATTACTTGTTAAATTTTACAAAATATCGCCGTTTTGTATCGCAGTCCAACATCCTGCAAGAGCTCAATGGGCGTGGTCAACGCTCCGTCATAGGATTTCGGCTTTTCAAAATAAAGATTCATAATATATTTGTGTGTTCTGCATGGTGTTTGAATCAGATGTCTTTTATCAAAATACTTTCTAACGATTTTTTTTTTCAAATGCCTTTTTAACTTACTTACAGTTAACATTGACAATTACTTTTATTCGATTTTAACAGAAGTGTACATATCTCAATCTTGATTCATATATAACATATATAATTATTTTTATGTATTTTACTAATTGCATAAGAAAATTGTAACATGAATAATTTTGATGTAGTTGTTGTGAATATAAATCCAGGGGCATTAGACTCACTTGAATTTAAGGTTGGACAGCGTACATTTCCAACAATTTCACTTGTTCGTAAAGGGGAGACACCGAGTAGCCTGGGCGGTTAGTCGGATTCGCTCAGTTTGTATAGTGCTAAACTTCGAATCTCGAGATCGCAGGTTTAAGCCACGGGCTGATTCAACTAACAAACTACATTATAGTTATCTTTCGGATCGGAACTCTAAATCAAGCACGTGTACAAGGCGGGGTTTGCAATAATTGACCAATTGCAATTGTCAATCAAATAATCAATCGTCCATTCATTTTGACTGAAGGTACTTTGAACTCCAAAAATGGTCGCCATTAATGTGAAGCAATTTCTTGACGACTTAAACGTCGTAACAACAGCTTATTCAAGCTGTAGTTACGATGTTTAGATCGCCAACCATTTTACTTTTATTACGCTACTCGCTTTGAATTTGCAATATAACGCCGTTTAAAATCGAAATGGAGATACCCGTCGGAGTCAATGGACAGGCCAACACAGTAACTGGAGGGGCCAGCGATTGGTCAATTCTTGCATTAACCGCATAACAGCTGGATTGCGCTGGCCTATATGGATCAATATCACGGTAGCGACGATAAATAGAACCAAAATACACACTGCCTGCACATCGATGCAGTTTACTATCAGCCCGATTAGCTCAGTTGGTAGAGCACTTGACTTCAAAGCTCAAGATCGTGGGTTCGAGCCCTGGGCTGACCATATCAACTAACAAACTAATTGTCTTTCGGATGTGACGTTAAGCCGAGGTCCCCTGTGACGGTGCTTTTCACCGAGCACGTTCAAGAACTTGACGGAGCTCTTAGCATTTCGTCCTGTATCCTTGCACTATCCCCCGTAATAACTAACCGTCTTCTAGGGGCGTCGCTCATGTGGACATTGCTACGGTAGCGATGATAAATAAACGGAAATATACACATGCAGCTTATTTCAATAACCCCTGTCATCCAAAGGGAATTATAGTTTGTGCTGAAGAAATATGCAAACATTTATCGAACTAGATTTGTGCACAAACACAGATGCCTACCGTCACACGACCTTCGTTTGTGACCTTGAAAGTAGCCAACACAACTTTACACCTCACGCTAGTACTCATCAAGTGGAACAACTGTGCAGATTAATACTGAAATCCATAAATCATTGTAGAAGGTAAATGAACACACACACCACGCACGTACGGACGAACGGACGGACAGAGGTAACTCTATATGACCGATATCCTTACATGGGGGTGGGGACATGAAACTGTTCAGGCATACCACTCAATAAACCATCGGACTACAGTTATTTGTTTTTGAAAAGTTGTAAAGAGGTTACTATGACTTTGGAAAAAATGGACAAGTTGCGTGAGTAATAAGATTTGCCACGAAACGTCCAAAAATAGCATTATTTGTTAACGTTTTACCTTGATAAACAACCATGACCTTGACATAACAAATTAGTACAGATAGAATGAACCTCAACACATTACCAAATGACAAAATTTTACACTGGTCCAAAATCAGAGAAGTTAAGGTCATGTGTTAACGCCTAAATATAACCATAGTATCCTTTGTACTTTTGAAGTAACGGGATACTGTTTATTTCGTTAAGTTTAGGACAGACAGTCGCACGACATTACATCCCAAATCTTATCGATGTTGGATATTAGAGGTATATATCAGAACTGTTTTAAGAATAAGCTAAAATTATGTCAAATGGAAAGAGATATAAACAACACACTTGCATAAAATAGTATTTCAATCAACAATAACAATAGCTGACGAAACAATGTTCTATTGCAGAGTTAAAACAAGTTCAGGTAAAGTTAAACAGTAGTCTAAATATATTACATTTCATAAAAACCCATGATGTTGGTCTTGGGTGATTCTTTGGTTAGTTAACCAATTCCCACACAATGACGCTCGTCCACACCCATAAGAAAACTTTCGAAAACACTATGAAAAATGAAGAAATTGCTTGAAACAAACAATTTCTTCATTTTCCACGATATCTTATACCCAGAGAGTTAAAAAATCTAAAAGTTGATAAATTATCAATTATTGTCTGCAACTCCTTTCAATTTGGACAAGTCCAAAATTTTGCCGTCTGGCAGTGGGTTAAAAACGCGGAACACAAAGTCTGATAAACCATGTAACGTAAACGAATTCCTTAGTATAAATGTGCTATACATTTTTCAGCTCTATCCTGGCAAAGCTTGCTTCTTGTGTCACCTGGCTTTACCAAAGCCAAGCTTAACCCATGAACAGATGACAAAATCTAAGCTTGGTTCAAATTCAAAGAAGTTGTAGAATTAAATTTTATGTTTGTTAAGTTGTGTGGAAAAGTAATCCTTCGTATTTTAATTAGGGCAGAAAACATCGAAACAAGCAATTTCTCAATTTTACAATCCGTCAAATTCTCCCTTTGCCACAACAATTTTGTATTATACCGTTGATATTAATATGTCGTCTGCAACCCCTTCAATGTCAAGCTCATGAATGCCATGATATTATACTTGTAAGAATAAATACTCTCATTGAAATTGAAAATTAACCCTTTCCCGTTTTTTTTTTTTTTTTTTTGGTTAAATTTTAGACTGGTTCAAATTGAAAGATGTTGGAGAAGACAATGGAATTGAAACAAGCAATTTCTTCTTTGTCCACAATGTTTTCTCAAATACAAAATCACAGCAATGTAAAACTCCGGGTTTGTACAGGACAGGGTTAAGGCACATTTTAGTCCGATGCAAAAATAGCTCACACAATTTCTCTATGCATGAGCATAAATAATAAAACTGTGAAAATATTTATTACTAGATCGATTGTTATTATAAAAATACTGGCCAGGGCATTGAAATATTCTAAAATGTATGATGTCCTATGGAAAACTACAAATGGATATTGCATAATTGATTGACACATGACCTTCAGTTGTGACCTTGAACTTCAGAGTATCCAACGCAATATCATGTATTACACTAGAACTATTCAAGGGTAATAACTGTGCCAAGCTATTTCGAAATCTGTCAATTAACCAATTACCAGACGGCAAATTTGTAGACAATTAAAAATTGAAAGGAGTTGCAGACGGCAATTTAAAGTTAATGAAATTTATCAATGGTTAAGATGATTTAAAAAAGTGGAAATCTTTTCTTGCCTAATATTTACATAAATTGGAAAGTAAGTGCTAAATTGGGCTGAAAACATTGTGTGCAAATGAGAAATATGTCAATGCACAATTACAATATTTTTCACATAACTACAGCTGGCATAAAGCAGACTTAAACCCCCTCTAATATACTGTCACTCAAGTAGCAGAGTCGACCTTAGACCAATGTCGTCGAAAACAATAGTGCACCTACTTGGGTCATGGAAAACAATTGAAGTCTCAAGGGCATGGGTCAAACAGCTAGCAAACACAGAAACTGATTTCAATCAAAGTTCAATTGTGACATTGACCCTTGACCTATGTGACCAACATAATACAGTAGGGTGCTTTCTAGGACCATTGGCAACAACTGTATCAAGTTTCATGGTTATAAGTCAATTGGTTTTAGAATTCAGCATGGAAATGAAAGAATCTGCAAGTGGACAAGCAGATGGACAGACAGACAGACATGGTGAAACCAATAAGCCTCCCTCTATTTCATAAGTGGGTTGGGTATAATTCAAGCAAACAACATACAAATTTGCAAGAAATATGATAAATAATTAGCATAAAAATTTGCAAGAAATATGTTAAATAATTAAGACAAAAATTGTAAATAAGTTATTGCACTATCAAGAAACATGCATTCTATTATATACATGTAGCTATAAGTATTTCAAGTTCAATATATACATTTCACAAAGACTAAATTGAACATGTCATAAAAATAATCTACCGGTATATCTGATAGTGTCAAAAAATCATATAAGGTAGCCTAAGATTCTGTAGATGACCTCATAATGCTAACAATTATAATCAGAATGAAAAGAAAAAGGGACAGACTTATAGAAATACAAATATTCTATTATTATATCGAATCTATTTACAAACAAGAGGGCCAACATGGCCCTTATTCTCTCATCGAGAAACCTTCCCACATTCATGAGCCAGTCAAAATTTCATCAAATATACACTCCTGTTAAGATAGATATAAATTGGCTAAGAGATTTGGGAGATGTCTTTCAAAAAAATCAAAGTCAAAGACTGCCCTTTCAGCCCTTGGCCAACTGGTTTGGAAGGGGATGTCATTTAAAGAATACAAAGCTGAAAACTACCACAACCTGCAATGCTCATATTTATGGCCAATCACAATTTCATAAACAATTTTTGAAAAGGAACACCAAGGAACATTCCTGTAAAATTTAATCAAAATTGGCCCGGTGGTTTAGGAGTAGATGTCATTTAACAAATACAAAGCTGAATCCTATCTTGCCCTACCACATCAATATTTATGGGCAAATCGTAATTTCATAAACAATTATTGAAAAGGGTCACCCAAGGAACATTCCTGTATCATTTGATTAAAATTGGCCAAATGGTTAAGGAAGAGATATCCTTTAAGGAATACCGAGCTGAAAACAGTCAGGCCCATATTTGTTGGCTAATTAAAATTCCAAGAACTTTTTTTTAAAAAGGCCACCCAAGGAACATTCCTGTAAAATTTGATTAAAATTGGCCCAGTTGTTAAGGAGAAGATGTCATTCAAAGAAAACAAACTGTTAAACTGCCACACCCTGCCATGCCCAATTTTATGGGCCAATCAAAATTTCATGAACAATCTTTATAAAGGGTCATCAGAAGAATATTCTTATAAAACTTGATTAAAATTGGCCCAATAGTTTAAGGTGGAGATGTCTTAAAAGTAATCATAAAGCTAAAAACTGCCAAACCCATATTTATCTATGGGCTAATACAATTTTTTGAAAAGGGCAATGAAAGGACCATATCTGTAAAATTTTATTAAAATTGGCCCTGTGGTTAAGGAGGAGATGTTATTCAAGGAAAACAAAGCTGAAAACTGGCTCGCCTGTTATTATGGGTCAATCAAAATAACACAAACAAATTTTGTAATAAGGCTACCCAATGAACATTCCTGTAAAGTTTTATAAAAATTGGCCCAGCGCTGTCATTTAAAGCATTTAAAGCTGAAAAGTGCAATGCCCTGCCACTCCATATTTATGGGCCAATCAAAATTTCATGAACAACTTTGGGAACCGTTCACCAAAGGAACATTCCTGTAAAATCTGATTAAAATTGGCCCAGTGGTTTAGGAGGAGATGTCTTTTAAAGAAAAGCTGATGACGGCTGACACATGCTGGACAGTGAGTGGCCCTAATAGCTCCCATGAACATGTTGTGCTCAGGTATACTGAGTTAGGATAGCGATACAATATCTTGTATTTGATTCTCGCCCTTGACTTTTGGTCTTGTAAAGCATCAAAATTTCCCCATGCAGCTCAAAGTAAATACAAAATGTTGTACTACTATGTAATATACCCCAATTATTCCACACTTCATGTATTTTATTATCACAATGTATAAATATTTCCACATAATATATTTTGTGGGTAGTCTTCTTCAAACAATTCTAAACAAAGAAATTAATTTTTTTACTGAAAGGGAAGAGAAATTTTTAAATGCTTCATTTCTCATAATGTTTCAGCCCATGACCGGATTTTTTTTTAAATGGTTCCATTTAAAAGAAGTTGCAGAAAACAAATTTTGAGAATTTTATTGATTGAATGGAGTTTAACGTCACTTTTAACAATATTTCAGTCATATCGCAGCGGCTTGAGCACCTAACAATGGATTTCTGGTATTTCTCACACCAGTACTTTCACTACATCCTTTCCTAGCCCAGGAAGTAGTTAAGGATATTGATTAGGTAAAGCTATAGTATTGCGGATGCAGATATCGATTATTGGTTGATTTTCTTTGTTGCTGTAATGGGGGGAAGGGTCTACAATTTTTGAAGGGAAATCTTCCTAGGTGAATTATGGTGTATGTATCAAGCATCAGTTGAAAACATAAGAAAAGAAGGAGAAGAATCCTTGTTCTTTTGATTTCTGTTTGTCTGTCCGTGTGGGCTGATGTTCAATAAATCGCATTCTGTCTGCAACAAATGTTTTAGATGGCCTGTCCCAGTCTCTCTGGCTTAAAATCTGGCAAAAAACAACAACAACAGTTTACAAATACAACATCATGAAATTGACACTTGCGCAACTCAAATTAACTGTTCCCACACAATGCCAATTTTTGACACCTCTCTAAGAAAATCAATAAGGAAAACATCAAGTAAACTTTTACTCAATGTTTTCTACCCAGTAGAAAAAAATATAACCTTTCATTAAATTTAAATTGTCATCTACAACTCCTTCCAATTGGGACTAGTATAAAATTTTATTGTCTGGTAAAGGTTAAATCAAAATCACTTGGTCACAAGATTCCATTCATATTATTCAAATAATGAACTCAAATATTGCTCAAAACAAATTTTTGATTTTGATTTTGAGGGATCTAGTTGTTCAAATATAATAAACAAATCTATTCATAGAACAATGCTTAATTTTTTTTTACAAGGGAGGTATTTCTGTTTTCCCATTTGAAGCCGAGACAAAATATCGACTTTTTCTGAGCGAATTTTTAAGCAACACTATTTATCTTCAACTTCTATGTTAGATTTAAAAAGCAAAATCTTTACCTGGACAAGTTGCCTTGAAAAATGTACTTGTCCGTAATTAACCCATTCCCACACAATACCTCCTTTTTACACCTCCCTAGAAAAAAGCTTTGGAAAACATTGTGGAAAATGAAGAAATAGCTTGTCTCAAGCAATTTCTTCATTATCCACAATATTTTCTATCCCAATAGACGGAAAAATTTAAAATTCAGTCGACTTGGACCAGTCCAAAATTTTGTTGTGTGGGCATGGGTTAAATTTATCCTTTTTACACCCCTCAGGAAAAAAGCTTTTAGAAATCATTGGCCAGCCTTTGGTCAATACTCACCGTAAAAGGTCCAGTCAATGGCTTTTGTGGGCGCTTCAATGGCATGATGATGGCTGGAATTTTATCCATCGAGTTGTTCATGCTGATCCGTTCCAGTGATGGAATATGGACTATCACTTCACCTGCGTAGTCGTCCCAACCAATTGTGTCATGATCATAGACGGTGAGAAGAATACTAGCACCTTGCATTTGTAAATACTCTTTTGAAATGTTTGGACTGAAATAGAAGATTTCGTTAATAGAAATTCATCTTGAATAATAATTTTTGTTAGTACAAATTATTCTTGAATAATATACACTTCAATAAGCCATTCAAATATGGCAAGAAATGAAAGAAATTGCAAAGTTAGTAACTACAACTTGATCGAAAACAAACACTGGTATCACTTTTTGCTCGTTTGCCAACAATTTTCAATTTTCAGGAAAAAATATATTTAACATTATTATAACACATGGCCCACTATTCAAAAGTTTGTAAACCTGTTGAGAAATCAAAACCAGTGACAAGAACCTATTACAGAAAATTCATAGATTATGCATTTTTAAACAGAAATAATGTATCTGTTGATGCAATGTTCTGTTCTTCTGCTATTCCAGTCGGGCTGTTTATTTTGTGTATTGTTTATTCATAAACTATAATTGTATTACTCTATTTTAATCAATTATTTTGCTTGCCTGTTTTATGTAAATAATGTACTGTATTGTAATGCAAGCAACAAGGTTATAACTATATCATACTTTCATTGCTAATGACTTATTAACCCATTACCAGACAATAATGTTTTAGATTGTTTAAAATTGAAAAATAATGTAGATGACAAATTTCAGTTGGCAGACGTTAAAAAATCTTTATCTTTTGAGGAAGATAACATTTTGGATAATGAAGAAATTGCTTGAAATAAGTAATTTCTTCATTTCCACAATTTTTTCTGAATCTTCTTTTGTCTTGAAGGCATCAAAATGCGTCATTGTGTGAGAATGGGTTAATGCAAGCAACAAGGTTGTAACTATGTCATACTTTTATTGCAAAAGACTAATCAGTCATAGCTAAAACAATCCTTTTTGTTATATTTTGTACATAAATCACTTTGCGAATAGTAGAAACAAGCAGTTAACCAGTCAGTTTATGCTGAACCCTGAAAATTGATCTATCGAAAAATGTTTGGACATAGATTAGCCTGTACAATTGTGCAATCTAATCTTAGTCTAGAACACTTTAAAGTCAGTGATATCTATAAAATATCATTTTCAAAGAGATAATAGCCGATAATGAGTGTTTCAAAGTACTTTCAGTCGTTTTTTTTTAATGCAATTCAAAAAAACGGATTTTATATAGTGTGCCAAGGGTTTAATTGAAGTGTATAAAAAAATCTTGTTCATGGTTTAATCAGCAATACCAGATAACATTTCAAAATAATCCAGATTGGTCAAAATTGAAATCAGCTGTAAACTAGAAAAAAAAATAGGTCTACCCACTACGTAGTTCAATGTTTTAAAATAGCTGCCATCTTCAAACTTGTAGCTATTTTGAAAATAGAAAAGTTACTTGAACTTGTGTATGAAGTTTCAGCAAAATCAGACTTATAGTCATTTGAACATGCTCTGGACAAGAAAATTTTGATTTATGGAGTAAAATATTGACTATTCTAAGGCGGTGGCCATTTTGAGAAAAAAGTTTCTTGCACAACTACAGTTGATATTGAGCAAATGAGTATAGTTTGGTCAAGTGAAGTCTAGGCAAGAAATTGTCGATTTAGAAAAAGTAAACTGGCTGCCATTTTTAAACTGGCAGCCATTTTGAACAAAGAAATTAGTGTCTTGCACACCTATATATACAGATGATACTGAACGAGTGTGTGAAATTTCATCAAAATCGATCCTTAAAGGTTACTGATCATTTGTCCAGACAAGAAAATGTCATCATTTTAAAAAATTTAAAAACATTTCTCTTCTAGGCTAGAAAACATTTTTGACAATAGAGAAATTGCTTTAACAAGCGATTTCTTCATATCTCACAATATTTTTCAAAGACTCTATCTCAAGGGGCATAAAAAGACATCATTGTGTGGGAATTGGTTAAAGAAGGTTAAATAATGATAATAGAGGTCATGTTGGTTGAATAGAAAAACTTACAACTGTAAAGTAATGTTGAATACAGGATTGAGAGTCTGTTTGACGATATGGGTCCGCTGTGGGCGTGTCCAAGCAAACATTGCCTGTGGTTGTAAACTGACCTCGACATATGGGTCACTATAGCCTGAGGCATCAAGTCCTGGCAAATCAGTACCTCGTAAAACTGGAATGACGGATAAGAAACTTCAAATTTGCTTAGAAACTGATTTAACCCCTGGATGATTACCAGACGACAAATTTTTAGACAGGTCATAATCCAAAGATATTGCAGACAACGATTTTTAGTTGATAAACTTTAAAAATCTGTGCCTTTTCGGGTAGAAAAGATTGTGGAAAATGAAGGAATTACTTGTAACAAGCAATTCCTTCATTTTACACAATGTTTTCAAAAGCTTTTTATCTTGGAGGCGTCAATCAGTGTGATTGTGAGGAATGGTATAATTGGGTTTTACACCATTTTAAAAATTCTTTTAGTCACATGATGGCAGTGTTCACTTATACTTGTATTTCCTTGATAACACCAGTATATGCTGCAGTCTAGGGCTCTGAAACCTTGCCACTAATGACATACCCACATGACAAGAGAAAGTGGCAGGACTCAAACCAACAACCCTTGATTTCTCTCAGATAAACAGTCTTCCAGTCTTGCAACTGAGCCATGCCTTTGTTCAGAAAGTAATACTGAAATCGAAGTTAGATAGTCATCCTATATCAAGAATTTTAAAACAGAAAAACTAGCAAGAAAAAGACAGAAGTAAAGTGCATCAGGGCCCCAAGACCATAAAACTTTTTTTATGCTGAATTGAGAATTTACTCACACTTCAAGTTTGAATAAACGTGTTTCTTCATTAACTGTAGATTTTGTGTTATAAATTATAATTTACCAATACAATGTTTCCTTTTCATGCAGTTGCCCTAATGTTGGAAAATAAGTGCAAAATAGGGTGGAAAATATTGAGAGTTTTCCATAATCGTATTGAATTTTCTTCAAGGCCTCAGAAGGTGTTGTTTTGTGGTAATGGGTTAACCAGATGAGAAAATTAGACTGATCCTTATTCAAAGAAGTTGCAAACGACAGGTTTTAGTTTTCCACTCAATCCCCAATAAACAATTTATCATTAGAGAAACTGAGTGCAAAAAATTCACTGAATGAAGACAATGTTTTTACCCCTAGACAGCTATTCAATGGTTCAGTGCAAAACAGTTGTAGCTGCGTATTAACATATAGACAGTTACCACAGTTTAGCCCTGAACCATCATATTGTAAAATAATCATCAAATGAAAATTGTTGTCTACAACTTCTTTCAATTTTGACAAGTATAAAATTTTGTTGTCTGGTAATGGATTAAAGAAAATATTTCCACTCAAGGATATATCCAAAACAGTAGTTGCTTGTTTTGGTGTAAAAACCATGTATCCGTCATTCAGTGAACAAGAAAGTATTTTTTCAGAGAAGACTGTGACTGCTTGTTTTTAGTAACTCACCTGTTACATATATTGTCATATTTCCTCTTGTTTCTTCCACATAGGCAACTTTAAAGGCAAGATGACCATAGCATTCTGGAGGTGTAGACTGTAAAAAGAAAAGAATGTCAACTAAAAGAGTGAAAATACCCCTTACCAGCATGTCATCACAATAGCTTGCATACAGAGATTGGAAATATTTCAACCCAAAAGTTATTTGTGACCTTGACTGTTGACCTATCTTGAAAAAGAAGAAACCTCATTGGGTGATTAAAAACAAGAGTTGTCCATAGACAACATAGCTTGCAATTCGGTATGCTTTTTAAAACAGGGTAAAAGGTAAACCCTTTCCTCTTTAATCACTGGTTTTCACGTCCCTCTGTTTTTATTTTTAGAAAATAATGTGGAAAAAGAAGAACTTGCTTGGAACAATAATAAAATCCACTTTGATTTGTAGTGTGCAAACCTTAGAATTTGGACAGGTCTGAACTTGCACAATATGGGAAAGGGTTAGTGCACATGATCACAGAGTCAAGGTCGTTGCCTCATCCCCTGGTGAATGCATGTTTGAAATATAACGGTAGCATGAAAAATGACCAATATATGAAGTTAAAGTTTTCAATTCAAGTTCTTTTTTAAAGGTTAAAGGGTCACAATCTCAAGGTCAAGGTCTCAAATAGTTGATTGATTGTTTGAATGGGTTTAACGCCACTTTTAACAGTATTTCAGTTATATCATTGCTGTTGGAGCACCTATCAATCGATTCCTGGTATTTCTCACTACATTCTTTCCTAGCCCCCACCTGCTGTCCCACTTAGGTTTCAAATGAAAGGCCGTCTGGAGATGAATGTATGCGTATCCTAGGATTGAAAATAATTAAGACAGAAAAAGCTTGATTTTTTTGGTTAAAGATTTTTTAACGGGTTAAAGGTCAAAGTCATAAGGTCACAGTCTCATATGAAAGCCCATCTCCTGATGAATGCACATATCAAATATGAGAACATCAAAATTAAATATAACCTACAAAATAACAGGCATACATACAATTGATAAACACTCTTCCCATTAACTTTTGATACAGGGAATTGAAGTGGTGAATGTTTCTAACATTTTTCCTTAATATTGCACATCAAAAAATTATAAGGTATACAAACACTACAGCCATTAGAAAATTAATTTTGTCATCTTATCAGTTATTGATATTTAGTTAGTTTATCATTTTGATAATTTCACTGGTTTGTGTGTGTGTGTGTGTGTGTGTAAAATTGTCGAGTGATAGACAACCAAAATATCAGGAAATTGCATCCCTGTGATGTTATAATTGAGAAAACATTGTAGAAAGAGAAGAAATTATTGTAACAAATTTGCTTTTAACAAGCAAGTTCTCCTTTTTCCACATTATTTTCTACCCTACTGAATGGTTATTTTTCTATTTAAATCCACTTTAAATTTCATTTTCATCTGCAAAATCTTCGAACTTGGAAAGGTCTAAAACTTTGAAAAAAAAGAGTAAGGGTTCAGTACCAAATCTGTTGTTAATCTTTTATAATACATCAACATGAGATCTTCTGATTTTTTTGAGTTCAGGTCGAGCCATTCCTTCACCTCATCATACAGATATGAATGACGCTTTGCTTCTTCCAGACCAGCTCGCTGGAAGAAGAAGCCAAGAGCCCTCAGGTGCTGAAAGGAAACAAGAAATATATACCATATACAGTAGAGAACAATGTGACAAAAGGAGAAAAGTGTTGTCTTTCATCTGCAATTTTTTCTTCTGCTATAATTCTTATAAAGCCATTTGTCTTCAATGCATCATAATGTTGAAACAAGTGGTAATTGGTCAACCCTTTCCTGTTTCTTTGAAATTTTAGACTTGTCTTAAATGAAAGAGGTTGCAGATGCCAAAGAAAGTGGGATGCAATTTAATATGAAACCATCCCATGTGGTAGAAAAAATCTTTTGAAAAGGAGACATTGATTGTTACAAGCAATTTCTTCTTTTTCCACAATGTTTTCCCAAGTATAAAATCAAAGTGACATAAAATCCTTGGTTTGTATAGGAGAGGGTTTCAAAGATGACAAGAAATGAAAGTGGACCAAATTGGAAAAGTTTCAAACAATAGTTAAAAAAGTGTTTTTAAATCTTTTGATATTGAGGGGCATAAAGGAGGGAATGTATGGGAATATATTAACCCTATCCTGTTTAATTCCTGGGTGTTTTTTATGTCCATATAATAAAAAAAAATATTGTAGAAAAAGAAGAAATTGCTTGTCACAAGTAATTTTCTCTTCTTCTATAAAATTTCCTATTCTACTAATGGCTATCTTTCAAATTAAATCCACTTTAAATTGTAATCTGCATGTCCGTTTTAAATTTGGACCAGTCTAAAATTTTGGTAATGGGTTAAGTGATTGAAATGTGAAAGGTCACATGCAGAATTGTTAAAAGTTTGAATTTCTTCAAAATGAAAAAGATTTATTATTAGGAATGTTTAAAACATTACCACACAATACCATATATTACATGAGAGAAAATGACTATGGACATCTTTCAGGAAACACTGAAAATACATACTTGATTTTGTCCCCATCCTGATTGAAGAAATCATGATCCAGCAGGTACAGATAGATAGGTTAACAATTTGATTTTCGACTAGAAATATGTCAAAGACATGGATGTCCCTGCTTAAGTGTTTTCACACTACCCTCAGTTTTTACCTTGAATTTGGGCGGATCAAACAGAACTTTATGCATGACACTCGTAATAATCAAGGGAAACAACAGTATCTAGTCATTTTGTAATCCATCAATCATTGTAGAAGATATACTCTTGACAAGATAAGGACAGACACAACCATCCACCTACTCAAGCAAGCATTCACACATGGACAGAGATAACTCTGTATGCCCATTGCCATTACATTTTTGTTCAGCCTGTAAACATTTGACCTTCAAGTCTGATCTTGACTTTCGAACTAAACTAGAAGTTGTCAGTAAATGTAAAGCGGACTAATAGCCCAAACAGAACTTTGGCTGCAACAAAAATGGACTTTTTACTTAAAGGGCCATAAATCAGTAAAAAAATCAATGGACCATAACCAAAATAGGATATGCATATGTCTGACTTATACCGAGTCTTTATGTGAAATTTGAATCAAATCCATCCAATAATTCCTGAGAAATTGAGGGGACACGATTTTTCACCAAAGGGCCATAACTCCGTCAAAAATCAATGTACCGTAACCAAAATAAAATGTGCACATCTCTGCTTGATACTGATTATATCAGTGAAGTTTGAATAAAATCCATCCAATAGTTGCTGAGAAATTGAGCAGAAACGAAAAAGCTACAGACAGACGGACTGACCAACAAGCTGACAACTATATACCCCCCAAACATAGTTTTGGGGGTATACTAAATGCAGAAGTCTGGATAAGAGGGGGTAACAGCATTCGAAATTCCTTATATCAATTACTTTACAAAAAAGGTGGTACTATGCGGAAATAGGTTAACAAAGACTTTGGAGAGACAAAGTTCAAAAATATTCTAAGCTTGATTTTTTCTTACTAAAAAAATGAGAAAAGTACTTACCTGCTTCATCTGTTCATAATATTCAACCTTTTGCTGAAAAAAGAGAAAATAGAGAACTTAGATTGACCCATTTCCACACAGTTCTATAATTTTAGACATCAGAAGAAATATGAAAAGGAATGAGAGAAATTGGTTGTTACAAGGAATCTCTCCTTTGGTCACAGTATTTTCTTCCCTAATTGACACTTATTTTTCACTTATTTTTCAATTAAAAACCATCAATGAAATGTCATCTACAATTCCTTTCAATTTGGACCACGCTAAAATTTTCTCATCTACTAATGGGTTAGATAATTTCATCCTGAACAATTCCAAGGGATAAAATTTTCCAATGGTCCAATATGAGAGAAGTTATAAAGACAATTTCTAGTTGTTGGAATTAAAAAAAATCTCTATCTTTTGGGGCAGAAAACATAGTGGGAAAAGAAGCTATTGCTAGTGAAAAGCAATTTCTTCATATTCCAAAATATTGTCTAGGGCCTTATTTCTTGAGGGTGTCAAAAAGTGTCATTGTGTAGAAATGGCCTAACACATTATGCCTTTATCCCATATTTTTAAGTGCTGAAGAAAAAAGCTTGAAATAATTGTTGGAATATACTGTAGTCACAAAGTTTAAGTTGCCAGCAAACAAAGATGCTTTAATTAAATGTCAGAGTTCAAAGTTCACTTCTAAACTAAGTGAAAAACTTGATAAGTCAATGTGTTTTTGATTGACAGCCACAATCTGTCAGTTATTATGTACCTATTTACTCACCCCAACAAGCATCTGTTGCTGCAGACTTTGTAATACAACACCCCATAACTGTTCTATCATATAGGGGTAGATATCTGGCATTAACTGTTCATTTAATGTCTGCAGATTATGGGAAATATATCCCAAAAACTGGTCAACTGACTGAAAACAAAGGTAATATATAATCAGAAACCATTGAATACAATCAATTATTATTGCACTGTTACTGTATCCTTAATTTTAGACTCTTCAAAATATAACTCCAAAACTGGTCAACAGACTCTGATACGGAGGTTGTTCATATTCAGGCACTGATAATTCTTATATCAGGTACAGATAGATATCTGGCATAGCTGTTTATTGAATGTCTATATATTACGCAAAATGTATAGAAAAAACTGGTCAACAGGCCTAAATTTGCTATCTGCAATTTAAGAAGAGCAGCTGAACTTCCATACCATTTCTCAAGTAGTTGCTAATGAAAAGAGTGCCATGATCTCAATATCTTAAGCAAGCCCCTTTTACTTCAACGCAGCCCTAATATGACAAAACCAAGATGCACAAGTTCAGTTGACTAGGAACATTTTCTGAAAATTTCATTCCAATAAAAAGATAAATGTGCTATCGAGCAATTTTGCATTAAGTCCTTTTGTTGTTTTCTGTGATGTAGCCTAAAATGGCGAGCGCAAATAACATGCACAGGGTCTGATGACTAGGAACATTCTGTGCAAATTTCATGCATAAATGTAGATGTGTTAATGAGATCTGGACATACAAATGGATGAATGACTTCGGGACCAACAGATCGAGAAGATGATAGTAATTAACACCTTCAGCGGTGTATAGAAGTGCAATGTTCTAGAATTGCTGAGAAAAATCTGACATTGGTTTCATTGATGGATGAATAGATAGACTGAAAACAATGAAACTTGGATGCAATTTGAAATAAAACCTTCTTCTTTTTCCAAGATGTTTGCTCATGTATTTGTACAGGAAAGGATTAAAGCAGAGGTATAACCATATAACTGAGGCATGAATAACGCTTTTGTAAATATGTAACATAGAAAGGTTTGTAGACTATTACTCACAGAAGCTTTATGTGGTTCCTTCCTTGTAAAGATGTCCATATACTTCACCATGTTGACTCTTATTTTCTCAGCTATTTCACGGAGCAACAGTGAACTTTTTGTGAGAATTTCACCATTTGACACATTGATCAGTCGCTGGAGCGTATCCAATGCATGTTTTCCTACCTCCTCGCTGTCATGTGTCGCTGATAATGATGTAGCCATTGCCTCCCAAGATAACAACTGCGGGAGTTCTCCAAGATACAGACGGACATGTTCTATATTGTTGATTGTAATGCATAACTGTAAAGATATGTCATTGTGTGAATGCAGAACTGTTCTAAGTTGTCTATATAATGTATTTCTATTCAATTTTAGAAATTGACCAATCGTGGCTGTCAATCAAAGAAATAAATTGACCAATTCAATCATTCATTTAGCCTGAAATTGAGCTTTGAGTATAGACCTTGGCTGCTATTTGTAAAAAACATTTTGTTGGCTTGACAACTTAAACATTGTAGCTACAGCTTATTCAAGCTGTTGTTACGACATTTAGGCTGCCAACCAACCATTTTGCTTTTTGTTATATGCTACTGGCAATAAATTGTGAAGATAACGCCTATTAAAATTGAAGCATAACTTCCTGATTGAGTTGACATATGTGGCTAATTCGGTAAGTGGGCTGGGCCAGCAATTGGTCTATTAAATCAGTGACGCACAAGGACGCATTTTTGATGCCTTTCAAGAAACAAATTCAGAAATAATTGTATGAAACAAAGAAATTGCCTGCAAACAAGTTATTTCTTCTTTTCCATAATGCTTTCTATCCAGAAAGTTGAAAAATCTCAAATTTTATCAGTTTTGAATTGTTGTCTGCAACTCCTTTCATTTTGGACCAGTCTGAAATTTTGCTGTGCAGGAATGGGTTAATTTTACTTTTATATAAGGTGTAAAAGTGATTAAGAAGAGGCTTTGACAAGTTTTGATCACTTTCAAAAGCAATATCTCATTATCCAATATGTTTTCTATCCTAAAAGGTAAGAATTTTACTATTCCATTAACTAATTGTGTTCTACAACTTCTATGAGTTTGGACCAGTCCAAAATTTTATCATCATGTGGACATCTTGACCTGACAATGAGAGGAACCGACATACTAAATATGAGCTTTGTAACTGAAATAGTATTCTAGAAATTGCGAAATGTTCAGCTTCAGGTTAAGTTTTTAACAGTTTTCAATAGTTTTCTTAACTTGTCAATGCAGGTTAATGGTTTTTAAGGAGATTTAATGGTTAAAAAAGCAACAGACTGGTCCATATTCAAAGAAGTTGCAGATGACTATTTTTTAAGATGATTACATTTTATTAATGTTTATCTTTTGGGGTTGAACCAGTATGGATGAGGGGAAAAAATGCTTGTCAGTGACAAGCAATTTCTTCATTTTCTACAATGTTTTCCAATGCTTTTTTTTCAAAGGGGAAGGGGCTTAAAGCAACAGAATTGTTTGGGATTGTGTCAAATCTCACACCAATTTTCATGTGATGATTAGAGGCTTACCCTGTCATTTACATCAAATTCTGCATTCAGATTGTCGTCATAGTAACAGTTCCTCTCTAATATTGTGTGAATTTTGTCTGCGTAGATTCTTGCACCATCACAAATAATCTGAAAACAACATTGCATTTTTGTAAGAAAAGATTAAATTACAATCATTTTTACCTGAAGACTGGTCCAATTCAAAGTAGATCATTTCCAAAATTGCACTCAAATAAAAGACAATAAAGTACTGGATGCACTGATTGCGGTTTTTATATTGCTTTTGATAAATTATCTGAAAAAAACTTCCGTTCAGAAAGGAGCAAACAGGTGATGTAGATTACCGTAATTTGTCCATATATTCGGACACTCCAAGAATTCGGACACCATTAATTATTTCATGAAATAATTAATTTTGTGCCTCTAATTTCGGACAAATGGTGTCTGGAATTTATCTATAAATTCGGACACCAAATTTACGAACATAAAATATCAGGTTAACAAATACCGCATCCATTATCGGTATTTTGGAATCTTGGCGATCGGTATCTCCAAACTGTCTGGGTTAAGTGTCAACAGGTGTATATTGTTTATAACAGTGACCGAGAATAGGCACGCACCTCGATATGCTTAAGCTACGAACCGTGAAGGTGATGCAATTAAAATATCACGCTTGGTTTCTCTCTCTGATTTCCTAATTTTCTATCCCCGACAGGACCTGCTCTGAAAGGATGGCTACGATTAACATGTGCGACCCTATGAAATTAGTCGAATTGACCTGAACCTACTTTCGATTTTACTACACTTTCCTCGTATCCAGAGCTCATCGAGGGTATTGTCATCGGCCGTATCAAATCAAGAAAAAAAAAATGCAATGATATGCTTCGAGAAGAATCAGTCGTAGCAACGACGTTTTCCCTAAATACGGAAAATGCGAGAATTTTACTTGTTAATTTGTCACAAAATTATTAACTTCTCATCCGATATACAATATTGGTAGATTAAAATAAATTACCTTTTTTTTATCCCCGCTTCTTTTAATAATCCGAAAATTTAATCTCATACTGTTCAATAAAACACACGTAACAAGTCTCGTTCGACAAATATAAAATAAAGGTTTTCGGGTAAAGTTTATTTTACTACGAGGGAGGAAAGGTGATCAAAGGCACCGCCAGATGTTCAGCTATATTTGGGAGAGTTTCCGGAGTTGGCACGTGCCAGACGCGTACCCCGTGAGAATTCTTGGTGACCGAATTTTTACCCTCGTCATTATGCCGAAAGTTTACATGGTTTAATCGACTGTCTGAATACTCTTAAAACATTACGGATATAATTTCAAAAAAAGGATTTTTTCTCACAGGTAGGCCATCGCATTTACTTTAAATTTGCGGGGAATATCACGCGATGATTCATGTGAAGCAGATCAGAGAAAAACTGTCGTAATTGACCGATGCCGTGATTTTATTCTGACAAATTACTTCTTATCTCTTGGTGACTTTAATACATGAACAATTGACATGCGAAGATTTTGCTTAGCTCTCCATATCAATATCCCTTTTTTTCAATTCAACCGACGATGATTGTATATAAATGACAGAAAAAGAATTAACCATACTCTCAAAATCGGACTTTGACTACCGAAACGTCGTAACAATTTTGCCTGAACATGCTGCAGTTATGGTCTTGTCGTATTCTTACGGTGATATGTGGGATTCTATCAATCGTTAAAACGAAGAAAAACAACAGTTTAGAAAAGTAAATCGTTTATTAAGGTTTTTAATCAGTGAATGATCATTAAATTCACGTCGTCTTCGCCGGTATCTTGAAACAATCTGAAAAATAAAATAATAATGAATAAATTTACGAACGTAATGCGTAACACATATCAAGTTTATTTACTGTTGAAATGAATTCAGTGTCTGAGCAAAACAGTTAGTGACTCATGAAAATCGGCAATGGTTGTTCTAGACTGGTACCACTGTCGACTTAAACAAAAAAGCCTTTGTTAAAGTCGACGGCGGTACCGGTCTATGGTTGTTCCGGCCGCACGACGATTTATCTATAAATTCAGACACTGGCTTGAGTAATTATCTATGTATTCGGACATGAAAAAAAATAATTATTTAATTGTGTCCGAATATATGGACAAATTACGGTAACATAAGACCACACTTACGTGAAGACTGATCATTGTCTATACTTAAAACCAAAAGAGGAATATCACACATTTAAAAATAACAAGGGTTAAAAAAAATCCTACAACTTTAACCCATTCCCATACGAGAAAATTGTAGACTGGTCTAAACCAAAAGAAGTTGCAGACGACAATTTCATGCTGATGAAATTTTAAATATCTTTGTCTTTTTGGGCAGAAAACATTGTGGATAAAGAAGGAATTGCTTGTGCTTGTGTTTTCCAAAGCTTTCCTGTTTAGGGGCATTTAAAAGTGTCAGTGTGTGGGAATGGGTTAAGTTCATTCAATGATCTCTACATTATCTTACACAAGTGACCAAATGAAATCTCTGAGACACACTACTAACAAAATTACTTCAGTGATCCAAATAAAATTACAATCTACACCTCTAAGATAACACTTCTTATAATAATTACTTCAGTACCTAAGATATTGTTAGTAGCCCTAAATATCCAAATATAAAATAAGTTAATCTTGGTCACCCCTTTAACCCATTCCCACACAAGAAAATTTTAGACTGGTCCAAATTGAAAGGAGTTGCAGAGGATGATAAAAAGTTTATGAAATTTTAAATTTTCTCAACTTTCTGGATTGAAAATATTGTTCAAAATGAAGAAATTGCTTGTCACAAGCAATTTCTTCATTTTCCACAATGTTTTCCAAAGCATTTTTTCTTGAGGGGTGTCTTACAGCGTCATTGAGAGGGAATCGGTTAAGCTTACAGTCAGTATCCCTAATATTCTTATCTAATATCCTAAATTTATGTGATCCCTGTAAAAGTTCCAATAAATATCCTTCTTGTATCTAATATTTTTAGTGACCCCCTATTTTGATGTTCGTCAATAATCTCTAAATACCCCTACTTACATCTGTTATTTTTGTGACCCAGGTAAGGTTACAGTCAGTATCCCTAATATACCCCATATAGTATACTAAAATCATTTATTTCTGTGACCCCTATAATGTTACAGTATGTTTCCTGTATCACCCCTCTATACTTATTTCTTTTCTTTTTTTGACCCGATAAGTTTACAGTCAGTTTCCCTATATACCCCTGTACACTAACATCTGTTATTTTTGTGACCACTGTAAAGTCACTGTAAGTGTCCCTAAAATAATCCTTTATACTTATATATATTATTTTTGTGTCCCCTAAAAAGTTACATTCAGTATCCCTTAATACCACTGTGTACTAATATGTTATTTTGTGACCCTATAAGGTCTCAGTCAGTATCCCTCAATGCTCCTGTATACCTACTGTTTTGTTTTTCATGTTTTTTTTATCTCTTTAAGGTCAGAGTTAGTATTCCTAATATAGCCCCATATGCTAATACCTGTTATTTTGTGGCCCATATTAGGTCTCAGTCAGTATCCCTCAATACTCCTGTGTAGCTACTGTTTTGTTTTTTATGTTTTTTTTATCTCTGTAAGGTCAAAGTTTGTATTCCTTATATACCCCCATATACTTACATCTGTTATTTTTGTGACCCCTATAAGGTTACAGTCAGCATCCCTAAAATCTATCCTCTTCCACTCTCCTATCACCTGAAAGAAATGACACATTTGTTATTAACACATTCCAACACAATTTTTGATGTCCCCAAGAAAAAAAAAATTGAAAAAATTGTGTGGGAATGAAGAAATTGCTTGTAACATGTAATTCTTCAGTATCCACAATGTTTTCAATCCTATATGTTAAAATATCCAGAATTTTATCAATTTAAATTTTTTGAATTTGGGCCAGTCTAAAATTTAGTCCTGGTTATGGATTAAAGTACTTGTACAGCTATTCCTGCTGACTTTTAACCCTAGTCCTGTTGAATATTTATTCTTTCTTCACATTTTTTTGTTTTTTGATCTACTGTGTGCTCAAAGATTTCCTCAACACTAAAATAACAAGCTGGTAGTGTTGACTAAGATCACTTGCACATATGTACAGGCTGATCTTAGTCTAAACACTTGCCACAGCTATTGTCAGAACAGAAATATTCCGGAATTAGAATGACAAGGAATAATACTATAGCCTCTCTGAGTGACCTTCACCTTAACGCCAATGAAACTTATGATCTGCTTGTAAATAACTGACATTAAAAATTAATTACAATAGTAAGTTATAGTTATTGTTTGCAATAAAATATTATGATTGAATGTATGGGTTAAACTATCACATTTAACAGTTTGTCAGCTATATTACAGAAGCTGGTGCCCTAACCATGGTGTCCCATTGTTTCTCCTACCAGTAGAACCAAAACATTAGATCCAAGCCACCAGCTGCTCATTTCACACAGGCACATTACTTATCATTTGCTGACCCCACAATTAAAACAGCAAAACTGAGATAACCAGGCATAGCTGATATAAATTAAACTAGAACTTTGGTAACGCAGACTTAAACCCTCACCAACACTTTGTTACTCAAGTACCATAGTTGACTTTTGACGAACATTACCTAAAAACAAGAGTACATCTCCTTAGGTCATGTATAACATTTGTATAAAGTTTCAAGGTCCTAGGTTAAATAGTTTATGATTTAGAACACAGAGACAGTTTTTAATTGTAGTTCAATTGTGACCTTGACATAAGATTGATTTATCTTTGAGTAAACAACAAAAGACAAAATATGACCTTTTTTGAAAAAAAATTATAAAAGCACATCATTTCACATGTGAAATACAAACATGGCAACCTGATGATGTCATCAGTGCCTTTGAGCCCATGTAGAAGACATTCAGTAATGCCAATGAATGAAAGGGGGGCTAAATAAACCAGAACAGTAAGTTCATCATTTTCACTGGTTTTTCTACGAAATTCCAAAAACAAACTGAGCATTAATCCATTCCCACTCAGTGACTATTTTTTAATTCCCTCGAGATATGGGTTAAAGAATGTTTGGTACCCCTTACAAACCACCAAACTGGCTAGAAACCTGTCAGTGAGGAGTAAAATGGGTGTGGTTGAAAACAATTTGTCTATTGACTAATCCCTGGCCCTGCTAACTTACTCTGTTTGCCCCACCCTTTGACCTCGACAGGAAGTTTTGCTTTAATTTTAAACGGCAGTATTTTGCAAATGTTATAGACAGTAGTGCATAATAAAAAACTGAAATGGTTTATTAGAAAATGAAACTTTTCAACTACAGCTTGAGTAAGCTGTAGTTATGAAGTTTAATTTTCCAAACCAACATAAAGGTTTAACACAAATGGCAGCCAATTTCTAAGTTCAAAGTTCAACTCCAAACTGAATAAATGATTTGACTAGTCCATTAATTCCATGATTGACAGTCACAATTGGTCAATTCTTACCTGAGCAAAACATGAGAGTACATCAACAGAGGAATGCGAGTATTTGACAAGGCTTGTAACAACAACAACCTACAATAGAGCAACAGATACATTTTAACCTCGGTAACAATAATTAATTATAACTAGATGGTTGTTCCAGGACAACTGCTGTCACGCCTGCAAGGTTTTGTAGGCATCATGCTTAGGACAAGCAAAATTATAGTGTTTGACCTTGAGCTTTGACCTGGAACTTGAAGCAATCCAAAAATTTCTTTCAAATGGCACATCTACTCATGATGGCGAATAATTGTGCCAATTTATTTTGAAATCAATCCATAGTTGTAGGAGACATGCTCTTGACAACCACAATTTGAGCATTTGACCTTGAGCTGTGACCTTGACATTAGAACTATCACAAAAATTCTTTCAAATGGCACATCTACTCATGATGGAGAATAATCGTGCCAAGTTTTTTTGAAATCCATCCATAATTGTAGGAGTAATTGTCCAGACAAATTCAGATGGACAGACAGACTAACGGACTAACTGTAAGTGTTTGACCCTAAGCTGTGCCCTTGACATTAGAACTATCCCAAAAATTCTTTCAAATAGAACATGTACTCATGATGGAGAATAATTGTGCCACATTATTTTGAAATCCATCCATAAATGTAGGAGTAATTGTCCGGACAAATTGGGACGGACTAACACACTAATGCATTAACGCACCAACACTGACTCGACACAGGGCTCGACAAAAACATATGAAGTTATAAAAAGGTATAATTGTGTTTAAAATGAAAAGTCAAAGTCATATTGGATAGGACAATTATCAGAAATTAAGAAATTGTATTTGATACCAGTTTCTCCTTTTCATAAAATGTTTTCTATTATACAATTCTTTAGGGGTGTAAAAATCCGAGATTATGCGGCAATGAGAAATAAATGTATGTGCCCTAGTTTCTCAAGATAACTGGCCAGATGGCTCCATGGAGGATGATCTGATTTCATAACCAATTAGTTGTTGGCTGATGTGAGCAGGATGCTTCACTGGATAAGTGAGTCAGAGCATTGATCTACACAGCTCTAAATTGACAGATCACAGCTTGAATAAGCTAGTCACAGCATTTAAATTGCCTAATCAAAAAGAATACAACACACACATGCTTGAGTTCAAAGTTCATTTTCAGTCTAAATGAATTATTTGATAGGTCGAATGAGTCTTTCATAGACAGCATCGAAAAGGAAATTGGAAGGAATGGTTCAAAGCTTACGAAAAAGATCAGCTAGACTAACCCATCTCATTTAAAAAAAATGAAGGGTCATTTAGAAATATTTTGCTTGTATGATGTATACAGCTAAGCATAAAATAGATGACATAATTATGAAATTGGCTAACCCATTACCAGATTACAAAATTTTAGACAGGTCAAAGTTCAAAGAAATAGCAGACAACAGATTTTAGTCCATGAAATTTTAAATCTTTGTCTTTAGGAGTAGAAAACATTTGAATAATGAGGAAACTGCTTGTTACAAGCAATTACTTCACTTTCCACATTTTTTTTTTCAATGCTTCTAAGAGACATCAAAAAGCATTATTGTGTAGGAATTGATTAACCCATTCCAACTCAATCCCTCCTATTTACGCCCCCTCAATAAAACAGTTTTAGAAAACATTGTGGAAAATGAATAAATTGCTTGTTAAAAGCAATTTATTCATTATCCACAATGTTTTTTATCCAAAAAGATGAAAAAAATTAAAATTCCATCAAATTGAAATTGTTGTCTGCAGCTTCTTTCAATTTGGACCAGTCTAAAATTTTGTCATGTGGGAATGGGTTAAACCGATGTTTATGAACAAGAGAGATTGTTTGTGGCACTTACATCTTTCTCAATTTCCAGGGCCTTTTCCATTCTATTGATACACTCTGACCTAAACGTCTGTAACCAGTTTATCATAGACTCCTCAAACCAATTCTGATATTGGAATATGGACAGACGAAACATCTCTCTGAAATTTACATTCTGTCAAATTACAAACACAGTTGAAAGTGAAATATAGATAGACAAAAATCTCTATAATATACACTCTATCAAACCAAAATATACTAGATATCTAGGAATTAAGAGAGAAGATTTTTTCTTTATTATATCTATGTCAAGTTAAAATAAGCAAGGTAGATAAACATATGAAATAAACATTCTGTCAAATTATAAAATATACATTCTGTCAAATCAAAAAATATACATGGCTGATAGTGGCATATAGACAGACAAAAAACTATGAAATGCATATTCTCTCAAATTATAAATAGGTAAAGCTGAAAGGAACAAGTCTAAGAGAGAAGAGCTTTTTTTTTAATTACCATTACATCAAACTAAAAAACTTGAGAAATTTTAGACCTCTCCACAATCGAATTCCAGGTTTGTACCAGAAAGGGTTAAAAGTGGAATATGGAGAGATAAAACATTTCTCAGATATATATTTATATATACTTTGTCAAATTACAAGGCTGAGGAAGAAATATAGATGGATAAGCCATCTCTGTGAAATATACATTCTGTCAAATTACACATAAAGAAGGCTGATGGAGAGTATATAGATATGAGTGAATACTCTATCAAATTACAACAAAACACCCATTTTTTTAATACCAATCTCATGTTGATCTGCATGCCTGGAGACTGAAAAATTTTCTTAAGCCATTCCCAAACAGCAAAATTTTAGACTGTTCCAAATTGAAAGAAGCTGCAGACAACAATTTCAAGTTCAGGGATTTTTCAGTTTTTTGTCCTTTGGGTAGAAAACATTGTGGATAATGAAGAAATTGCTTGTCACAAGCAATTTCTTCATTATCCACATTGTTTTCAAAGCTTTTTTTTCTTAGAGGCGTCTAAAAGTGTAATTGTGTGGGAATGGGTTCACACATTTCCACTCAATGACGCTTTAAGACGCCCCAAGGAAAAAAGCTTTGAAAAACAATGAGGAAAATGAAGAAATTGCTTGTTACAAGCAATTTCTTCATTATCCACAATGTTTTCTACCCAGAGAGTTGAAGAAATCCAAATTTTATTAACTTTGAATTGCCGTCTGCAACTTCTTTCAATTTGGACTAGCCTAAAAGTTTGCCATCTGGTAATGGGTTAACAAAAATCATATGATTCCTACATACCTCCTTGTTACATTATCCTTTATAACACTACATAACCTGCATAAAGCAAAATACAGGCCAAGTGACAATTTACTAGACACAGTTATGTTGACCTGAAAATTGTTGTAGCGCCGATTGTATTTGTTCATCTTATCTAGTGTTGTCTTGGTCAGAGAGCAGATCTGTGAAGCAAATAAAATGTGTAAGCTCAGAAATCCTACAGGTAAAACAGATTCACTAGATGTTGGAGCTTCAAAATTTGACATTGTGTGGGTATGGATTAAAATCCATTACCAGAAGGCAAAAATATTAGACTGGTCCAAATTGAAAGGATTTACAAACAATTTATAGATTATCAAAATTTAGATTTTTTCAACTTTCTTGGAAGAAAAATTGTGGAAAATGAAGGAATTGCTTGTTACAAGCAATTTCTTCATTTGCTACAATGTTTTCTATTTTGGGGAACAATTGCACGAAATTATTTTCAAATCCATCATTAAATGTAGGAATTATGAAGATGACAAAATGGGGCGGACAGACTTACGGATGGATGCACATATATACCCAAGTCAGCTTTAGCCAGCATGTTACACTGCCAACAATTCAAGCAGGCTCAACAAAAAGTGGCATGCTCAAGTTTTACTTTTCTAAATTTGCTTTATGCAGCATAAGTAAATTAACGATGAATGTGCAAGTGTATCAAATGAAATTTTCAAAATCCAGCAAAATTTAAGTTATTACTGAAAATAATGATCAAATTGAGATTTCAAAATTAGGCAATGCCATTTACACCAAATCTTCCTCATTTTACGACAAAGTACCGTAAAAGTTCTGTTAAACACCCATGCTATAATAAACGCCCATCCCAACTTGGGCCGTCAAAATCGACCTTTTTTGTTTGATTTTTGGAAATCTTGAAACCTGTAATAAATGCCCATTCCCAAGATTGTGTTTTTGAAATTTGGAGAAACATTATTACAGGTTGATTTATTGTACAAAGATTTCCCTTCACTTTGTCAAGCACTGCTGAGGCTTAGGTTCAAAATAGAAAGAAAATAGAATGCAAGTTGATCGCATGAAAAAAAATCTTTAAGAGTTCAAAGATTTATGGAAATATTCATTTATTGGCCTTAAAATGGGTAATTATGCCAAAAATTGTTAGTCATGATGCTTGGTAAAAACTTCAATATGTAGTGCTACCACCAAAAACGCCGATCACATTTATCAATTGTCTGTACTTTGTTATTTAATAATTAATGCCATGAGGTGTTTAACCTAAAGTAAATTAGAAGAAACGTGACATTAAAATCAAAATATTTTTCAATAAATTCGTTTTAATTAACTTGTTTGGATTCTTGACAAGTGAATTTGTAAGTCCAGACTGTGGTCGTACTTTTAATGATAAGTGATCAATATCAGTGATGTATTATTAAGTAATTCTAAAGTATCTATAGGAGAAAACTGTTTGAAATAGGTCTATGATGATGCATCCACAAATTCCATTGTATTAACATTTTTCTACTCAATTTTAGCTAAATAAAGAAAATGCCAGATCTGTAATAGACGGCAAACTTCCTATATTGATGCAATGTAGATTTGTATTTTATTTTTAAAGTAGAGCTTCCCTGTTGTATGAAAAATTCTCATAAGTTTTTGTACTTAATCCCAGGGTGAATATTCACTAAGATCATACACAGAATGACAAGGGTCTAACTTCTCACCAGACACATGTGTCAACACAGGAAACTCGACCCCATAGCTGAACACCTGGTTTTGATCACCTACTCTATCCTTCACAGTAAAATAAAGCTTCCCAATAATTGCATTTACATGGTTACCTCAAAGTGTAAATTACCGCTCATGTTTAGTCTTCGGATTGGATGAAAATTTTGGAATATAACAAGTAAAAGTAAATTTGCTGTAATCTTTTCGTATGTTCTTTTTGCTATCTGGTTTGTTCTGAATTATCATTTCATCCCAAGAAATTGAATAATTTCGATTGCAAAAAAATGATAGTTTGCTAGAATAACATCCCTTCGTTGCGATGTCTAACCAAAAATGAATACTTCTGATCCCGGTCAAATTGCGTAAATCTCAAAGGCTCAATAGTGTTGTAGACCAATGTTACCAGCTTTGTTACAGTCAACCGTGGTACAGGTCTATCATACATGTACCAGTTTATACTTTATTTGTTTGGAGGGGTCTAAATTAGTCTAAATTAGTTAGTCATCTCAATTTATATTGACGCAACATTTCAGGACTTAACTTTTTTGTCTGTGTTCTGATGAGTTGGCACATGATATTCAGAATTTTTCACAGCTTTTTTAACGTCTCACAAATCTACAGCCTCTACCCCCTTCTTGTTCATTGTGTAGCTTTTGTGGGGGGTCATTCTTACCTTTTTTTCTACTGCAAGACTGACTACCCTGTAATAGTTGATACCCAGACTGGTATAGAACTGTTTATTTACTGGTAGTATGTTACAGTGAGACCCCACAGTATTTATTAAATCTGAAATAGAAAATCGGTCAAGTTAAATTGGTAGTATATTTTGGTGATGGCAAACATGATTCATCAAATCTGAAACAGAAAACCAGTCAAATTAGACTGGTAGTATGCTACAGTAAGACTTAAAAGTTTTCATCAAATCTGAAAAAGAGAATAAATCAAATAAGACTGTAAGACCTAGAAGTTTTTATCATATCTGAAAAAGTCAATCAGTCAAATTAGACTGGTAGTATGTTACAGCAAGAATCAAAAGTTTTAATCCAATCAAGAATGCAGAATGAGTCAAATAAGACTGGCAAAATGTCACAGTATTTATCAAATCTGATATAGGAGCAAAGAAGGCTAAATTGAAAATGAAATGATTAAAAATCGATAGTAAAAAGCAGTTTCTTCATTTTCCATGTTTTTTTCCTGTCCTGTTTTCCTGTGGGGCGTAAAAAGTATGATAATGTAGTCATGTGTTAAGTTTTATCATCCAGATGACATACCCGTCAAATTCTGAATCTCCGGAATAACTTTATCTTTGATATCGGGAGTTAAGTCCGGGATTTTCTTGCTCTCCTCATCGATCCACGCAGCAATGTTGTCCTCTAATCTTTCAAGTACCTGCTGACTAATGTATCTCTGGGGGTCACATTTAGGCTCCCAAAGGTCGAGGCTAAGAAGCTGCACTGTGATCCTGTAGGTAAGAATTGTTATTCAATCCAGTGGTGTTTTAACCCATTACCAAGCTACAAAATCATAGACTGATCCAAGTTGAAAGAAGTTACAAATGACAGTAAAGAGTTGATTAAACCTTGAAAAAACATTGTTTTTTGGGTTAGAAAACATTGTGGATAATGAAGAGATTGCAAAAAACAATGTTTTCCAGACGTTATTTCTTGAGGGACTTAAAAAAGCAGAATTGTGTGGGAATGGATTAAGGTTTGAGAACAAGGGGAAAATGTCCCAATGATCTAAAAAAAGGGGGGGGGGATATTTCATAAAATTGATGGGTGATGCACTAACAACCTACCTACCAGAGCTTTGCAACCAAGGGTCTCCATAATCCTTAAAAACCTGGGGACATTTAATTTTTTGTAGACAATGGTGTAAAGGCACAGCCTTGGCAGATCACTATCAACCCATTTACATAGGACAAATCTAAACTTAAAGTGATTTCAAATTACAAATTGAGGTTGATGAAAATTGTATATAATCTTTTACTTAAGTTTTACATTCTGGGGCATAGAAATTGGTCTTATAAGAAATATCTTTATAATTATCCTACCATATTTACTTACACAACTAAGATTTCAAAATTACAAAACAGCAAAACATTATTTTTGCAACTTCTTTATAACAGTCTAAATTTTTGTTGTCTGGTAATGGATTAACGGAGAAGCTTCACAAAAAACTTTTTCAGGGAGTACCTCTGTACATGACAAGAAATAAATTTAGTTGTATTTTCAAGACTGGCATCTTTTTATTGCCAGGAAAAAATAATTCATACTGTAATCAATTAATTTTGTAGCATGTTAGTTTGACCTTTAGAATTGAATTTAATAATCAACAGAACAGTCTAAAGGAATTCCAGAATGGAAACATAAAATATGTATACAGTAAAACCGCTCTAATGAGACCACTTGCAGTAGGTTTTGAAAGTGGTCTTAACAGCAGGGTGGTCGTATTACTGAGGTTCAGTTGTATTTTAAGCTATTGTCATGTAAGATGTCATTTGAAGGTTTGGATGTTTATTTCATATCTGTTTTTAATTTGGCGTTAACATTCTGTACATAAAAACAATAAAAAATGTATTACAGAGAAACAAACATTACTTCAAAATTCCATTTACCACAAATTTACCTCATCTTTCTCTATCATTTCTCCATTTTGATCCGTTCAGAAGGCCGACCTCAGATTATCTATTCATTCATAAATACAGGTTTATTGTGTCATATTATTGAAATCATATGCTAATAAATCCATCAGAATTCCATAAACAAACCAATCATAACAGCTCGGACATTTTACTTATGGTTCTATTGATCAAGTGAAAACCTGTGACAATTACAATGAACTAAATGGTTGTTCCAGGACAACTGCTGTTGAGCCCACAAAGTTTTGACCATCAATTTGACCTTGACCATCAATTTCAGTGTTTGACCTTGAGCTTTAACCTTGAACTTGAAGCTATCCAAAAATTCTTTCAAATGGCACTTCTACACATGATGGAGAATAATTATGCCAATTTATTTTGAAATCCATCGTTAATTGTAGGAGACATGCTCTTGACAAACACAATTTAACCCATTCCAACACAGTGGAATTTTAGACCGGTCCAAATCGAAAGGAGCTGCAGACGACAATTTCAAGTTGATGGAATTTTAAATTTTTTCGTCTGTTTGGATAGAAAACATTGTGGATAATGAAGAAAGTGCTTGATCCAAGCAATTTCTTCATTTTCCACAATGTTTTCCAAAGCTTTTTCGTTGAGGGGCGTAAAAAGGAGGGCTTGAGTTGGAATGGGTTAAGTGTTTGACCTTGAGCTGTGACCTTGACATGAGAACTATCACAAAAATTCTTTCAAATGGCACATCTACTTATAATGGAGAATAATTGTGCCAATTTATTTTGAAATCCATCCATAAATGTAGGAGTAATTGTCTGGACAAACATTATTTTAGTGTTTGACTTTGAGCTGTGACCTTGACATTAGAACTATCCCAAAACTTCTTTCAAATGGCACATCTACTCATGATGGAGAATGATTGTGCCATGTTTTTTTTAAATCCATCCATAAATGTAGGAGTAATTGTCAGGACAAAGTCGGACGGAAGGATGGATGGACTAACAGTTTAACGCACTAATGCACATACACAGACTTGTCAAAGTGACAACTTTGGCTTGCTCACTGCAAGCAGCTCGACAAAAATTATACAATCTGTAATTTCCAATCTGTAAAGACCAATCAGTTGCTTTAATCTGTTTAATAAAAATTAACACCAAACATATTGATAATGGCTATACCACATAATTGAATACCTGATACTGTATTGTCGATGAATTTGTACCCAATAAGTGTCATTCTTATCAAGTGTTAAATTTGGATGATTAGTCTCAAGGTGTGAAGTTATTGGTTGTTTTAGAAGTGTTCAAAATAGTTTATCATCTTGAGTTGGTACTGAATTTAGTGGTCGTAATTCGGAATAGTGGGCGGCCGGTTATAGAGGGGTTTGTGATCATTGAAATAAAGAACAAAAAATCCATTCTGTCAAATTGCTGTCTTAATAGTGGGATGCCCATAATTCCGGGATGGTCTGCATAACAAGGGTTAAGACAATTGATCTATTGAAAGAGGTTTAGGTGGATTTGGAAATCTTTCAGTCTTAGTAGAGCAACGTTCACTTATTCATGTGCTTCCTGGGTATCACTAGTACTAGTCTGACCCACACCACCAGAGGATTGTCTGGGCCCCAAACCAGCAACCCTTGACTTTTCTCAGATTACGTGTCCGCCACCATAATCACCAAGCCCCACAGGGTCCAAATTTATAAAATAAGCTCAATGCTAAATCTTTTTTTAACACAAAGAGCACATACAAAAGCTTCTTTAGTCTTATTCTTAACAGTCTTCCTGGATATCACTATAAAATAGTGAGGCGTCACAATAAAATTTTAGACTGATCAAAATTGAAAGGAGTTGCAGACTACAATTTAAAGTTTCTGGAGAGAAAATATTTTGTAGATTGAGGAAATGTCTTGTTACATTTTTCTAGAGGGGCATCAAAAAGCGTCATTTTTTGGGATTGGGTTTACCCATTACCAGACTGCAGAATATAACACTGGTCCAAATTGAAAGGAGTTACAAGCAAAGATTTTAGGATTAAAAAAAAATTGATTTTTTCAACTTTCTGGGTAGGAAATATTGTGGAAATAAGAAATTACTTATCACAAGCAATTTCTTTATTTTCCACAATCTTTTCCAAAAGTTTTTACCTTGAAGGTGTCTTAAAGCGTCAATGAGTGGGAATGGGTTAACCCATTACCTGAATTCAGAATATAACACTGGTCCAAATTGAAAGGAGTTACAGTCAAAGATTTTAAGTTTATGAATTTTTAGATTTTTTCAACTTTCTCCGTAGTAATTGCTTGGTACAAGACATGTCTTCATTTTCCACAATGTTTTTCAAATTACTTTGCTTAAGAGGCGTCAAAATGCATCAATGAGTTGGAATAGGTAAAGGCAAAAAAATTGTGTGGGGTCAAATTTACAAATTTCAACAAACCCTAATCTAGCCTCCACAGCATTCAAGTTCTCCAAAGTGGGTGGAAACAGTTTAGGAAGATCATCTAACTGTGTACATTTCATTTGTATAAACTTGCTGGCCACTCTTCTGTAGCTAGACACCTGTCAGAAGAAAGTGTTAACCCTTGTCGTGCTGAACCCGTAATATTCCGGTTTTGGGATATAGACAAAGATCAGTCTGCACATAAGTGCAGTTTGATGTTTGTCTACACCTCCTGCTTGTCCAGACTTGTTTAAATAATCAATTTTCAAAAATAAAATTGACCCTCAAAATAAGACCTTCCAGTGATGTCAGTCCTTTGATTTTAAAGCAATTCTGTAAAGGATTTTTAATTCAGCATGGCAAGGGTTAATATACAAGGTTTAACATTCATCGATGACCCCACCCACTTCACTCCGACAGAAAGTTCCACTTAGACATAAACCCTTTCACATCTTTTGAAATTTTAGACTGGTCCCAATTGAAAGGGGTTGCAGACAACAAAGAATATTTTAGGCAATTTGAAATAAAACCATCCAATGTGATAGAAAATATTGTGGGAAAAGGAGAAATTGCGTGTCCACAATAATTTTCTCAGGTACAAAATAAGTTTCATAAAATCGCAGGTTTGTAAAGGAAAGAGTTAAATAGCACTATTTTAAAATGTTTTTGGTTAATAACATTATCAAAATAGCAAAATGGTTAGGTGGCGAACTACAGCTTGAACAAGTTGTAGTTATAGTGTTTAAGACGCCACCAAACAAAATGCATCAAATAAAAGGAAATGGCAAGAGTTCAAAGTTCAATTCCAGTCTTAAGGTATATGATTGGTCTATTGATTATTGATCGACAGGAACGCCTGATAATTGATCTATATTTTCACTTTTTTTTTATTTCTCAAATTTTCTTGAGCACAACTTAAAAAGTAGATAAATACTGATTTTGAAAGTCAAAGCATGAAGGAGAATTTCTTTCAGTGGGAGACATAGCTAAAGATTAGAATGAGCTGTAGTTACAGGGTTTGGTCTCACATCGATCATTTTATAGTAAAGCATACATAGGTGAAATATATCCAATATTTCACATGGCACCATGCATTAGATTCAAAGTAATACAAGTTTTATGATCCTTTACATAAAAATGTATAGATGAAAAAAGAGCATTTACCATTAAAAATTAGGCATGTACTTAACAGCTGAATTTCAATGTTCATAACGTATACAAAAAATCACATAAACAAACAAAATAAATACGCCATGGACTTTAAAACTTCTTAATGTTTTGAAATAAACTTATCTACAACTTTAAAAGCTTTGAAAGTGGTACGGTTATTTCATTAATGAATCAACAACAGCCAGTCACAACTAGAAATTGTCACAAAGCAGATTAATTCCCCCCCCCCAACAGCGCTTGTCCCTATACAAGTGCTAACCGCCAAAGGGCCGTAACAAAAGATGGACTTTTACTTAAAGGGCCATTAATCAGCAAGAAATAAATGGACCATAACCAAAATAGGATAAGCACATGTCTGACTTACAGCGAGTCTTTCTGTGAAATTTGAATCCAATGGTTCCTGAGGAATTGAGTGGACACGTTTTTTCACAAAAGGGTCATTACTCTGTCAAAAATCAATGGACCGTAACCAAAATAAAATATGCACATCTCTGCTTGATACTGATTATATCAGTGAAGTTTGAATAAAATCCATCCACTAGTTGCCGAGAAATTGAGCGGACACTAAAAAGCTACAGACAGACAGACCGACCGACAAGCCGACACCTATTACCCCCAAAACATAGTTTTGGGAGGTTTAATTATTGGTGTGATTTTTTCAAGATAAATTTGTGATTTAAAGGGTTTTAATAATAAATAGCTTTCAAACAAATTGGCCAAGGAAGTTTAACAAGATCATACATAACATGGAAAAGCTTTATTTTTTTGTGAAAAGGCGAAATACCTCAAAATTTACAGGCATTCTTGTATCTTCCTATGTAAAGATAGTGTACAGATATAGACTGGAACTACCAAACCTTCAAGGGAAGTAACTGGTCAAGCAGAGTATTACTACATATATCGATAGGGGCCGATTTGAAACAGTTGTCTGTAACTTCTATCAATTTGGACCAGTCTAAATTTCATTTGTGTGGGAATGGGTTAATAAATATCTCTACCTCAGTGTCTGTCAGTGGCATTCTATCCAGAATACTTTTCTGGCCAATCTGCATTGTAGCCCAGGTCATTCTGAGGTCATCTAGTGACATGTTGATCTGGTATTCGCTGATTTCGGCCCCATCTTTCTCACAATGTAGGTCAAGTAAACTGATCACATTCCTGAAAAGTAAAATGAACAGATCATTTTTAAAATTCTAGATAACTTTTAACCTAAAATTGAAACCAAATGTCTGTATTTCTAGAAATCCTGTATAATACACCTCTAATATCACATAGCCTATAAAATGTCATCTGGTGATCATATCTAAGCAATATAGGAAATTCAGAGATATCGGGGATCTTTTTTTCTATACTAATGTTTTCAAGGAAACATGGGCAGCAAGAAATAAGAAACTTTTTGTGAAAACAAGATCTTTATAATTCTTGTTCATTATATAGTCAGTAAAAAATATTTTCCTTCTTAAGTATTCTTAAACCCTTTCCTGCACAATCCTTTGTTTTACCTTGTCTTTCATGATCTATTTGAACAAAACATTGTGGAAAAAGAAGAAATTGCTTGAAACAAGCAGTTTCTTATTTCTCAAAATATTTTCTAACCTGTAAGTTGGTTAATTTTCAAATTGCATTAGGTTCAATTGTTGTCTGCAAGTTCTTTTAAATTGGTCAAGTGTACAGCTTTGAAAAACAGGAAATCATGAATCAAGTCTTTCATGAATATGATGCTTAGATCATCCCCGCAAGCTTTAGTATAGACCAAAACAGAAAATTTATGGAAATATGATAATTGAGGACAAAAGATCAACACCTACAAGACCTATTTTCAACACATGAAAACTAAATGCAATATAAATTATTATGAATAAAAAACAAATTATGAGTTGTAAAAGACTTTAAGTACAACATATTTTCATAGTGGCCCGTAAATAATGAATGGTAGGCTAAAACAAATAAGGAATATAAAAAAACGGTTGCAGCAGGGTTGAAACCTTAGACCTTAGGCTTTTCGATGACAATAACCTTTATGTGTATTACATTGAGAGAACTCTTTTGTCATGTGACTCCTTTGTTTGATCCAATGCATCTACACTACCCTTCAATATGAGAGAACTCTTTCGTCACGACTCCTTTGTTTGATCCAATGCATCTACACTACCCTTCAATATGAGAGAACTCTTTCGTCATGACTCCTTTGTTTGATCCAATGCATCTACACTACCCTTCAATATGAGAGAACTCTTTCGTCACGACTCCTTTGTTTGATCCAATGCATCTACACAAACCTTCAATATGAGAGAACTCTTTGGTCACTTTACTCCTTTGTTTGATCCAATGCATCTACACTACCCTTCAATATGAGAGAACTCTTTCGTCACGACTCCTTTGTTTGATCCAATGCATCTACACTACCCTTCAATATGAGAGAACTCTTTCGTCACGACTCCTTTGTTTGATCCAATGCATCTACACTACCCTTCAATATGAGAGAACTCTTTCGTCACGTTACTCCTTTGTTTGATCCAATGCATCTACACTACCCTTCAATATGAGAGAACTCTTTCGTCACGTTACTCCTTTGTTTGATCCAATGCATCTACACTACCCTTCAATATGAGAGAACACTTTCGTCACGTTACTCCTTTGTTTGATCCAATGCATCTACACTACCCTTCATTATGAGAGAACTCTTTCGTCACAACTCCTTTGTTTGATCCAATTCATCTACACTACCCTTCAATATGAGAGAACTCTTTCGTCACAACTCCTTTGTTTGATCCAATGCATCTACACTACCCTTCAATATGAGAGAACTCTTTCGTCATGTTACTCCTTTGTTTGATCCAATGCATCTACACTACCCTTCAATATGAGAGAACTCTTTCGTCACGACTCCTTTGTTTGATCCAATGCATCTACACTACCCTCCAATATGAGAGAACTCTTTGGTCACGTTACTCCTTTGTTTGATCCAATGCATCTACACTACCCTTCATTATGAGAGAACTCTTTCGTCACGACTCCTTTGTTTGATACAATGCATCTACACTACCCTTCAATATGAGAGAACTCTTTCGTCACGTTACTCCTTTGTTTGATCCAATGCATCTACACTACCCTTCAATATGAGAGAACTCTTTCGTCACGACTCCTTTGTTTGATCCAATGCATCTACACTACCCTTCAATATGAGAGAACTCTTTCGTCACGACTCCTTTGTTTGATCCAATGCATCTACACTACCCTTCAATATGAGAGAACTCTTTCGTCATGTTACTCCTTTGTTTGATCCAATGCATCTACACTACCCTTCAATATGAGAGAACTCTTTCGTCACGACTCCTTTGTTTGATCCAATGCATCTACACTACCCTTCAATATGTCAGTAGATTATTCCTGAATATTTTTACTAATGATTTTATTTCTAACTTATGGCTGGAAAATAATTATGTGGCATTACCATCCATTATAAAGATTTGTTCTCTATTTGCTCATTCACACCTTGATATGCTTTGGTGAAGGGGTAGGTCACATAACTTGTTGACCCCTTCATCGCAAGTGGAAAAACCCTGTAGCCTGTTTAAATCATATGACAGTCCTGTTTTTCTTTACTCCTTTTGATATTTCTGGACATGTAAGATGCAATGATAATTCAATTATCAAACACACTGAAGATGACACTCTGACTAAATCTTCAAAGAAATTCAGAAAGTAGCAATAATCTCAACAATTTGTTTACAAATTTGTCTGTTGTATGTGTCCACTTGAAGGTAATTTTGGTAAATTGCAGCAATTTCGAGTTTACGGTTACACAAATTGGTCTCCGAACAAGTAGAAATAGTTTTTGCATGCAGACATAAAAAGTTATTTAGCATTTACTTTCCAAATTAAATGTATTTTTAAATGTCATAATATGCAACTTCTTTAGTATGGACCAGTCGAAAATTTTGTTTTCTGGAATTCATTTTAATGGAACAGTGAATCTGAATGTATTCTTAAATTAAATCATCATGGTATCATGAACAGATTTATATTAAGATCAAAGGGCTAAACGCACTGAGAGATCTTGATTATGGGTCCAAAACAGCTCTAGCTTATAGCGTCAAAGAGGTGGTATAGACTTAGTGCAGACTGCACAAATGTGCTTTGGAAAATCTATACTCCTGCCAGAGTGGAAATATTCTGGGTTCAACATTAGAAGCATCGAAACATGTATAAGACAAAGATATTTTATCACCCAGGCTTTATTCCATAGAAAAGAGGTAGAGAAAGGAAACAAGAGGCCCAGTGGGCCTTAATGGTCACCTGAGTAAAAGAGCATCAAGACAAGTGATTTTGTTTGAAAGAATTAGAAAAAGGTCCACCAAAGTAACATTCATGTGAAATTTGATTAGAATCTACCTAGTAGTTTTAAAGAATTTTGCAATCAAAATTTCTGTTAGAAATTAATTTTGTTTCTTTAGCAACCAGAGTTCATGGAACAAAATTATTTTTAGCAGTTTGGAAAAAGATTGTGCAAGGAACACCCCTGTTAAGTTTGGTTAAAAATTGGCCCAGTATTTTTCAAGATATAGTTGTTTAAAGAAAAGTTTACGCATGCACAGATGCACGACGGACACAGGACCATGCCAATAGCCCCGCTAGCCTTTGGTTAGTGTAGCTGAAAATGTGGACTTTATTGTGTAAACAAGAGAAATATCCATGTGATGATACTACATACGAAATATCAAAGCACCATCTTCCTCAGAGTTAGTTTCAAATGATGGCATACTTTTGAGCCCTGTACCATAATTAAAAAATCTTGCTAGAAGTCTTCTAGATGATGGTTGCTATGGACAAAATATAAAAAACTCTACGCAAAGCTGCCCAGTGGTTCTTTAGAAAACGATAAAAAATGTTTAAAAGTTAACGGACCACGGACAAACGATGATTGCAATAGGTCACCATGACCATTCGGTGGTGACCTAAAAACATGAATTTCTTAACATGATGAACTTTAAACCCTGGGCGTAGCCCGATGCATGACCCCAGGTACATAAATTTCACAAACTTTAGTATACCTGTCCTACCAGTCATGCACATAAAATATTTAAGCTCTTGCATTTAGGGTTTATTAGAAAAAGATTTTTTAAGAAGTACAAAAATTTACCACTTTCTGCCCCCGACTGGGGCCCCTTTTACCCCAAGCCCCCCCAACCTCTTTTCACAAACTGGAATTGGCATCTCCCAATGATGCTTCCGACCAAGTTTGGTTGAAATCCCCTCAGTAGTTCTTGAGAAGAAGATGAAAATGTTTAAAAGTTATCAAAAATGACCCCCTTTTGGTCCCCATTTTAGGCCCCCCTGACCTCCAGCCTTTTAATTTTCACAAATCTGTATAATCAGTACCCAATGATGCTTTTCACCAAGTTAGTTTGAAATTGGCTAAGTACTTCATCAGAAGAAGATGAAAATGTGAATTTTTTAACATGATGAACTTTGACCTCTGGGTGTGGCCCCATACATGACCCCAGGTACATAAATTTCACAAACTTTTACCTGTCCTAGTTGTCATGCACACAGAATATTTAAGCTCTGGCATTAACGGTTTATTAGAAGAAGATTTTTAAAGAAGTACCAAAATTCCCCTTTTTGCCCCCTATTTGGGCCCCTTTGACCCCCAGAACCCCTATTTTCACAAACTTGAATTGGAATCCCCCAATGATGCTATCTACCAAGTTTGGTTGAAATCCCCTCAGTAGATCTTAGGAAGAAGATGAAAATATTTAAAAGTTACCAGAAATTACCCCCTTTTGGTCCCATTTTAGGGCCCGACCCCCCAGCCTTTTAATTTTCACAAATCCGAATAACCATTACCAAATGATGCTTTTCACCAAGTTTGTTTGAAATTGGCTTTGTACTTCATCAGAAGAAGATGAAAATGCGAATTTTTTAACATGATGAACTTTGACCTCTGGGTGTGGCCCCATACATGACCCCAGGGGCATGAATTTCACAATTTATAATATACCTGTCCTAGTTGTCATGCACACAAAATAATTAAGCTCTGGCATTAACGGTTTATTAGAAGAAGATTTTTAAAGAAGAACCAAAAATTTCCCCATTTTGCCCCCGATTGGGGCCCCTATGACCCCCAGAACCCCTATTTTCACAAACTTGAATTGGCATCCCCCAATGATGCTTTTTACCAAGTTTGGTTGAAATCCACCCAGTAGTTCTTGAGAAGAAGATGAAAATGTTTAAAAGTTAACGGACGACGACGGACAAATGATGATTGCAATAGGTCACCATGACCATTCGGTCAGGTGACCTAAAAAAGTATTGTAAAAAACAAAAGTTGAAAACTTAACTTACACCATAGCCTGTGATAGTTTGGATATACTATGAGCCTCAGCAAACATCTTCAGAATCTTGTGACCTCTTAATGAGAGTTGGCCGTATGGATCATTTGGATGTCTCTGAAATAGTTCAAATAAGAAATAATGAATATATTGTGACGTCACAAATCTGTCTTGATATAACATTAGGGACTCTCTGAAATAGGTTTTTAAGATTTATAATAAAATTCACAGATCATTTTCAAGAAAGGGCAGGAATTGAGACTTAAAATGTTCCATGCACACGGATGTTTCCTAGAAATAATGCCTTTAGTCCCAAGTATATGACATACAATGACATGAAAATTTCAAATAACCTGCAAAATCGTTTTTCAAGTGTGAAGTTCAATTGTGAATTATTAACAATATACTTAGTGTCATTTGATTTTCAATTGTGTCCTGAACCCATTGCCACACAATCCTTGATGCCCTTTAAGAAAAAAGCTTTGGAAAACATTGCAGATATTGGAAGATGTTGCAGACAATAAAGAAATTTACAAGCAATTTCTGTGTTATTGAAAATGTTTCCCCCCCCCCTCCAAAAATAAGATCTCTAAATTTTTATCTACTACAAATTGTTGTCTGAAACTTCTTTAAATTTGGACCAGTCTAAAGTTTTCCTTGTTATCGAATTTTTTCTTTCATAAAAGACAAAGATCTTTAAAATTTCATCAACTGGAAATTGTCATCTGAAACTTCTTTGAAATCGGACCAGTCTAAGGTTTTGTTGTCTGGTAATGGGTTAGCCTTGAGTGTAACACATCAGTCATTTTACAAAACTATTACTTAACTAGAATAAACAAAGTTAATTTTATAAATCAAACTACATCAGCTGCAACATTTGGTGTATACAAACAAACTATTATCATGGCACAAGTACTCAATTAACCCATTACCAGACGGAAAAATTTTAGACTGACCCAAATTGAAAGAAATTGCAGACGACAATTTAAAGTTATGAAATTTAGGATTTTTTCAATTCTCTTGGTAGAAAACATTGTGGAAAATGAGGAAATTGCTTGTTATAAGCTATTTCTTCATTTTCCACAATGTTTTCCAAAGCTTTTTCCCTTGGGGGTGTCACTGAGTGGGCATGGGTTAAGGGAACTTCTGTGCCATGTCATTTCCTTATAAGGTCAATTTTGCAAGACACTAGTGCTGGTGAAAAGAAAGAGCTACACTAGGTTATACTGAAGTTTATAGATAAGCTCAGTACACAATACTCACAAGCATAATACAACACAATCACACATGGACAAAGTTAACTAAAATGCAAATCCATTATAACACTCTCCGTTTTAATGCTGACTCCATTATAAAATGGAGATGTCTTGGCTTCTAAAAATCGGAGGGGGAATAACAATTTTTCTTTAAGCTGCTATATCTGATTTGAGGTAAACACTTGTTTAACTAAGATTTATACTATCTGTTTGGATAATAACAGGACCCATATAAAATTGATAATTACTTGAAGCCGGGTAAGCATTTCACACCTAACAGTGGATGATGGTAGTGATTAATGACTGAGGTTTGCATGATGACAATAATTGATACTGGTAAGTTTAACTAATACAAAGCACTTTGATTTTTTAAATCTTGCATTATATACAAATCAAATTCAAAGTGTTTGTTCATTTTTCAGATAATGAATACCAAAGAATGAAATCTGAATCAAAAGTTCTCTACCAGAGAAACTTAATTTCTGTACCTGGAATATCAGTCGCAATAACATTTTAAACCAAGAACATAATAACAATGATTACTCTAAAGTGAGACTAGACGTTGCGCCATTTCAGATTTCTTTTATTATTATGACCTTCCTCATATTAAGTTATATATAAAAGCGAACATGTTTGTCTACCCAATAAAAAGTTTAATCCAGTTTTCTACACTTGCAGCTTGTAGATGTAAATCCTGATTTGTCAATGACTAGTTTGGATTGAAATTTGTTTTATTGTCATCATATTTTTAATGATGGTAAAGAAATCAGACTAAGTCCAAAATCGCAAGAGGTTGGACGGCAATCCACGTGACATTTTTCCATGAGAAAGTAACCCTAGGTGTTGAACAAACATTGTCAATCTCGAATGAGATATTGATATGTGAATTACTCAGATTTTATCCCTTTCCTCTATGGATGAGAATATATACACCAATTTAAAACTTAATGACATTGAACAGTTATCGCAATTTACCCAGTGTCTATTCCAATCTGCAGGGCTGAGGATTGGAAGGCAAAGGGGGGGAGGGGACAATGTTATAACAAATAACTTTGTTTCTTCTACTGTTTCACTTATTCGACCCCATCCATAGCTTAATACTGGAGTTGCAGAGTATATAATGCCCTTTTGTCATTTCATGGCTGGAGGACATAAAATGGAGAAACTGCTAAAAACATGCAGGGTCAAATTAAAAGGGGTCTCACAAATTTTACTGTTTGACAGTTTAAATTTCAACTTACCCCCCCTTCAGTAAATGGGTAACTAAGGAATCGTTTATAAGCCTTGTAATATTCCTCAGTAGTGTACTGTTCATTCTCCTCACTACCCTGTTACCATAGAAAAATAATATACCAGAATTAGCTTATTTCATGCGTAACGAGACAACAGAGTTTTAGAATAGACCAAATTTAATAAAATTGCAGACATCAATTCTAACTGCTTTAAAAGAGAAAAAAAGATCCCTAATAGGGTAAAATATTATGAGAAAAGGAGAATTGTTAGTGTTTCCATTAGCAAAATTCCTCCATAGAGATGAAATGTGGTCCCTTTGTCCCCATAATGAAAAAGCCCTATTTCTAGAAGATAACCTTTCTTGAACTCTACCTTGTGAGACAACCTTGAATTTTTTATCAGTATATGGCTATCAAGGAATGGAAGCTCATTTTGCCATTACAAAAATTAAGTCTAGTCTTTATTCAAAGAATTCGCAGACCCCAATATCACCTTGATAGAACTTTCAATATGTATATCTGTCTGGAAAGAAAATAATGTGAAAAATGAATAAATTACTTGTTACAAGCAATTTCTTCATTACCCACAAGGTTTTCTACCTCAAAAGACAAAGCAGATAGCTGTTGGCTAAAAATCCTGATTTAGGTGCTAACCCAGTCATGTTCAAATACTGGATGTTTGTTTGAATGAGGTTTAACGCCACTTTCAACAGTATTTCAGTCATATCGTGGAGGCTGGAACACATAACAATGGATTCCTGGTATATCTCAAGCCACTACTACCACATCCTTTCCTAGCCTCAGGCCGCTTTCACACTTCGGTTTACGATTTTCCACCCATTGGTGAGAGACAAATGACAGAAAGGATCTGCGCCGCCGCCTGGGGTCGAACCCATGACAACCCATTGTTGAAGATTAGGAGTCTGACGCCCTATCAACTGCGCTATGATGGCGGCTCAAATACTGGAGATCAAATATTGGAGACCAATCAGAAATATCCGGCAATTTAACTATGAAAACCTTTCTATCTAATAAGCAAATGAAGAACTTGACTTTGAATTCTTAAATGAGCGCATGCATGACATTTCCAACCATTACACATGTGCGCCATGTAAAGACTCAGATCAGCCTGTGCATCCGCACTGTCTGATCAGAGTCTTCACTCTGGGCTCTGTAGATAGATACTGACCCATAGCTTCTTTAAACATTCAGCGAATATTCTAATTGCCCCGAATGGCTGTCAAGGGTGCTCAATGTGTGCGAGTCACGCACCTGCGAAATTGTTGGAAATGTCACGTGCAGGCTCAAATAATAGCAAGATTCTGCTATTCTCTGTTGAACAAGTTTCAGAAGTACACCTAGAAATATTACGATTGAGAGAAACCTCCATCAATGGATAATGTTTTTGAAACAAATGTTTTTTACTATGCTGTCTCAATGCGGATTTTTCACAGTTCTCATTGACAAATCTATAGATTCCTTCAACTGCTTTCAATTTGAACCAGTCTTAAATTTTGCCATCTGGTAATGGGTTAAGAATAATGAGAACAATCCCTTGTAAAAAATTGAGAATAAAATTCTCCTTGTCTCAAAAAATTATCTGAAGCTTTGTTGATAGATTAAATCCTGTAAAATGAACCTACCATCTTGTAAGACACAACAAGCCGTAAATGACATTTGCCGATAGGTTTAGACCTGGCCTTCTGAGGTGATGGCAATACAATGTCAAACCAGTCATCTGTTCCCATGGCAGAAATGTTCTGTAAAAATGTAAGCAAAATAAAATTGAATGGGGTTTAATGCCACTTTAACAGTATTTCAGTCATTGAGGCAGCTGGAGCACCAACCCATGGATTTCTGATATTTCTCAGACAAGTACTACCACTTCATCCTTTCCGAACCTCCAGCTGCTCATCCGACTTAGGTTTACAATTATCCTCCCTTTGATGGGAGACAAATACAAGCCCGTATACAACCTGGGACCTAATGATTGAGAGTCTGACATGCTACTGACTGCAATATGGCCGTGGCCTAAGCAAAACAGAGCACTTTTAGTCCCTTTTTCCCATAATGAAACCATGATTCACCAAATTGAGACAATTTTTCGACAGCAACTATTCAGTGACAATTCATTCATTACATTTTGTATTAAAATGAAAGAGGGATTAGTAAGCTGACAGAGGGAATGGAATGTATTTCTTTCTCCAAAAAACAGCTAACATGATAAAATGTAAGCTTAACCCATTACATGACGGCAAAACTTTAAACTAGTCCAAATTGATTTTAAGATTTTTTAAGACCTTTCTGGGTAGGAAAATGAAGAAAATTGCTTCTTACAAGAAATTTCATCATATTACGCAATGTTTTCCCAATTATTTTTCATGAGGGGCGTCAAACGCCATCATTGAGTGGGAATGGAAACCATAAACTGAAAAAGATAAATAAAGCAGAGAGCAAATAAGAAGTCTTACAAGAGTCTTGGGCAAATCATTTGTTACATCTGATGATTTTGGTTTTCATCAAAGATTGTGGAGTCCATGGGACCGCTGATTTAACCTGATGCCACACAGTGATTCTTTTAGATGCCCCCAAGAAAAAAAGCTGCAGAAAACATTGTGGATAATAGAGAAATTGCTTGTAAAAAGCAATCTCTTCATTTTACACAATGTTTTCTGATAAAACAGTTAAAAGATATAAAATTTCATGAACTTTAAATAGTCTTCTGCAACTTCTTTCAATTAGAACTAGTCCAAATTCTGTCTTCTAGTAATGGGTTAAAAAATTAGTAAGTCCAACCTGAAAGTAGAGATTCTCGGACTCCTGGACTCCCTTTTGGGTTGAACCCTGTTCAAAGGGGTTATTTAACGCCATAGGTCATCTCATAAAAGGATTTAGTTCATAAACCAATATCCAAAAAGCAAAGAGAGGTGCAGAAATTTATGAAATTTTAGATTTTTTCAAATGTCTGGATAGAAAACATAATACCGTAATTTGTCCATATATTCGAAATAATTAATTTTGTGCCTCTAATTTCGGACAAATGATGTCTGGAATTTATCTATAGATTCGGACACCAAATTTACGAACATAAAATATCAGGTTAACAAATACCACATCCATTATCAGCAATTTGGGATCTTGGTGATCAGTATCTCCAAACTGTCTGGGTAAAGTGTCAACAGGAGTATATTGTTTATAACAGTGACCGAGAATAGGCATGCACCTTGATATCCTTAAGCTACGAACCGTGAAGGTCATGCAATTAAAATATCACGCTTGGTTTCTCTCTCTGATTTCTTAATTTTCTTTCCCCGACAGGACCTGCTCTGAAAGGATGGCTACGATTAACATGCACGACCCTATAAAATTAGTCAAATTGACCTGAACCTACTTTCGATTTCACTACACTTCCCTCGTATCCGGAGTTATTGTCATCGTCCATATCAAATCAAGAAAAAAAATGCAATGATATGCTTTGAAAAGAGTCAGTCGTAGCTACGACGTTTTCACTAAATATGGAAAATGCGAGAAATTTAATTGTTAATTTGTCACAAAATTATTAACTTCTCATCCGAAAGGGGATATATAATATTGGTAGATTTAAATAAATTACCGATTCTGTTCCACGCTTCTTTTAATAATCCGAAAATTTAATCTCATACTGTTCAATCAAACACATGTAACAAGTCTCGTTTGACAAATATAAAGTAAAGGTTTTTCGGGTACAGTTTATTTTACTACGAGGGAGGAAAGGTGATCAAAGGCGCCGCCGCCAGATGTTCAGCTATATTTGGGAGAGTTTCAGGAGTTGGCACGTGCCAGATGCGTACCCCGTGAGAATTCTTGGTGACTGAATTTTTACCCTTGTCATTATGCCGAAAGTTTACATGGTTTAATCGACTGTCTAAATACTCTTCAAACATTCGGGATATAATTTTTTAAAAAAAGGATTTTTTCTCACAGGTAGGCCACCGCATTTACTTTAAATTTGCGGGCAATATTATGCGATGATTTATGTCAAGCAGATCAGAAAAAAAACTGTCTTAATTGACCGATGCCGTGATTTTAATTGCGACAGTTTTATTTTAACTGACAATTTACTTCTTATCTCTTGGTGACTTTAATACACAAACAATTGAAATGCGAAGATTTCGTTTAGCTCTCAATATTAATATCCCCCTTTTTTTCCAATTCAACGGACGATGATTGTACATAATGAAAGAAAAGGAATTTACCATCCTCTCAAAATCAGACTTTGACTACCGAAACGTCGTTACAATTTTGCCTGAACACGCTGCAGTTACTATCTTGTCGTATTCTTACGGTGATATGTGGGATTCTATCAATTGTTAAAACGAAGAAAAACAGCATTTTAGAAATGAAAATCGTTTATTAAGGTTTTTAATCAGTGAATGATCATTAATTTCACGTCATCTTCGCCGGTATCTTAAAACAATCTGAAAAAAAAAAAGATAATAAAAAAATAAATTTACGAACGTAATGCGTAACACATATAAAGTTTATTTACTGTTGCTATGCGTAACACATATAAAGTTTATTTACTGTTGAAATGAATTCAGTGTCTAAGCAAAACAGTTTGGGTCTCATGAAAATCGGCAATGGTTGTTCCCTGCCGCACAACGATTTATCTATACGAACGTAATGCGTAACACATATAAAGTTTATTTACTGTTGAAATGAATTCAGTGTCTAAGCAAAACAGTTTGGGTCTCATGAAAATCGGCAATGGTTGTTCCCTGCCGCACAACGATTTATCTATAAATTCGGACACTGGCTTGAGTAATTATTTATGTATTCGGACACGAAAAAAAAAAATTATTTAATTGTGTCCGAATATATGGACAAATTACGGTATTATGTGAAATGAAGAAATAGCTTGTGGAAAGCAATTTCGTAATTTTATACAAAGTTTCTCATGTTGTTTTTCCTGAGGGGCATCCAAAAGTGGTTAAGACAAGTGTTAACCCTTGTCATTCTGATTCCGGTTTGGGCAGGAGGTATAGACAAAGATCAGCCTGCACATAAGTGCATTCTGATCTTGGTCTACACCTCCTGCTTGGACTTTTCCTGCCAGAGAAGTAATGAAGTAGATTTTCAAAAGAAATATTGATTATTGAGCAACAAGTGCTCTTTGATTGTAATGCAATTCTGTCAGGGATTTTGTACAACAAGACAAGAGTTAATCAGTGGTACTTACACGTATAGGCACCGTAACCTTTCCTATGCAGCCAACATCTTGATCTAAGCTTGAAGATTTGTGTCGGCTGAGTAAGCTGTAAGATGTGAATGAAATGCTTTAACCCACTACAACAACATTATAGACTGATCCAAATACAAAGTGTTGTAGACAAGAATTTTAAGTAAATGAAATTTCAAAATCCTCCTCTTCTGGAGTAGTAAAAATTGTGGATAATGAAAAAGTCGATTGTAACAAGCAATTTCTTTATTTCCCATAATGTTTTCCAAAGCTTAATATTCCTGTTGGGAATACAAAAGGCAGGATTGTGTGGGAATGGATTAACCTATTACCAGACAGCAATATTTTAGACTGGTCCAAACGCAAAGATATTGCAGACAACAATTTTTTATCAATAGAGCTTTGAAATTTTTTTTCTTTTTGTAAAAAGCAATTTCTTAGTTTAGCGCAATGTTTTCTACAGCTTTGTTCTTGCTTTCTATTAAAGAGTGTAAAAAAGCATAATCATTACCACAAAGCCCCAAACTAGGAACAGTGAATATTTCTTTTGTTTAGTTCATCAGCAGATAACAATATTTTAGTATACTCAGAATTCAAAGAAGTTGTAGTCAATAATTTCAAGCTGATATAATTATAGATATTTCTGTACTTCTTGGTAGAAAACACAGATGAAAATAAAGAAATTGCTTGTTATTTTTCCACTTTGTTTTAGCTTTTAGGTTAGAAAAATAAGATTGTGTTGGAATGGATTAAGCTTTTTGTTTAACCCTGTCCTGTTCAAACCAAGGATTTTATGTCCAAGTGATTTTATATTTGATTAAACATTGTGGAAAAGAAGAAATTGTATGTAACAAGCAATTTCTCCTTTTCCCACAATATTTTCTCCCTCACAGGATGGTTTCATTTCAAACTGCATCCAATTTTTCATTGTAACCTGCAACCTCTTTCAATTTGGACCAGTCTAAAATTTAAAAAAGGGGGAACAGATTAAACAGCATAAAACAATTTTCAACTACACAGTATTTTAACCCTTGTCATGCTGAACCCGGAATATTCCGGTTTTGGCAAGAGAGGTAAATCAAGATCAGCCTGTACATAAGTGCAGTCTAATCTTTGTCTACACCACCTGCTTGTACTTCTCCTGTCAGAGTAGTGTATGAAATTGATTTTCAAAAGAGATATTGATTATTGAACATCAAGTTATATCGGTGCTCTCAGCCCTTTGATTTTAATGCAATTCCGTCAGGGATTTTATACAGCATGACAAGGGTTGATATTACCCGGATTGCAGTATTTACCATTAACTACATGTACTTTTTTCATCCAACTCAAATCAAAATTATTTTTTGTCTATTTTGTGGACAAATGTATGACATGATGAAATTCTAATACAAAAATAAAAAGTATTATACAAAACTACTAGTGCTTTGGAAGATAGAAATTAACCAAATACTAGACAAAAATGTAGGTGTAAATTGAAAACAAGTATCAAAATAAGGTTGAAAATGTTGCTATTTTTCCTTTTCAAATAAAATTTTCTTAAGTTTTAATATCATTTTCAACAGCATCTCAGTCAAGTGCTAGAGGCTGGTGCACCTGAGCACAACTTCCTGTTCTCTGTTTATATAGCACATCAAAATACGCAAGTATGTGCTAATGGGTTAACCCTTGTCAGGCTGAATAGAATCCTTTTAAAATCGTAAGACACACTAGTTGTTGGTCAATATTTCTTTTGAAAATTAATCTCTAACAACTTTGATTTGAAAGTGGTAAACAGGTAGCATAGACTAAGAACAGACTGCACAAATGTGCAGGTTGATCTTTGTCTACACTCATGAAAAAACTGGAATATCCCTGGCTCAGCATGACAAGGGTCAAGACAAAATTTAATTCAATGGTACATCAATATAAAAGATACATGCCTCTTTATCCCATTCTGCTTTTCATCCCTTGCATCGCCATTTATAAAATCTTGATCAAAGATATATATGTTAATCTCATCTGTTAGTAAGTCTTCTACTTCACTGCAGAAAAAAACAAGAAATTTCTTTGACCCATTCCCACACAGTCACACTTTGGGAAAACATTGTGTAAAATGAAGAAATTGCTTGTAACAGGCAATTTCTTTATTTTACACAATGTTTTCTACCCAGGAAGTGGAAAAAATCTAAAATTTCATAAGCTTTATAATATTGTCTGCAACTCCTTTTGATTTGAACCAGTCTAAAATTTCCTCGTCTGGTAATGAGTTAAAAAAGAGTTGTCACAAAGTGGACTTGTACCCCCCCCCCTCCCCCAAGCATTTTGTACCTAAAGTGGCATAGTTGAGTTTTGACCAAAACGTACAAAGTATCAAAATCCTTATTCAAATGGATAATGAGCTATGACACAAAATCATTTTCAGCTAGGAAAGCATCAGTTTTGATAGCTTTAGTTAACAGACAAAATTTTGAAGTCTTCTCAGAGTTCAAACGAGTGCAAACCGGGGCTTAACACTAAATCCACTGAATGTCTACACCAAACTAGATGGTTGTCCAGGGACAACTGCTGTCGAGCCCGCAAAGTTTTGACAATCAACGTGACCTTGACCACCAATCTCTCATAACAGAGTATAATTGTATAAAATATTTGTTCTAAAAAAATTCTAAAATGTGGACAATATTTTTTGAATTATTTTGAAATCCATCCATGATTGTAGGAGAAATGCTCTTGACAATCACAATTTTAGTGTTTGACATTGAGCTGTGACCTTGACATTAGAACTTTTCCAAAAATTCTTTCAAAGGTACATCTACTCATGATGGAGAATAATTGTGCCAAGTTATTTTGAAATCCATCCATAAATGTAGGAGTAATTGTCTGGATGAATTCGGACAGACAGACTTATAGACTAACACATTAACGCACATTTACCGATTTGTCATAGTGACAACTATGTCTCCCTCACCGCAAGCAGGCTTGACAGAAAGTAGTTCTTTTGTATACTTGAGTATAGTGTGTTCAAAGTGACTGGCCACACAAATTAACTTGATTCAAATAGTAGAAAACACCTTCAAAAGCATGCTATATAACCCATTTGCATTCAATCCCATTTTTAAGAATCCCCCCAAAAAGGCTTTTGAACACATTGTGGACAATGAAGAAATTGCTTATAACAAGCAATTTCTTTAGTGTCCATAATGTTTTCTACCCTACAAAAGGCAAAGAAGATTACAAAACAATGCTTTGCTAGCTTACAGTACTTTCAGTACTTTGATTTAATCAAAGTTTGATTGTGACCTTGATCTTTTGAACCAAATGACCAAAACCAAATAACCCACTTCCTTGGATCATTGGCAACAAGTGTATGGAATTTTATGGTTGTAAGGCAACTAGTTCTAGAGTTAGAGACTGAAAACTTAGAAGTCAATGGACAGAACAACAGAAGGACCAGTATACCATCTCCTCGACTTTGTTAGTGGGGTAGTAAAAACAAACTGACCATAACCATAATAGAATATGCACATGGTTAGTTGATATTAATTGCACATGTGATTCTTGAATTAAATGGGAAGAATAGATCTTTAACCCATTACCTTGACAACAAAATCATAGACTGGTCCAAATTGAAAGAAGTTGCAGACAATCATTTTTGTTGATGAAATTTAAAGATCTCGATCTTTAGGGATAGAAAACAATATAGAAAATGAATAAATTGCTAAAAGAGGGTAATTGTTTGGGGATGGGTTTAACAAAGGGCCATAACTCTGAGAAAAAAACGGAACAATTCCAGAATAGCATGTGCATGTCTTTGATACTGAGTGCATAGTTGAAATTTGAATCAAACTCAGACAGAAATTTTGAAGAATATGGCTGGACAAGAAAAAGTTATAGACTGACCAACTGACATATGAATCAACTAACTGACAGACAACCAATACATATGAATATACTGATATACAAATAATTTGACTCATGTACACCCAAAACAGTATACAAAGGAGTAACCCATTACCACATGGCAGAATTTTAGACTGGTCCAAATTCAAAGAAGTTCTAGACATTTTCAAGTCAAGAGAATTTTTAGTATCTCAGTCTTTATCTGGGTAAAAAACAATGTTGAAAAAAAAGAAATTGCTTGTAACAAGCAATTTCTTCATTTTCAACATTGTTTTCCAAAAGTTTTTAAGGTGTATAAGAAGCAGGATTGTGTGGGAATGGGTTAAAAGGGAACATTAACAGATATTTAAACCCATCCTACCCTCCGTTGGTATACAAGAGGCATCAACCCATTCCTTTGGTCTGTTTCAATTATCAGTAGATAAATATAGCAGCAATATCAGTTTCAAGAACTGTTGTCTCCTGCTGACCCTTCATAACCCTTGTCAAGCTGTATAAATTACCTTAGTGAATTGCTGCAAAATCGAAGGGCTGAGAGCACTGATATAACTTGTTGTTCGAAAATCAATATTTCTTTTAGAAATCAATTTCATAAACAACTCTGACAGGAAACGGACAAGCAGGAGGTATAGACCAAGATCAGACTGCATTTATTTGCAGGCTAATCTTGGTCAACACCTCCTGCCTAAACCGGAATATTACGTGTGCAGCATGACAAGGCTTAAGTATTTGTTTATAAATATAATACATATATAGGACTAATTGATTGAATGTGTTCATATGCCATTTTTAACAATCTTTCACTTAAGTCTTGACTAAATTCACTTATTCATATGTTTCCTAAGTATTATCAGTCCTAGGTTTGAGCTCTGAATGGCTTGTATAAGGACTCGCCTTTGGTGCAGCCAGCATTTATTTCAAATTTCAGCTTTAACCCATTCCCACAAAATGACACTTTTTGATGCCCCTCAAGAGAAACAAATTAGACAAGAGGACCATGATGGTCCTATATCGCTCCCCTGAGTATGATTGCTCAAGGCTTTATGATATTATATTCAAAATATCAAAGCCCTACAACTTATCAGTTTGGAGAAGAAGATTTTTTTAAGATTTTCTCCTTTAATCCTAGGTATAGTGAAAACCCAACCATGTTGAGCTAATTTCAAGAGTACTGTAATTCTTTGAAGTAATAAAGTAGAGGGTCAGTAGGCATTAATACATACCAAATATCAAAGCTCTAGGCCTAAAGGTTTAGAAGGAGAACATTTTTTATGATATCCACCTTATTTCCTTTCTGGGATTGCACAGAAAAGGTCTTATTTTTAGAATACAGTAATTCTATGAAGTATTTTAGTACAGGGTCAATAGGTATTATTACACATCAAATATCAAAGCTCTCGGCTTTATGTTTTGGGAGAAGAAGATTTTTTATGATTTCCTTCTTTAAATCGCACAGAAAAGGGCTAATTTTCAGAATACAGTCAGGCTGCTTTTATCCGGACGTCATTAATCCGGAATATTCGATATCCGGACATAATTTCTTGGGAACAGAATTTTTATTCATAAATTGTACACTTTAATCCGGAAATTCGCGTTCTGGAACAGGACAGAAAAAATCGGGAACGAAAACCAAAAAACTGTACAAATATTCTTCGATAATCTGGGCAAAGGGTCAGTCATTCCAATTAAACCTGTTATAAAGTTCTACTATCTGTTGTAACCTGGTTTGATCGGATTAACGCATACATTGATGCGACTAACAGCCTGACAGTGTCAATGATTAACTGTTTAACTGTTTAACTGGTGATCCTTGATCGCAGACAATTTTCACACCTTACAAACAGCTTAATTGAGCTGCGTGCCGGTACGACAACATGACAATTAGTATTATGTCCACGTGTACCGACACCTTTTACGAATATAATTCAAAATGAACGGAGTTTTACTTTAAAGAACACTACTCCCTGGTACTTTAAAACTGATTGAAAAATTACAAAAGTGCATGTCGTCTGCTACAGCTGTAAATTCTTATTGGGGGTTGATCAAAATTATGCAAGCCTTGTTCTTACGCCACACCGATTTCTGCAACAACAACAACAGAAAATCAATAATGGCTGCCAGAACTTGTTTATTGGGAAAAACGTTTACTCCAGACACTTCGATAGGAAACGAAAGTGAGCGGATTAACGCGGCATGACTGAACAGTAATTCTTTGATGTATTTTGGTAGAGATTCAATAGATGATGATTTATACAAAATATCAAAGCTCTGGGCCTCATGGTTTTGGAGAAGAAGATTTTTGAAGTTTCCCTTGCTTATTTCTATGTAAAATCAGGGATTGCGAAGAAAAGAGCTAATTATCAGAATACGGTAATTCTTTGAAGTATTTTGGTAGAGGGTCAATAAATGATGATTTGTACCAAATTTCAAAGCTCTTGGTCTTATGGTTTGGGAGAAGAAGATTTTTAGAGTTTTCCATCTTCATTTATATGTATAATCAAGGATCGCACATAAAAGGGCTAGTTATCAGAATGCAGTAATTCTTTGAAGTACTTTGGTAGAGGGTCAATATATGATGATGTATAACAAATATCAAAGCTCTAGGCCTTATGGTATAGGAGAAGAAGATTTATAAAGTTTTCCTTCTTTATTTCTATGTAAAATCAGGGATCACACAGAAAAGGGCTAATTTTCGGAATGCAGTAATTCGGTAGAGGGTCAATAGATGATGATGTATAACAAATATCAAAGCTCTAGGCCTTATGGTTTGGGAGAAGAAGATTTATTAAGTTTTCCTTATTTATTTCTATGTAAAATCAGGAATCACACAGAAAAAGGCTAATTTTCAGAATGCAATAATTCTTTGAAGTATTTTGGTAGAGGGTCAATAGATGATGATGTTTACCAAATATCAAAGCTCTAGGCCTTATGGTTTTGGAGGAGAAGATTTTCTAAGTTTTCCTTGTTTATTTCTATGTAAAATCAGGGATCACACAGAAAAGGGCTATTTTCAGAATATGGTAATTCTTTGAAGTACTTTGGTAGAGGGTCAATAGATGATGAATTGTACCAAATATCAAAGCTCTAGGCCTTACGGCTTGGGAAGAGAAGATTTTTAAAGTTTTTCACTCTGCTGCCATGGCAACCAGAGTTCTTCATGGACTTCAATTCTTTGAAGTATTTTGAAAGGCCATGACCTAAAGATCATTTCTGTGAAGTTTGGTTGAAATTCCATTGTGAGTTTAGGCGGAGAAGATTTTTAGTAATTGTGAACGGACGGACGCCAGACATTGACCGATCACAATAGCTCCCTCAGAGCACTTCATGCTCAGGTGAGCTAAAAGCACTGTAGAAAATGAAGAAAATGCTTGCAACATGCAATTTGGATTCATCCAAAATGTTCTCATGTGATTATGATTTAAGTTAAATTTTTGGAGGAAAAAATGAAAATCTGGTGAAAATTGTGTGAAAATCAACCTATTTCAAGCCAATGAAAATCTCCGCAAACGGAATTTGTTGAATGCTGAATCTCTCCCTATTTGCAGAGAAAGTGGGGGGAAATAGAACTTCCCTTTATTGTTATTCGGAACAGACTTTAAAATATAGAAGGCATTTTTATTTTCATTCTTCTTTAAATCTACATGTGATTTTTTTCTTTTTACACAAAGTTTGTAAAGATTATATTGCTAAATGACATCAAAAAGCATCATAGTGTAAATGGTTTAACCCTTTCCCGTTCAAATACGGGATTTTACGTTCCTTTGATTTTATACTCAAGAAAACATTGTGGAAAAAGAAGAAATTGCTTGTTACAAGCAATTTCTCCTTTTTCCACAATATTTTCTACCACATAGGATGGTTTCATTTCAAATGGCACCAAGTTTTAATTGTTGTCTGCAGCCTCTATCAATTTGGACTAGTCTAAAATTTCCAAAAACAGGAAAGGGTTAAAACACTTATTTTCAAGGGTGCCAAATCATCCCAGTTGTTAGGTAGATAGACATATGACCTCCTCAATTCAACAGATTACCAGATGACAAAACTTTAGACTAGTCTTTATTAGTATATACTGATTTATTTAAGTTTGATTGCGACAACTTTAAGCTTATTGTTGCTCTGAAACACTCACAGCTCAAATGTGAAAAGCATTTTTTTTTTTCAACAATATTTTCTTATTCAAAGAGGCCGCCGTCATATTGCAGTCGGTAGCGCGTCAGACTCATAATTTTCAATCATGGGATGTCATGGGTTCGATCCCCGGCGGGGGCACATATTCATTTGTCTCTCACCAACTGGTGCATAATCGTAAACCTAAGTGGGATAGAAGCTGGAGGCTAGGAAAGGATGTAGTGGTAGTAGTGGTGTGAGAAATACCAGGAATCCATCGTTAGGTGCTCCAGCCACCACAATATGACTGAAATACTGTTAAAAGCAGCGTTATACCCCATTCAATCAATCAATCTTATTCAAATGGTTGATTGATTGAATGGGGTTTAACGCCGCTTTTAACAGTATTTCAGTCATATCGCGGCGGCTGGAGCACCTAACAATGGATTCCTGGTATTTCTCACACCAGTACTACCACTACATCCTTTCCTAGCCTCCAGCTGCTATCCCACTTAGGTTTATGATTATCCACCCATTGGTGAGAGACAATTGTCGGAAAGAATATTTGCCGCCGCCGGGGATCGAACCCATGACACTCATGATTGAAGATTAGGAGTCTGGCACGCTACCGACTGCGCTATGACCGCGGCTCTTATTCAAATGGAATGTTAAAACCAGGGATTGATCAGGAAAGGACTAAAGAAGTTGCAGACAATAATTTAAAGTTGATTAAATTTTAGATTCTTTTGGTGTAGTAGATAATGGAAAAAAGCTTCATTTCCCACGATGATTTCTAAGCTTAGCTTAAACAAGAGGGCCATTGGCCCTAGGGCGCTCACCTGAGATAAAAGTATTTTTTTCTTTCAACAGTCTAATTTAATGTTAAGGTAAGGATTATGATACAAGTGGGCCATACTTACATATATAGACTATGTACCTGGGAATCCAAAAGTCTAAAATACAAATTCCAAGGCTTTAGGACAAATTCGAAAGAAGGAATTAACTTTTTTCTCCCTCTGGATCCATGGGTTATAATTTCAGAAATAAGAAAGAAGTCTGTGAACTGATGCTTCATGCCTATAACCCCCCTCCCAAGGCTCCACCCCTGGGGACCCGAGGATCATGATTTTAGTTTTTTGTATGAGGTCAATATACTGATGCTTCATGCAAAATATCAAGGCTCTACCTCTTCTGGGTCAGGAGGAGAAGATTTTGAAAGATTATTTTAAAATTTCAATTTTGTTGCCAAGGCAACCAGAGTTTTTAATGATTTCAATTCTCTTAGCTTTTTTCAAAGGGGACCTCCTAAGAAACATTTCTGCAAATTTGGTTCAAATTGGCCCAGTGAATTGGGAGGGGATGTCATTTAAAAATCGTTCTTTATTTCTATATAACCACACACCCCCCCCCCTTTGGGATCCCCCCCTTGGTACCCATGATCATGGTTTTAGCATTTTTGAAAGTGGTCAATATACTGATGCTTCATGCAAAATATCAAGGCTCTACCTCTTCTGAGTCAGGAGGAGAAGATTTTTAAAGTTTTCATTAAAATTTCAATTTTGTTGCCAAGGCAACCAGAGTTTTTAACGATTTCAATTCTTTTAGCTATTTTCAAAGGGGACCTCCTAAGAAACATTTCTGCCAAATTTGGTTCAAATTGGCCCAGTGGTTTGGGACTAGATGTCATTCAAAAATCGTTCTTATTTCTATATAACCCCTTGGGACCCGAGGATCATGATTTAAGCGTTTTTGAAAGTGGTCAGTTTACTGATGCTTCATGCAAAATATCAAGGCTCTACGCCTTCTGTGTCAGGAGGAGAAGATTTTTAAAGTTTTCAATAAAATTTCACTTTTGATGCCATGGCAACCAGAGATTTTAACGGATTTCAATTCTTTTAGCTATTTTCAAAGGGGACCACCTAAGGAATATTTCTGCCAAGTTTGGTTCAAATTGGCCCAGTAGTTTGGGAGGAGATGTCATTTAAATAAATTGTTGACAGACAACGCACGATGGACAACGCCTGACGGATGCTGGACGAAAGGTGATCACAATAGCTCACTTGAGCACTTCGTGCTCAGGTGAGCTAAAAAGTTGGATTTTGTTTGACCAGGTTAAAAACTATCCTCAAAGAGTCTTTATGCCCCAGATTAATCATATCATGTAAAACATTGCGAGAAGAGGGGAATCTTCTTATTATAAGTAAACTTCTCTTTTTCCCCACATTGTTTGTTTTATTTCAATCCACTTTGAAATGCTGTCTGCAACTTTTTTTAAATTAAACCTGTCTTACATTTTAGTGTCTGGTGATGTACTTTTTCATTTTTAGTCTTTTATCTATACATGAACTAGTTTGGGGTAAGAGCTTTGTTTTGACAGATTTGCTGAATATTTAACCCTTGTCAGGCTGAACCCATAATATTCCTACCTTGGCATGGGAGATGGACAAAGATCAGCCTGCACATATGTGCAGACTGATCTTAGTCTACACCAGCTTCTGGACCATTTTAAGTCATTGGGTTTTTTTGTTGTTGTTTTTTTTAACCTAAAACACTGTGATTTCTATGAGTGCTCTCAGCCCTTTGATTTCCATGTAATACTGTAGAGGAAATCATTCAGTATGATAAAGGTTAAATGAAAACAAGATGTGTCTGTGAAAAACACAATGCCCCACCATACATGAGGTGGGGTTTTTTTTGCGTTTGACCTTGGTACATGACCTTGACCTTATCACATGACCTTGACATGAGGAGTTGCGTATTATAGAGATGTATCATCATACCAAATATGAGCATTGTATTTTGAATAGGCTGGTAGTAATTGGCAATATTAAGTTTTTTGGTTGAGTTATGCAGACAGACCAGCAGACTCAATGATGGACAGACAGATGGACAACGATAAAACAATACGCCCCCGATCTTCGATGCGGGATCATAAAAACATTATATGTAAAGAAAATTGTATCTTAACCCTTTTCATACTTAGTAAAAATCTTTCTAAATTTTCATTAAAATCAAAGGACTAGGAGTACTTATTGTGGATTAATCCATATCATGCTGAATAAAATCCTCTTCAAAAGTATTTTAAAATCAAAGGACAGAAAGCAGAGAAAACATTCATTATAGGTAAGTAATTACTTAGAAAATTAATGGTATAAACAGTGCTAGCTTCAAAAGGACAAGCAGGAGGTCTAGACAAAGACCAGACTGCACATATGTGCAGTCTGGTCTTTGTCTAGACCTCTTGCCAAAACAGGAATATTTCGAGTTCAGCATGACAAGAGTTAATATTTCTTTTGAACATCATTTTCATGAACAGCTCAATCTTGAAAAGAACAAACAGGTGGTGTAGACTAGCATCAGACTACATATGTGTAGTGTAGGCTGATCTATGTCTATACCTCCTACCAAAATATTTCCGGCACAGCATGACAAGGGCTAATAAAAGACTTAGAATTATTACAGTGAAAATTCTTCGTTCCATTTGGGTTGTGAAGAACTCCTAATGAGACTTGTTTTCTGGAACATTGTAGTAGCTTGTGGTGCATCAACCACCCCTTTCCTGAGAAACTTGGGTGAAATATAGGGTGAGCCTGTTGGAGATTGTCTGGGAGACGGCCTTGGAGAGTGTTTTGGTGTACCGAGTCCATTGTTTCCATGTTTCCCCTTGGCAGGATTACACACCTGAACTATACAGTAGGAATCTGAGGCATCTGAAAAAGGGCAGCTATTTCATAACAATGGCTCCGATTGGACAGAACAAAATGTCTTGGCAAATCAGAACTCTTGTATGAAATTCAAAGACAATTAAAACATGAAAAAAGACTGGTTGGAAATCAAATACAGATTTCTTTATCTCTATGAAAATACTGGAATCCACAACGTAGGGTTTATTTTCACCCAATAATGATAAATTGCAGTAATTCAGTAGAGTATCATATGGGCAATGTTTAGAGTAACATATGGGCAATGTTGCAAGCTAAATTTGAAATTCTAGGCCTTTTGGTTTGGAAGGAGGTTTATTATTTTATTTTGCTGCCTTGGCAACCTGAGTTCTAAATCAAGGATTCAGATTTTTTTAATAAATTTGAAATAATTTCATCTAAAATTTGTTTTGGTAAAGTATGATTGAAGCCTGGTTATTATTATTTCACAAGAATCTTTTGTTTGTAATTGTGGTTGGACAGTCAGATGGACAACAGATCTATCATAATAGCTCAATATGAGCACTTTATACTCAGATGAGCTTGTAAGAAAAAGCATACCTTCAGCAAAATCTGATCCTCTTATTCCATTGGCCTCCAATAGTGTTACATTCACTTGTAAGTTTCGGGGCTGAAGATCAAGAACAGGTATCATACTTTTATGTAGGCTATTCCCAACAGTTCTCTCTATGGAATTGACCAATCACAGCTGTCAATCAAGGAATCAACCAACCAATCAAACCATTTATTCAGCCATGACCTGAGCTTGCAACGCCGCCATTAGCCGCCAATTTTGTTAACTTTTTCTGTTGGTTTGGCGACTTAAACATAGTGAATAAGCTGTAGTTATGACCTTTAGGTCACCAACCAACCATTTACTTTTTTGTTACATGCTACTGGCCATGAATTTATAAATTGTTAAAAATCGAAGCAGGACTAACAATTGGTCTATTATTATCAGTCACATTAATTGCATATGGATACAATAAAGTTGAAAAGAATCTGTATCTGGTGATTATGAAAATAACTAAAATTGTTGCAAAGCAGATTCATACCAACCCACCACCAGCTCTTTGTCACTGAAGTAGCACAGTTCATCTTTGACCAACATCACCCAAAAAGTTCAATTTTGACCTTTACCTTTGATCTACCTGACGCAAAAAAATAGGCCACTTCCTTGGGTCATTGGCAAAAATTTATGAACTTTCAAGGTGGTAGTGACAATTGGTTATTGAGTTAGAGCACAAAAACAAAAAGTATATGGACAGACAGACAGGCAGATATGTTGAAACCAATATACTCCCTTCTTCGTTTAGGTGGAGGTATAATTACAAATCTTAACCTATTACCAGAAAACTTAGACCCATCCAAAATAAAAGGAGTTGTAGGCAACATATCAAAGTGAGCTTTACTTGGAAAGTAAGTGCCAAATATGGCAGAAAAAATTGTCTCAATTAAATTACCTTTTCCTGACAATGGTTTCCACAGCTACATTTCTATATTTAAGCAGGGAGGTCGGAAAATGGGTAAAATCATGCTGAAGCTGGAATATTTCTGTTTAAGTGGAGGTGTAGACTATATAAGTCTATAGCACATGTTTTACTTTTTAGGCAGAGTTGTTAAGCCTATGTTCAATTTAATTTAGAACAAGGTCTTTGCTGAAGGGGCATCTCAGTGAACAAGCACTGTAATTTTGAGCTAGTTTGCTAAATCAAGGGCAGATAATTGACCAATCACGGCTGTCATTCCAGGAAACAACTGACCCATCAAATCATTTATTCAGCCCGGACCTGAGCTTTCAACTCTGAAATTTGACGCCATCTTTGTTAACCATTGCTTTAAGCAATTTCTTCATTTTCATCAATGTTTCAATCTGTGCAGGCTGATCATAGTCTTAGCCACAGCTATTGTCAAATCAGAAATATTCCAGGATCAGCATGTCAAGGGTTACTAATGTCAATAATGGGAGTAAATGACAATTTATGACTGGTAGAGTAATCTAGAAATTTGGTTTGACAAGAAAATTGAGAAGGACTGAAGTTCAAAACCTATGTTATATCATTTTTATCGATAGTTAAGGCTAAAACTATTGTCAGTGCAATTATGAGCATTCCCTTGATATTGGACTTGCATTGTATTATCTTTGGTCCCAAAACATTCTGAACACAATTGCTAGTACCTATGAAAAATCACCTTGACCTTGGTAAACATAACCTACATAAATATGGGCACCTCATACGGGCAACAATTGTTTTAAGTTTCATGGTTCTAGGTAAAAAAGCTTTTGAATTAGAGCAGAGAAATAAAAAAAAAGTTTATTCAGATAGATGATAGATGATTTGTTGGTAAAACATGGCAGGTAGGAGGGGATAGTTATCATGAATATTAACTAGAATAGCACTTGGACATGAAATCTATAAAAATAAATTTTAAACTCTCTCACCGGATTTGAAAGCTCCTCTCGTATAAAGGCCTCATGATCTTCCCTTTCTATGTCAAAAACCTGCAATAAAGAATTGTGAACTAATGTTTAACCAAATCCCACACAATCATGTTTTTAATGCCCTGAAGAAATATGTTTTAAAGAATTTTGCTTCAAATAAGCAATTTCTCCTTTTCTCACTATGTTTTCTACCTTATTTGGTATTTATTTTCAAAAAAGAGTGCACTTTGAAAAGTAGTCTGCAACTTTCAAATCTGACCCTCCTAATGGTACAGATTAAGGAGTACCACAATGGAGGGGTTTAAATACAACAATTTTTACCCATTCCCACATACTGACCATTTCTGATGCCCCAAGAAAAAAAAGAGGACCATGATGGTCCTAGATTGCTCACCTGAACTGTCTGCTGTTACAAATGTGCAACTAGAGACAAATAACTATAATCAGTTTCATGAAGATTGAGGCAAAACTGTGACTTCTATATTGTAAACAAAGAAATTGTAATTATAGCCCCTTTTCCTTTGTTATCCTAAAGAACCTTCCCATAATCTATAAGGTTCATCTTTATGACCTAACAAGTGTCCTGACCAAGTTACATGACAATTGAGCCAAAATGATGAACTCTAGAGCATTAACAAGGAAATTGTCATTAAGGCCCCTTTTCCTGTGTTTTCAAAAAGTACCTTCCTATAATCAATAGGGTTCATCCTTGTGACTTAACAATTATTCTGGCCAATTTTCATGAAAATTGAGCCAAAATTGTGATCTCTAGAGTGTAAACCAAAAAAATTGTCATTAAGGCCCCTTTTCCTGTGTTTTCCAAAAGATCCTTCCCATTGCCAATAGGCATCATCCTCATGCCCTAATTTTTATTCTGGCCAAGTTTCATGAAGATTGAGCCTAAATTGTGGCCTCTAGACTGTAAACAAAGAAATTGTCATTCAGACCCCTTTTCCTGTGTTTTCCGATAGACCCTTTCCATAATGGATAGGGTTCATCCTTATGACTTAACAATTATTCTGACCAAGTTTCATGAAGATTGAGCCAAAATTGTTGCCTCTAGAGTGTAAACCAAAAAAATTGTCATTAAGGCCCCTTTTCCTGTGTTTTCCAAAAGATCCTTCCCATTGCCAATAGGCTTCATCCTCATGCCCTAATAATTATTCTGGCCTAGTTTCATGAAGATTGAGCCTAAATTGTGGCCTCTAGATTGTAAACAAAGAAATTGTCATTCAGACCCCTTTTCCTGTGTTTTCCAAAAGACCCTTTCCATAATGGATAGGGTTCATCCTTATGACTTAACAATTATTCTGACCAAGTTTCATGAAGATTGAGCCAAAATTGTTGCCCCTAGAGTGTAAACCAAAAAATTGTCGTTAAGGCCCCTTTTCCTGTGTTTTCAATAGAATCCTCCAATAATTGATAGGCTTCATTCTCATTCTCAAACAATTATTCTGACCAAGTGTCATGAACATTAAGCCAAAATTGTGGCCTCCAGAGTGTAAACAAAGAAATTGTCATTAAGGCCCCTTTTCCTGTGTTTTCCAAAAGTACCTTCCTTTAATCAATAGGGTTCATCTCTATGACCTAATGATTATTCTGGCAAAGTTTCATGAAGATAGAGCCAAAATTGTTGCCTCTAGAGTGTAAACCAAAAAATTGTCATTAAGGCCCTTTTTCCTGTGTTTTCAAATAGAACCCTCCCATAATCAATAGGATTCATCCTCATGCCCTAACAATTTTTCTGACCAAGTTTCATGAAGATTGGGTCAAAACTGTGGCATCTACAGTGTAAACACTTCACTTGTTGACGCCGCATGATGCATGACGCACGACAGACAACAGACTACAGACATTCAACAATCACAAAAGCTCACCATGAGCACTTTGTGCTAAGGTGATCTAGCAATTGGAGAACATTGTGTAAAACAAAGAAATTGCTTGAACAACACTATAAAGGTGTGTGGCTCCGCATCATTGAGCTTATTAAATCACAGAATCTTGTCACAATTGATTTTTGTCAAGCCCGCTTGCGGTGAGTGAGACATAGTTGTCACTATGACAAGTTGTTGTATGTGCGTTAGTAAGTCTGTTAGTCAGTCCATCTGTCCAAATTTGTCCAGAATATTACTCCTACATTTATAAATGGATTTCAAAATAACTCGTCACAATTATTCTCTATCATGAGTAGATGTGCCATTTGAAAGACTTTTTTGGATAGTTCTAATGTCAAGGTCACAGCTCAAGGTCAAACACTAAAATAGTGTTTTTCTGGACAATTACTCCAACATATATTGTTGATTTCAAAATAACTCGGCACAATTATTCTCTATCATGAGTAGATGTGTCATTTGAAAGAATTTTTTGGATCCTTTTAATGTCAAGGTCACAGCTCAAGGTCAAACACTAAAATTGACTTAGCCCGGACAATTACTCCTACATATAAGGATGGATTTCAAAATAACTTGGCACTATTATTCACCATTATGAGTAGAAGTGCCATTTAAAAGAATTTTTGGTGTAGTTCTAATGTAAAGGTCACAGCTAAAGTTGACAGAAATGTCACAAATAGTCTGAAAATGATACAAAATAAAAGCTGTTTGCATATTTTGTATAAATTCTATGAGACTTTTGGGAATTGACAGCATACTGGCAAATTATTTCTCAAAAAAAAGTCCCTAAATTCTGGTAAAACTGGGTTAAGGAGTTTTATAGATTCTAAACAACAATCTTAAATTGTCATTGGGATTGTGTCAATTATCTAGTTTGAGCAAAATATTCGACAGTTTTCAGTCTCTGATAATCATATACGGAAGGCGTGTTTGACTATTAAGACCAAATGTCATTCTAACGTTCTAGATATGTGATTAATAGTGTAAATCTTATTAAAGCAAGGTGAGCCTTTAGATTATCAATTCAACCCATGTGATCATTCACAAGATTCAAAAACGAGAGAATACAGTCATAGAAATTCAGATCGAAAATTACAAGTTGTAACTCAACAACTTTCACTAGCCCAAATGAAGATTAAACCATTACCAGACGGCAAATTTTTAGACTTGCCCAAATTGAAAGAAATTGTGGAAGACAATTTCAAGTTTATGAAATTTGGAATTTTTTCAACTATCTGGGTAGAAAACTTTGTTGAAAATGTAGAAATTGCTTGTAACAAGCAATTTCTTCATTTTCCACAATGTTTTCCATTGCTTTTATCCTTTGGGGCATCTAAAGGGGTCACTTAGTGGGAAGGGGTAAACAAACCTATACAAAACAAGAAATCTGTGAGTCAAAACTCAATGAATAGACCTCTGCTTGCACTACCAAGTAAATCAAATATTTAAAAATAAACTAAGTGGTAAAACAGGAAATATAAAACTTAAAGACAAAATCTGTAAGCACCATCTAGGACGCATAGATGAGCCTTCACATTAAGTTTCAAGTCGATGCTATGAAAATTTGCTTAGAGAATGCGACAAAAAATATACCACTGTACAAGTCAATGTCCAAAAGTCGTAAAACAGGAAGAGGATCACTTAAATTAAACTTAAATAAAGACTTAAATAAACAAGAGCTGTCGGAGACGGATTATGCTCCCCAAATAAGGCTTTGTCTCAAAACTGTATGCCACTTCTTATTGAATGCAACTATAGTCTGAGAGTTCAGTTCACAAGAAATTTGGAAGTTTGACAAACATTGAAGGAATCTGTTTTGCTTCACAGGCCTGATTCTCCTAAAATTCACTTGTAGCCTAAACTTGGCAATCTTAAACTCCATATAAATTTTGTAAAGGCACATCTACTCAAAATAGACAACAATTGTGTAAAGTTTCTTCATTTTGACTATGTTTTCTTTATTGTGTTTCTAGCGGGATTGTTTGGGAATGGGTTTTACAAAATTCAATTTCTACCTTGGGATGTGACCTTGAAGCTGTCTGGAGATTTGTTTCAAATTGCACATCCACTTATGCTAGTAAATAATTGTGTAAAGCTATTTGAAATCCTTCCATAATTGAAGGAGCTATACTCAGGAAATGCTTCATTTCAACTTATGACCTTGAGCTGTGACCTCGAACTTGGCGCTATCTCGGTACATATGTTCATGATAGAGAATAATTGGGCAATTTGGGTCAATTTGAAATCCATCCATAATTGAAGGAGCTATGCTGTTGACAAGGTCAATTTTGTTACATGCAATTTCTTCTTTTTCTACAGGTCAATTTTGTTACAAGCATTTGCTTCTCTTTTTTTTTACAATGTTTTCTCAATCATAAAATCACAGGGACATAAAAACCAGGGATTGGACAGTAAAGGGTTATGTTTCATTATTTTTACCTCACGTAGATAATCCAGTAGATCGCCAGGTCGGAGCCCAATGGTGGTTTCCGGAACACCTAGCGGATGCAACAGGCTGTGCATTAAACCTCGATAGATGTTTTCATGCTGAAAATATAATAAGAGTAAAAATGGGTTTTCCAGCCTTCAAGTGGTTTTGCCACTTTGAAATGGGTAGAAAGTTTTTTGGGGGATAGGAAAAATTACTTGAACAAGCAATTTGTCCCATATCCACAATATTTACCCATCTCCACACAATCCCTCCTTCTTACACCCCTGAAGAAAAAGGCTTTGGAAAACACTGTGGAAAATAAAGAAATTGCCTGTTTCAAGCAATATTTCTTTATTATCCACAATGTTTTCTACCAAAAAAGACGACAAAGATTTTAAATATTTCATCAACTTGAAGTTGTTGTCTTAAACTTCTTTGAAACAGGACTGGTCTAATATTTTATAGTGTAAGGATGTATTGTATGGAACATGTGGGTAAGTTACAATATTTACATGAATCTAACAAGAACACTTGATACAGGTGCCAACATTCGGCTGTTCAAGTGCTTGATAGTTGGTAAAATTTTTCAGTCGAAAAAGGGAACATAATGAATTCAACATCCCCATTGTTCGTATAGACTATTCTTTTGATAGATTATATATATTCTTAGCTTCAAGTGAATGCGTTCAGTACGCCAGATATTTCAAAATGTCAACATTTTCAGATGATGTCGACACAGGCAAGGACCTGGCCACCGCAATACCTTAAGTTTTCTTCAAAAACAGCAGAGCTAGAAATGAATTTCTAAACCCTTATCATGTTGAATAAAATCTCTCTTCAGAATAGTATTAAAATCAAAATGCTGAAAACAACAGAGACCCCTTATTATGGTGCAATTCCTATTTTTGTTAATCAATTTTACTATTCATCAATAACTCTTGCTTTAAAGGTCAAACCCTAGTGTAGAATAGACCAAGATCAAAACTGAGCATGCAGTGCAATGTAAGCGTGCAATGAATGTATTTCACAGGTATAAGATAAAAGTAATTCACTCTCTCATTTCCACTATGTAATAACTCATTACAACTCAATCCCATTTTTCGCACTGAAGAATTAAAGCTTTCGAAAAAAAAAATGCGAAAAAGGAGAAATTGCTTGTGACAAGCAATTCTCTTTTTCTCACAATATTTTCTATTCCATCTGACAGATGTTTTCTCTTTGAAATGTTGTCTGTAATTTCAATTAATCTCTGTTGTATGAAAACAACTCTTTTTATATAAAATGGTTTAAATGTTATCTAAACATTACTTACCAAAAGAAGACGTAAATTCCAAATTTGTGAGTCAGAGGGCAGAGAATTTATAAGAATAGTTGGGCTTCTCTGACCTGGTAGCGCAGGACAAGAATATTTACGATTTCGAATCACACGTTGTCTTCTCATAGTTTATACAAACATTATTTGGTAATCATATACGGTCGTTATTTAGAATCCAAACTAGAATTAGTTGCATCTTTCAGAACATGTGCAAATTATTTTCCTATTGTTTGTTCAATCAGGTGCATATGATATGGGTCATAATTCGTCTGAATAAGATAATGAATTATTGTCTTGCTTCTCAGCCCATTACCAGATGACAAAATTCTAGACTAGTCCAAATTTAAAGGAGTTACAGATGACTTTATTTACTTAATGAAATTTCAAAATCTTTGTAACAAGTGATTTCTTCATTTTCCACAATGTTTTCCAAAGCTTTCTTTTTAGAGAATGAGTGGGAATGAGTAAAATCCTCGTAGGATTTTAGAATTAAGCCAATCACCATCATTCACCTAATATCATTTGAACATTCACCAAATATCCTTTGAACATTCACCCCATATCATTTGAACATTTCCACAATTACTTGTTAACATTAACACAATATCTTTTGAACAGTCACACAATATTTTTGAGCATTCACAAAATATCCTTTAAACATTCACAAAATATCTTGTGAACATTCAAACAATATCCTCTGAATAATTGTATATATTTCTTGAAAAGTCACCAAATATCCTTTGGAAATTCACACAATATCCTTTGGAAATTCACACAATATCCTTTGAGCAATCTTTGGTACGTTTCACAGCTCTAATTATATTTGCAAATTCATGTGCAATTCATTTACTCTTGCTTCATAAACTTGAACCAGCTTAGAACAATTTCAAATGTAAAATTCTTTAAGAATCTCTTCAATAAAATCTCCAAAATGTGTGACCAACAGGTATATTTAACCCTTTCCTGTTCAATCTCTAGTTTTTACGTCCCTGTTATTTTATACTTGAGAAATCATTGTGGGAAAGGAAGAAATTGCTTTTAACAAGCAATTTCTTCTTTTCCCACAACATTTTCTACCCTAATGGTTAGTTACTTTTCAAATTGCACTCACTTTAAGTTGTTGTCTGCAACTTCTTTGAATTTGGGCAAGTCTAAAAATTTGAAAAAAAAATGGAAAGGGTTCAAGCCTTTGCCATTGGATCAGGTAAATGCAAGAGTGTAAAAACTTTCCATACAAAGCCTAAACAAATAAAACAATCTTGCATTCAACAATAATAGTGTTATTGTTAAAATTCATTAGTTTTGTAATGAGAAATGACTGGGGGTGAAAGAGAAATTGCAACACCAAATTATAACAAAAGAATGACCTTTACCAATGAAATTGCATCTTAAGCCAACTTTATAACCCATTACCAGACAACAAATATCCCAAATGTAGAAATATGACCCAATACCAGATGGCAAAAATTTAGATAGGTCTTCATTTAAAGGATGCCAATTTGAAGCTGCTTGATCTTTTAATATCTAATTCTTATCCTGAAAGAAAATTTTGTAGACATTTTTTCCTTAGACTTTAAAAAATACGATTGGTTAAAGAATTAGAGCAATAAGGACAAGATAAGTCAATTAATTATGCATCAACAATTAGCAAATTTTAGTTTTTATACTGTGAGTTTGTATTGGTAATTTTATTCCTAATACTTCAAATGATAGTCAAAATTTTTAGGCAATATTAATTAAATCTAGGGTTAATCTGTCTTAACCAATTACCACACAATGATGCTTTTTGATACTCTCTAGCAATATAAAATATAGCATACAATTTTTTTTCACAATGTTTTATACCCTATTTAGTACCCTATTTTTTTTCAATTATAGTACTCTTGAAGTCATTCTTCAACATTCTGATTTGTTTGTCTAAATGTGGTTTATAATGCCTGTGACTTTTAGCACTATTTCCATCATATTGTGGAAACTTGAGCACCTAATCATGGATTCCTGGTAAATCTCACACCTGAGTACCACCACTACATCCATTCTGAGCCCCGAACTGCTCCTTACAATTATCAACCTGCTGTTGGGAGAAAAAAGTTGGAAAATGTACGTCTTGCTGTGGCCGGGGATCGAACCATGGACCTTCGTAATACGATTGAGATCTACTTCTTCTTTTCAATTTCTTATATAATATAAATATAAAATTGCTGTCGCATTAAAAACAAGGGATTGAGCAGGAAAGGGTTAAAGCATTTCCAAATGACAAAATTTTAGACATAGCCAAATTGAAAATCAATGCAGACAACAATTTCAAGTTGGTTGAATTTTTTGCCTTTGGACAAAGTAAATAATGTTGGAAAGGAAGAAATCGCTTGTTACAATTCTCAGTGATTTCAGTTCCTTGGTTTAACCCATTACGACAATCCCAAATTTTAACGCGACAAAGAAATATTGGTAAGGAATTACTATGAGAAAAGAAGAGATTGCTTGTTACAAGCAATTTCTCTTTTAACCCTTTCCTGTTTTTGGAAATTTTAGACTAGTCCAAATTGAAAGAGGTTGCAGACGACAATGAAAACTGGATGCCATTTGAAATGAAACCATCCTATGTGGTAGAAAATATTGTGGAAAAAGGAGAAATTGCTTGTTACAAGCAATTTCTTCTTTTTCCACAATGTTTTCTTGAGTATAAAATCACAGGAACGTAAAATCACATATTTGAACAGGAAAGGGTTAATAATATGTTTTCTACCTCTTGTGACCACTATCTTTTAAATTCAAACCCATTTTGTCTTATGGTCTGCAACTCTTTTGATCTGGACCAGTCTAGAATTTAGTGGTTTGGGAATGGGTTAAAAGTTTTTGTGGAAACAGAGAATTTATTCAGCACAACAAGGGTCTAATTCTCAAACATCCTACGGCCTTTAAAAGAGTGTTCAAATTATCATATGATAAATTTTTAGACTGGTTAAAATTCAAAGGAGTTGCAGACAATATTACAAATTGTACTAGAATAAGAAAATAAATTTCCAAATAGGGTAGAAAGCATTGTATAGAAAAAGAGAAACTGCTGGTACAAGCACTTCTCCTTTTCCAACATATCTTTCAATAGTCATAATTTTTCAGATCATCAGAAAGAGTCATTTTGTTGTATTAGTTGACCCATTACCACACAATGACACTTTCTGATGTCACTCAAGAAAAGGCCTTGTAAAACATTTTGGAAAATGAAGAAATTACTTGTCAGAGGCAATTTCTTCATCATCCAAAATGTTTTCTATCCCAAAAGAAAAAGATATTCAAAATTTCATCAACTTGAAATTGTCATCTGCAACTTCTTTACAATTTGGACAAGTCTGCAATTTTCTTATGTGGCAATAGTTGAACAGAATTGGTATTCTTGCAAAAAAAACACAAACACACTAACACACACAGACAAAAACATTTTGCTAAAAAATTTAAACTCTCAGTAGTACATCCTCATCACAACTACATAGAGAATATAACTAAAATAGTTTCACATTTTTCAACACAATGCAAGCCGATGACTTGATGTCTCATTTAACTCAATGGCCAATAAAACACTCAAAAATTGCTCAGCAAAATGACATCAATAGGTTTATCCATAAATTTTTACACTAGTTTTATAATAGGTATAGGATTATAATCAACCATTTAACCAATTACCAGACAACAAATTTTAAGACTAGCCCTTATTGAAAGAATTTACAGATGGCAACTTCAAGATGATGAAATTCTAAAATTCTTTGTTGGTAGAAAACATTGTGGGAAATGAAGAAATTTTTAATCATAAAAATCATCTTTTTGATGATAATTTTACTATCTGTTTTTCTTTGTCACATCAAAAGCAAGATGGTGTGGGATTTATTATGGGCTAAGTGGCATTATCACAGTGACATGATCTGGCTCTTTGAGAAGTTGAAGAAAGTCTAGAATTATCGCAAAACAAACTTATGCCCATACACTCAAGTATCACAGCTGAACTTTGACCTACATGACCCCCCCCAAAAAGGGCAATGACTCCTTGGATCATTTTTGTTATCACTTTCTTTAATTTTGGTTTGATTGATGGGTTGAATGGGGTTTAATGCCACTTTTAACAGTAATTCAGTCAAATTGCGGCTGCTGGAGCACCTAAGTATGGATTCCTGGTATGTCTCACACAAGTACTACCGCTACATCCTTTCTCAGCATCCAGCTGCTGAACCCACTTTCAGGATTATCCACATATTGGTGGGAGACAAATGTCAGGGAGGATATTCACCCCTGCCAGGGATCAAACCCGAGACCCCAATACTAGGAGTGCTATGTTTCCCTACTGCTGTGGCCAACTCTATTCAAATTTGGACTCGTCTGGCAAATGATTAGGTGGCATAATTAACCCATTTCTCAGTGGTGTGGAAATACAATTTTTATCCATTTGTCCCCGGAATAGCAAGACATGCTTTTTTTCTGTGTATATACAGAATTTAAATACACTTATCCTCAAGAAAAAGTGAGGAGATAAATATTGAGAAAATTTTGTTGTTCATGAAGAAAATTCTAGAACCCGTAATTTTCTTCATTTACAACAATGTTTTCTACCCTTCAATATAATAATATAATTTCTAATTAACAACAAATTATCTTTAAGATATATTTTTTACCCTGCCAAGATTCAAAGGAGAAACTGATTTCAACTGGCAGTTTCTTCTTCTCTCACAATGATTCTATGCTATCAGGCAATTATAATCCAATTCAACCCATTACCACACAAACTTACTTTTTTACACTGTAAAGGAAATGTACTTTGCCTAAGTGTAAAAAATCAGATTGTTTGGTAATGGGTTAAAATATGTGTAAAGCTTATATTGGGTATGAAAAATTTGGGAAGGATTTGTTTGTTTGAATGGGGTTTTACGCCGCTTAAACAAATTTCTCACACCAGTACCACGATCACATCCTTTCCTAGCCTCCAGCTGCTATCCCACATAGGTCCACAATTATCGACCCATTGGTGGGAGACAAATAGTCGGAAAGGATGAGTGCCGCCGTCGGGGAAATTTGGGAAGGAACGAAACAAATGAGACAATCCTATGTGGTAGAAAAAATGTGGGAAAGGAAGAAATTGCTGTTTTCAAGCAATTTCTTCTTTTTCCACAATGTTTTCTCAAGTTTTAAATCACAGTGACAGAAAATTCTCGGTTTGTACAGGAAAGGGTTAATGCTTTCCAATGGACTGCCAAGATTTCTCAGCAAATAATCACCTGACAATATCACTGATAAACATTGAAACTATTGAAACAAGAGGACCATGATGGTCCTAAATTGCTCCCTTAGTATGATTGTTCACGGCTTTAAGATATAAACAAAATAGCAAAGCCCTCTGTCTAATCATTTTGGATAAGATGTTTAAAGATTTCTCTTTTAATCCTAGGTATATTGATGATCCCACCATATAGCACTAATTTCCTGAATATGGTAATACTTTGAAGTATAGACATCAATACATACCAAGTATAAAAGCTCTAGGCCTAATGGTTTAGGAGAAGAAGATTTTCAAAGATATCATTATTTATTCCTAACTAAAATTAGGGATTGCACAGAAAATGGCTAATTTGAAGAATACAGTAATTCTTTAATTAATTTGATAGAGGGTCAATAGTTGATGATATGTACCAAATATCAAAGCTCTAGGCCTAATCGTTTGGGAGAAGAAGATTTTCAAAGATTTCTTTCTATATTCCTTTGTAAAATCAGGGATCGCACAAAAAATGGCTAATTTTCCGAATACAGTAATTCTTTGAAGTATTTTGGTAGAGGGTCAATAGGTGGTGATACATACCAAATATAAAAGCTCTAGGCCTTATAGTTTGGGAGAAGAAAATTTTCAAAGATTTCCTTCTATATTCCTTCGTAAAATAAGAGATCTCACAGAAAAGGGCTAATTTTCAGAATACAGTAATTTTTTGAAGTATTTTGGTAGAGGGTCAATAGGTAGTGATACATACCAAATATATAAGCTCTAGGCCTTATAGTTTGGGAGACGAAAATTTTCAAAGATTTCCTTCTATATTCCTTTGTAAAATCAGGGATTGCACAGAAAAGGGCTAATTTTCCGAATACAGTTATTTTTTGAAGTATTTTGGTAGAAGGTCAATGGATGATGATATGTACCAAATATCAAAGCTCTAGGCCTTATAGTTTGGGAGACGAAAATTTTTAAAGATTTCCTTTCTTTATTCCTTTGTGAAATCAGGGATTGCACAGAAAAGGGCTAATTTTCCAAATACAGTTATTTTTTGAAGTATTTTGGTAGAAGGTCAATGGATGATGATATGCACCAAATATCAAAGCTCTTGGCCTTAGGGTTTAGGAGGAGAAGATTTTCAAAGATATCCTTCTTTATTCCTTTGTGAAATCAGGGATCGCACAGAAAAGGGCTAATTTTTCAGAGAACGATAATTCTTTGAAGTATTTTGGTAGAATGTCAATAGGTGATGAAATGTACCAAATATCAAAGCTCTTGGCCAAAGGGTTTAGGAGGAGAAGATTTTTAAAGATTTCCTCTGTAAAACCAGGAATCACACAGAAAAGGGCTTATTTTGAGAGAACAGTAATTCTTTGAAGTATTTTGGTAGAGGGTTAATAGGTGATGATATGTACCAAATATCAAAGCTCTAGGCCTTATTGTTTAGGAGGAGAAGATTTTTTAATAATTGTTTACGGACGGACAGACTCACAGACAGACGGACGCCAGACAATTACCGATCACAATAGCTCACCTTGCGCACGCTGTGCTCAGGTTAGCTAATGATACACTTGTTTTGGTAGATGTTCATTTTGCACTACTAGATATCATCCTACCATGATCAAAGACAAAGGTGATACCATAACATTACCTTGTGATTCAAGGGCCAAGTGACATGCTTTTAGATATTTTGTTCGAAAAAAATATTTTTCATTCTCTTTGTTTCATTAAATTATTTCCACATAATGATGCTTGTAAACGCCTCCCACGAAAACTAATAGGAAAACATTGTTGACAAGTAATTTCTTCAGTTCCACAACGTTATCTACTCAGAAAATTTCACAAACTTCTTTCAATTTGGACCAGTCTACAATTTTGCAGTCTGATAATGGATTAAGGAATTGAATATTGTTTGGGGTTTTTTTTTGTATTTCATTTGGGAACAGCAAAAGCTTCCACAACTCTTAAAACAAAGGGTTTTTTTTCCACTCAATGAAAGATAAATTGATCATATACTGAAATAAACAATCTATTAAACGGTTTCCTGTTTTGCTGAATTTTAGACTTATCAAAATTCAAAGGAACTTTTGCAGACGAAAATTTAAAGTGGATTTACCTTGAAAATTAACTATTCTGAAGGGTAGAAAATAATGTGGAAAAAAAAGAAATTGATTGTTACAAGCAATTTCTTCTTTTTCTATAATGTTTTTTCAATTATAAAATCATAGGGGAAGAAAAAACTAGGAATTAAACTGGAAATAGTTAATTATCATCAAACACAGATTTCCACATAAAATGAAATGTATACCACGTAACTTTTCTCCATTTTACGCATACCATAGAAATTAATCAAGCTTGATTATTTTGTCTTAACCCATTTTTAGATTTTTTCAACTTTTCAGGTTGAAAACCTTGTGGAAAATGAAGTAATTGCTTGTAACAAACAATTTCTTCATTTTCACAATGTTTTCCCAAATGTTTTCTTGAGAGGCGTCCAAAAGTGTCACTGTGTGGGAATGGGTTGAATCGTTTTTAAACAATATTAAATGATGGGTCTGCATAATTCTAGCCATTTTTTCACAATAAAGTGCCTTCCAAGAATATCTTTTCAAACCAGGTGCCTTCTTTTCATACATTTGAGCGATAGTCCGGGAAGAGATCCCAATAGAATCGAGCAGGCACAATTCATTTTTTGTTTCGATCTACTTGGAGAGTGAGGATATCAAAGAAAGAAATGAAGGAAACGCTAAAAATGCAATTGTAGGATTTTCTTTTTCATTAGGGTGATAAAAAAAGTGATTATGCAGGAATAGGTTAACCCATTCCAACACACCTGGCACTTTGACACTCTGAAGAAAAATATTGTGCTAAAAAGAAAAGTTGCAAGTTAGTCATACATAACAAACTACTACCTATTTTTCAATTTTAGATATCTGTCTCGATATGACTGGAAAATTGTTCAATTATAAATGTTTATTTTAACCCTTTCCTGTTTTATGAAATTTTAGACAGGTCCAATTTGCAAGAGATCGCAGACGACAATGAAAAATGCATGCATTTTGAAATCTGACCATCCTATGCGGTAGAAAATATTGTTGGAAAAGGAGAAATTGCTTGTTACAAGCAATTTCTCCTTTTTCCACAATGTTTTCTAAAGTATAAAATCACAGTGACATAAAGTCCAGGGTTTGTCCAGGAAAGGGTTAAGTTGTTGTTTGCAACTCCTTTGAATTTGGACCAGTCTAAAATTTTGTCATTCTGGTAATGAGTTTAAACAAGCTGCTTAATCCATTGACAATATTTAGAACAGAAATGGTAGAAAATTTTGAGAAAAGGAGAAATGTGTGAGTAAATGGGTTAAAGAATAAATAATGCTCACCTGGTAGCTATTTGCAGTTATTACAGGCAAGTTACCCTCAAAGGGCAAACTGAACTGTCGTTTCTGTCCATTTCGTTGAAGCCCAGGAAAATGGGAAATATCCCCACCACTTTTCGATTTTGATCGCCTTTGAATGGCACCAACCATGTTCTTTAATTTCTTCTTGACATTATCACTTACTTTTACTTTGCTGTTTAAACTTTCGTTACTATCACAAGAGGAAGAAACACTTGAGTTTGTAAAACGATCTAAATCTAACAAAGTACCTCTCACTATTACTGCCGGTAATGATGCTGATCGTGCACGCTTAATCATTTTCTTGTTGTAGCGTTCCATAAAAAGTGTCACAAGTCTTAATATTAAACTGTTCAATTTTCTAGCATCATCTATGTTTGTTTAAACATTCTAATGTTATTCACAAAAGACTGCTTCAGAATTCTATTTATTTGGACTCCCTTTCACAGCTTTCTTAGATATTTTAGCAAGAATATAGGTGCTAATGAATCCATTCCCTAGGATTTCAAAACATGTAGGGTTTAACCCGTCTCCACTCAATCCCACTTTTTCAGGACCCTGGAGAAAAAGAAATAGAAAAACACTTTTGGAAATGGAGAAATTGCTTATAGAAAGCAATCTTTTCATGCGTTTTGTTCACAATTTTTCTACTCTAAAAAAAGAGAACTTCATAATAAACTTGAAAACATCCTCTACAACCCATTTCAATTTGGACCACTCACAAATTCTGTTCAGTCTGGTTACAGGTAAACAGAAAGAGATGATTTTAGTATGTGTGATTGTTTAACACCAATTTTAACAGTATTTCAGTCATATTGTTACTTGCTGGAGCACCTAACCATGGATTCCCACACCAGTACTCGTAACCACTACATTCTGTCTGAGCATCTCACGTATCTTTACAATGGGCCCCTACCGATATCCAGAGTTACTCCATTAACTGGTTGTTGCCAGCTCTTACTATGTGTCATCAATGTTGAAACCCTAGATGATCTAGAGACTACTTTATTTTAACAGCTGAGCTTGATTTTTAAAGCTAAGAGACGTTTTACTCGTTTATAATCGTAAATGAGCCGGTATTAAAGTGTAATTTTCGGATATACCCGAATTCCGGATATACGTATTAATTACCATAAAAAGAGCTTTTTTGATCGAAATGAATACAATGATACTCAGGGAAATACATTCCGTTATTTCCTTTTTTAAAAAATTGTTTCACATGTCAAGCGGGGCTTTGAATTTGTAAGATATCTGTCATTTTACAAACAGGAACAAAGAAGCTCTCCATACGTCTTCATTTCATGACCATGGGAATTTATCAAATACCCTTTTCATTGATGAATATGAAATAAATTTGATCAGAATTTCACTGTCTGATCCTCTACAAGCTTTGTAAAGTGTCTGGAGGCTTGTGGAAATGATTGTTGCCTCTGTAGGTCCTCCCGAGATATTTCATTCGTTTCTTACCAATGGCATGTAAGATATATCATTAATGTCTTACCAATCTGCAAATGATAAGGTTTAAGTAGGGTGAGCAGCTGGTGGCTCAGATGAAATGTCAGTTATGCTTAGTATCTGATTTAATGTTGAAAGTGGTGTTTAACCGAGAACCGGAGGGCAACATATTAGACTGTGCCAAATTTAAAGGAGTTGCACATGACAACTTTAAGTTTATGAATTTGTAGATATTTTCATCTTTCTGGGCAGAAAACATTCGGCAAAATGAAGAAATTGCTTGTTACAAGCAACTTTGGCAATTTGTACAATGTTTTCCCAATTATTTTTTTTAAGGGCGCCTAAGGCGTCATTGTGTGCGAATTGGTAAACCAATTTAATTCAATCAACATGCACAAGATTTAGCATCTGATATTAGATGTCTGCACAAATTTATATTTTTTTCATATAAAAATGTATCCTGGTTAACCCTGGTTTATACGTCCCTCTGGCTTTCAAATTGAGAATGCATTGTTGAAAAAGAATATGCTTATTGTAATTTTTTCCTTTTTCCATAGTATTTGTACCCTGCTGAATGGCTTTTTTTCTATTTATCGTTTTATAAATCATTTGATGTATTTAAGTATTAGAGAATAAGTGAGAAATAAAAAAGTGGAAATATAAAAGAGATGACCCTAAGAAGTCTTACAAAGATCAAACTAAGACAATCTTTTGAACGTTTTTATCCATTTAGTTAATACCAAATTCTTATTACTATATTGAGATATATCATGCAATGACATATATGATACAATGTATATATACTAAATATTCAAATCTTTTTGTTGTTAAAAAATGATCTTAAACATTTTTTTTTCATATTTTTCTTACTTAAACATTTTTTCCAAATTTTTCTAAATTAGAAACGTTTAAAGATAGATTTCCTTTACCTCTTGCTTTTATAATCCTATTTGAAAATGTACAAGCTCGCAAATTCCTTAGAATTAGAAGAAATAGTAAACGACTTCCTGTGTTACTTGTAATAAGAGGATGTCGGGTGAAAACCAAAAGCAAATAACCGATCATTATGAGATATATCCAGTGTATATCCAAAATACCACCCGTGGTATATTAAGCAATCAGACATACCGATCAGAAGCGTGTAAGTTACTTGATTAAATCAGCAGTTTATGAGAGGACATCGTTAACTTTTAAATTTGATTTACCATTCAACCCTTTACAGAAAAAAAATCTCAGAACGAAGGAGGATACGAACGAAATTTTGATAGCCATGTGTACCGAAAATAATGGATCTTTCAGATGTGGAGAAAATCGGCGTAAAAAGTACTCTTTATCGCAATATTGTTATTTTTGGTTGTTGTTGTGTGCTTTCCTTGTTTTAATAAGTCTTTTTACGTTAAAGAAGTAAACACAATAATTTCCTACAAAGGACGCCTTTGCTATTTTTTTTTCGAAAATGAGAAGTAAAATATGAAAACTGGACGAGAATGAAATTGGTTCCTAGGTCGGGAGAGAAAAACGATCAAAACGTGTCAACGTTAATATAAACTACCACAACAATTCCATATTTTAAGAGTATTATAAGAGTACTCAACATTCCACTATATCAAATTCTGAAAAAATATCTGGTTCTACGCAAAATAGGAGCATTTAACCTCTGATAGTGTACTTTTACTTACAAGGACCCAACCACATCATTTTGCAAAAAATATATGACAGAAAGATAAAACATTAATCAATCTTTAGAACTAAATAAATTCCAAATAATATAAGTCAACCGACTACCTTGTTAATTAGTCAAAAGAATGACATCTGGGCAGTCGTGTTAAAATCAAAGCAAATAGCCGATCGTTATGAGATATATCCGGATACCACCTGTGGACTATTGCGTAATCAAAGATACCGATTCAAAATGTGCAAGTTACTTGGATTAAAACAGGAGTTTATGGACGGACATCGATAATTCTTAAGATTAACTTACCATTTAAACCTTTGTTGATAAAAAAAATCTCAGAACGAAATAGGATACAGACGAAATATTAAAATCCATTTGTAACAAAAATAACGGATCGCTCAGATTTGGAGAAATTCCTTGTAAAAATACTCCTTTTATCGCAATACTTTTGTCCCCCCCCCCCGTTGTTGTTTTTTCTGTTTGCATGTTTCAATAGATATTCTCAAGCTATAGAAATAAAAGCAACAATTTATCATGAAGGACACTTTTGCTAATTTTGTTTCGAAAATGAGAAGTAGAATATGAAAACTGGATGAAACTCGGACGGAAAGATGATTGTAACGTGTCAAAATAAATAAAAACTACCAAAACATTTTCATAATCTATAAGTATTACAAAAGTACTCAATATTCTTATGTGTGAGTTACCGAAAAAATAAGTAATTCTCTCCAAAACAGACGATTTTAGTCTCAGCCCTTATATACTCTTTGTTGAAATTAAAACCGGAACTACCCAGTAGAATCAAGGGAGTTAATTAAAGGGCAATTTTCGGGAGAACTCCGTATATCGGTAGGGGCCCATTATGCACCCACTAGTGTGAAACAAATTCGAAAAAGGATTTTTTGCCATGACAGAGGATTGAACCTGGGACATTATGAATGAGAATCTGACGTGCTACCAACTGCACTATGGACGCAGCTGATTGTGTGTGAATTTCTTTTAACCTGATTAAATTCAAAGAGGTTTAGACACAACATTTAAAGTGCTAGCAAGCAAAAAGATATGAACAAACAGCACAGTAAGAAAGTGAGAAATTACTTGTAACAGGAATTTTTTCTTTCATATAATGTTTTTCCTGCATCATTCTTCAAGGTTGTAAAAAAAATTGTTTGGTAATTATTGGTGAAATGGTCTTTAAATTATCAATTTTTATGTATAAATCACGGTTAAATCAGCGTTAACGTTGAGTTGGGAACCATTGTTATAATGGATTTTGCGCTGTAGCACATAATGCTATAGTGGAATTGCAGTGTAAAAGGAGAATATCTGCCCCCTAATTCCCCATTCCTGGAATATATATTTTCCCCTATTTTGGTAGACAATTTCCCCTCATGGGTGAAATTTTCTAAAGTATACGAATATTTTTTGTAAAACTGGGCAAATTGAAAGGAAATGGTTCAGCTTTTAAAGAAGTGTATTATCTGATATTTTTGTTCTATTTTTTACATTCTAGTACAAGACAATGTCATTAAATGTTAAAAGCAATTTTTTACCTCATTAGACTTGTCTTTCAGATTTCCCCCATGAAGGAGCACTGACCCTTCCCCCAAAATCAAGAAAAATCACTAGCATTAGACATGAAGGATTCTAGAAAGACAATTATCCAAAACCTAATGGATACTCCTTTGAAAAATTGGCAAGGTCTACAGCTGCTGAGTCATCCTTTAATTATGAATATTCAATGTTTGTTGCTCCTCTATAAAAATCAAAATTTTGTATTTGTCCAGAGATGATAAATTACAGAAAAGTTAACAAGAGTGGCGCATATACAACCAAAGGCGCTTGATAATTTTCAAGCTATTTTGCTAAGTCAAGGGCATATAGGAATCAAAATAATTCTTGTCTCATACACAATAAGACGCCATAGAGATTCATTGTGGCATATTTCATTTCATCCCTTATGATGTTAAAAATGTATACTTAGAGGCCCACAGGGAAGACTGGATTTATCCAACTGTGTAGCCTCGTGAAATAAAGTCTTTATTATTATTATTATTATTATAAACTGTAGGAGGAGTTGCACACAGGAAAAACCTGTAAAAGATAGATGGACAGACAGAGGGATGCACATAACAAAACGTGACCCTTTGGGCTTATAAAAAGCCTACCATCTTTGCAGTCACTCAAAAGGAAGATTTTACATTCTCAGTGTGACAATTTGCTGAATAAAAGCCAAACTTGTAGATCTACCTCCATAAATCAAAGTACCAAAAGTACTGTAAGCTAGCAAAGTTTTGTTCAGTAGTCTTCTTTGTCAATGGTTGTCATGATGAATATACAAGGTTAACCAATTCCCAAACAACAAAATTTTAGCCGGGTCAAATTTGAGAAAAGCTACAAACAACAATTTCAGGTTAGTGAAATTTTAACTTTTGTCTTCTTTGTGGATAGAAAACATTGTGGAAAATGAAGAAATTGCTTGATACATGCAATATCTTCATTTTCCGCTGTGAGAGGCATAAAAAGGAGGGATTGTATGGGAATGGGTTAAAGTGACCCAGGAATTAACCCTTTACAAAACTAGAGCTGTCGCCCTCAAGGGCTGACGAAAATACCCCCACACCGCTAAAAAGGCTTTTCTATGAAGGAGTGGAATTTGAAGCTGTTTAATCACATGTATGTCATGGTGGATTAACATTGCCTACCCTCCACCTCTTTCTAATTTTGTGTTTGTTGCTAGAGTTGACTGATTAGGAAAGCAGCATGCCCACTGGGTTTTTATTTTGAGGGTACATGTACCCCTTAGGTTTTGAAATGGGGGTACAAAGAAAAATCTGGGGGTACAGTATACCCTTTACTTTCAGATTTAAGGGTACACAATACGAATCTGAACCCTTTACCAAATGACAGACAATGTTTTAGTTATATAGTTTGTTATTACTCAGTAAAGTACCACAAGTCATGTGCAAGATAAATTTAGAGGGAAGATAATAAACTTTCTTTGAAAACCTGGTTTTTAACAATTCACTTTTTCTTTATTATTGGATTTTGCACGGTTTGAATGGGATATGAGAGCGATGGCTAAAAAAATCTAACAAGTCAATTACTCTTGGAGCAGGCCATACCAGGCATGTCGGCTCATTTTAGATCAAACTCTGGTATTGAACCGATTCTGGTACAGGAAATATCAAATGGTCTTATAAGTGTCTAAAAGTCACCATTTGTGGAGAAATAGAATAAGTTTTGCAAAGACATTTTGCAGACAGCAACTTACGTAGCCAAAACAAAACTACAACGTTAAACAAACGGCTCCATTTTGTCCCGACCGACTTACATGTACAACTAAACTTACGAGAGAAACTGATTCCAAAATCAGAATCTATATTATGAGTTCTTGTCAATCTTGCCCAAGACACGTGAATATCTTGCGTTTAGTATGAAAAATAGCGCAACTTTGGGCCTATTTCAAAACAAACTGGTGAGGCCATCCACATGATACAAACTTTTCCAACTGCTGGTTTCCCTATTCTGCATATAAATTAATGAAAACAAACCAGCTGGTTCCCGTCGCATGAAAGGGAAATCACTCGCTCCCAATGCGTTTTGTTCTACTTTGCTTGCAGTTTTTGGGGTTTTAGGGAAAAATACGCACGTAGGGTTTCTCGTTTTATACACTAATAATTTCAACGCACACGTAATGGCATTTTTGTTTCTACGTTCATTTATTTTTCTGTAAGTTCATGCACGTCTTGGTGTAAGATTTGTACGTGAACCGACGTAGTTGTACGTGAATTACGTACTGCAGTACGTGAATGGGCACCCTGGGAAAGGTTGGTCAATATGAGCCTATGTTAAAGAAAACTGTGTGAGGAGATGATGACACAAAACTATATCCACGAAAAGTCAATATGAGCCTATGTTAAATTTTGACCCCCGGGGGGCGGGGTCAAATTTGACCTCAGGAAATAAACCGTTCAATATTTTGTAAAGGTCAACAAGATGATGTTACTTACCAAATTTGGTTACTCCCCTTATGGTTACTGAGTTTTGCAATTTTAAATTTTGACTACTCCCCCCCCCCCATTAAAAAGTTCAAAATGGCATAACTCTGAAACTAACGACTGGATCAAGATGAAAATTGCAGGTGCACAACTTCATATGATAGGAAACAACCTGATAAAATTTCAGCAAAATTGGTCAAAAAATGTGGGAGGAGAAGAGGACACAAAATTATGTCCACCGACGGACGGACAGACAGACGGACGGACAGACGGACGGACGGACAGACAACCTGATTCCAGTATACCCCCCCATAACTTCGTTGTGGGGGGTATAAAGAACAGAATAGGGTGAGAATGGGTTAAATGGCATGCTTTTGAAGGAGTTTTCTACAATTTGAATAAAATTAATTCATATAGCCATACAAAGCAATGTTCAAAGTGAAGATTCTTGTCAAACTCATTTTGAAAAAAGATATCCTAGAGAGAAATAAAAATATTTAGGAGATAAAAATGTAGGCAGAGTTTGCAATATTCCTGAAATACTTAAGGTGTAGGCATTCATTGGATTTAGTGGTAAATGCCTCCAGTGGCAGTTTGCACTCATTGAACTCTGAGAAGATCTCAAAGTTTTGAATGTTAACTTAAGCTATCAAAGCTGATGCTTTGCTTGCTAAAAATGACTGTTAACCATAACCACACAATTATGATACTTTATGAAGCTCTCTAAAAATACAATCAAGAAAAACTTTGTGGGAAAAGCAATTTCTCCTTTTCTTACTATGTTTTCTAGTCTATTTGGCAGTAATTTAGGCAAGTTGAAATGTTTTATGTAACTTCTTTGAGGTTGGACCATTTTAAAAATTGTTATCTCGTAATTGGTTAAAAGCAATATTTACAATACAATATTTTCAAAATTCCTTCCATCATAATCTAGTTTTTGGATAGTTTATAGATTAAAACAGGCCCATTCAAGTTTTGGTGGCTCCCTACGAACATTTCAAGATTGGGGGAGGCGGAGTTTACGTGAGGAATTCAAGCAATTTTTTCTATCCTTTATGATATCCATTTTTCGATTTTGAAATACATTCAAATAAAGTCTGCAACCAGCCTCCACTTTGAACCAAATTCCTTGCATTACATGTACTTATTAGTTTAATCCATTACAACATGACAAAATTTTAGAGTGATCCAAAGAAAATAAGTTGCAGCCAAAAAATTAAGTTGAAAGATTTTTCGAAGCAATTTTCTTTTGAGATAGAAAACATAGTTGGAAAAGGAGAAATTGCTTGTTTTAACCCATTCCCACAAAGTGAAATTTTAGACCGGTCCAAATTGAAAGAAGTTGCAGACAACAATTTTAAATTGTTGAAATTTTTAAAATCTTTGTCTTTTGGGGCTGAAAACATTGTGGATAATGAAGAAATTGCTTGTTACAAGCAATTTCTTCTTTGTCCACAAGGTTTTCCAAAGCTTTTATATTAAGGGACGTTTAAACACATCGTTGTATGGGAATGGGTTAAAGCCTTTTTCCTGAGTGTTGTAAGTTGGATCATGAGGGAATGGGTTAATGATTTAGGACTACCATCAGTACCCATCAACAAACACCAGTAATCATTAATAAAGAAGGGAGACAAATACTGAATGCTCTATTTCCCATTTCAAAAAGAGTAGCACCTCTTGAAAAATGTGTGCTCCTGGGCAGTATGGTTTGTTCCCAGTGACTTTAGAATGAGGGGAAACAGTAAACTTTTACATTTTAACCCATTCCCAGTCAATTCTGCTTTTTAACAAAATCATTCTAGACCTAATTTCTAACTCTTTAAGCCTAAAACCAGTAAGTGAATCAAAATATTTTTGGGTTATTGAATATACTACATATGTACCTAGTTTAGCATTTAACGTGTGAAAAACAGTGCTGTGGTACTAACTGTTAAAATGATGTTGAACACCACTTACCAGTGTTCTGCAGCAGGGATTCAACAATATTCTTGCGTAAAATTTGTGGATGTCGCATAGAAATTAGCCTAGTTGTGAAAGAAAATTCCCATACAATATATCATTTTCGTATGTTGAAGAAAATTCCACCATACTAGGCTCAATAATATTTTAGCCATGAATATCCGAGGTGTCATTTGTCAAAATTTGGAATTCCCTAAGATCGATTTATTTTAGTTACATTGAATCGGTCAATCAGGCATACTTTTCCGCAATATTTATTTGACCAAAACATTGCATAAAGCATTCTTGAAAACTTACCAAATGACACTTTTATTGGATTGAAATAGCCAACAAAACAGGGAATAATATACTTTCTCAGTAAAAAATAATTGATATCTAACTACTCTGTACTTAAAAAGTTATGAAAGGTTATACTTTATTGTTAAAAGAAGTTTGAAGTTGTTAGTGTATTTATATCCGGACATGACATATCGTTTTGCTCCAAACTTATTGTCAATGGTTGATATAGTGACAAACTTTTGCAAAAATATTACAAAATTACAAAAACACTGTTTATCATGATTTAAAATGAATAACAAAGCCTTAAATCAACCTAAGTTTTATTCTTTTTTGCATTGGCTTTTTCCTGTCCTGGAATTTAAAACTCTAATCTCCATTTCAATGGATCCCTCAGACCCTTCTCTAATACTTTTGAACATCCAATGCAGACTGGGTGAGTCCAAGACTTCATGACTGCTATATTTTCAAGTCATGTTTCAGATTAGATCAGTCATAAGTTTTTTAACTTGTAACCTGTCAAGATGTTGCAGATATTTTAGTCACAAAAGTTTCAGTGTAATTGCGTTGTCTGCGCATGTCATATTCTCCGAAGATTGACCTGTCTTCGGGACCATATCACTTATCCTGATTGGGATAAATATTATTACGTTGTACGCATAACTCCATATTCTATCACCAAAAAGTAGCAAGTGGATAATTGCAATAAAACTAACAATTGTGGAGAAATCAAACTTAACCGTCGCCAAAAGTTAAGTAGAAAAATAATTATTTTAAATTGCGAAAGCATTCACATCTTACATTTGCTCCAAAAAGAGGCATCAAGAATACGAAGAGTGCATTTCCTGGGCGCTGACATTTTGAATGTAGTTCAACGGAATCGGCCGAGTTGTCACAAATGACACTACCCAGAATGCTCAAATTAGATAGGTCAGTATTTGTAAAATGCTACCTATCGGAAGATAACGGTGTAATTGGCTCCAAGATTATGCCTGGTTACAGTGCGGCAGGGAGGAAAATTATGGAATTATGCTATGATATTAAATCTCACAGTGAAATGGAATTGTTTCTTCCAATTTGAAAATGTCTCCAAAAAATTAGGACTAAGGGGACAATAGTCCCCTCTTCTGAACATCCTTGGCAGAACACTGATTTACTGTTCTGCCTGCATTACCTATTTTTGGGGCACAAAAAGATGATGTTCATACTCTTTTGTCAAATTCTGAAAGCTGTTCAGACAGCCTGGAACAGTGTCGCATATGCACCCTTGGGCAGTCTCTAAGAATTTTAATTTATTTGAAAGAAAGTGATCTTTGGGATTATTATCTGCACAAAGTTGATTGAGCTCAGAAGTAAAACTCCGCTTATAGCAATATCACTTAACCCATTCCCAAACCGCAAAATTTTAGACTGGTCCAAATTGAAAGCGGCTACATACGACAAAATAAGTTGGTTTAAATGAAAATAAAGGGCCATATGAGGTAGAAAACAATCAGAGACAAGAATGCCTTCTCAAGAAATTAGCTTGTAAAAACATGATGAAAAATGAAGAATTTGCATGAAAATAACAAATTCTGCATTTTTCACCTGGTTCTCTACCAAGATGGACAAAGATTCTTACTAATTTTCATCAACTTGAAAATGCCATTTGTAAAATCCTTGAATTTGGACCAGTCTAAATTTTTGTTGTTTGGTAAGGGGTTGATATAATATGTTGCTTATAATAAATTTGAGTTTAAGGTCCAGACAAGGTCTTTGTGCAAGATTATTCATCAGGCATAAAACCATTTCTGCTGAATAGCGCACTTGGAATTGTCATCTGGCAATAGTTTAATTGGATCACCCATTAAACATGGCGCCCTTATGAGCTTAACATGAAAAGGCAAACTATTTTCTTTATTTTGTCAATTTTATGACCTGAGTTTACTATATACGCTTTGATTTGTTTGTTTGAATGGGGTTTAATGCCACTTCTAACAGAATTTCGTTCATACTTAGTAGCTGGAGCACCTAACCATGGATTCCTGGTATTTCTCAGACCAGTACTATCACTACATTCTTTACATCCTCCAGCTGCTTCTCATCCCACTTAGGCTTACGATTATCCACCAATTGCTGGGAGACAAATGTCGGAAAGAATATATGCAATGGCCATGGGTCAAACCCTGAACCCCATGATTGAGAGTCAGATGCACTATCAACTGTCCTGTGGTTGCGGCCATATGATCTTTGAAATTGTACCCAGAATTACAGAGTAAAAGACAAATAATATGCTAAGCCAATTAAACCCTTCCAAACCTTGTCATGCAGAAACCCTGAATATACCTGTCTTGGTAGGAAGTAAAGACAAAAACCCTGAATATTCCTGTCTTGGTAGGAAGTAAAGATAAAGATCAGCCCGTACAAATGTGAAGACTTACAATTGAGTACACAAATAATATGTTAAGCCTTGTCAAGCTAAATTAAACCCTTCCAAACCTTGTCATGCTGAAACCTAGAATATTCCTGTCTTTGTAGGAAGTAAAGACAAAGATCAGCCTGTACAAATGTGAAGACTTACAATTGAGTACACAACCTTTCTGTCACCTCTAAGCCAGGCTTGTCTTGTTGAACCAAGAAAATTCCTATCTTGGCAGGAGGTATAGACAAAGATCAACCTGCTCAGTTAATGTTGAAATATTCTGGGTTCAGCATGACCAGGCTTAATTTTAAACAATGACCATGTAATTCTGCTCTTTGACACAGTCAAGAAAAAAAGTTCTGGTGAATCTTGGTAGAAAAAGGAAAATACATATTACAAGCAATTACTCTTTTTCTCACAATATTTCCTACCTTATTTGGCTCTTACTCTCCAAGTTGAGTGCCTCTGGACTCTTACTTTTTTCAATTTGGACCAGTCTAAAATTTGTTGTCTGGTAATAGTTTAATGGAATCACTCACTAAACGGGGATCCCCCATTAAACATTTTACCTTGATGAGATAAACATGACTAGGCAAAGCTTCAATTAATCCTTGTCATGCTAAGCTCTGAATATTTCTATTTTGGCAGAAGTTCTAGCAAAGATTAGCCTGCACTTAACCCGTTCCAACACAGTGGAATTTTAGACTGGTCCAAATTCAAAGAAGCTGCAGATGACAATTTCAAGTTGATAGAATTTTGAATTTTTTCGTCATTTTGGGTAGAAAAGATTGTGGATAATAAAGAAATTGCTTGATACAAGCAATTTCTTCATTTTCCACAATGTTTTCAAAAACTTTTTTTCTTGGGGGGCGTAAAAAGGAGGGATTGAGTTGTAATGAGTTAAGTGCAGACTGATCTTGTCTATACATCTTGTACCTTTAAACCTGGATAAAGTTTTGATATAAATTTTCATAATTATCATTAATCCACAATTAGTCTTTTTGGGGCTTTCAGCTTTCAGGTTTTGATGCAGTTATTTAAAGAATTTTATCCAGCATAACAAGGGTTAATTGAGTACTTTTGAAAGATTACAAGCACTATGAAAGCACAGAAAATTTAAATTACATACCTTTCCCATTTTGTCCTAATTGTTTTTTCCTTTATTTCTTAAATTGTCGTAATTGTTATTCTTTCACTCCTTTAATTATCAAGAACTCTAAACTGTTTTGTCATTGTTTTTGTTTTATTTCTTTGATTTATCAAGTCACTCTGAACTGTGAATTTGGTCCTACCTCTGTTTATCTCAACTTATTTTTGTGATAAACCCTTTTAAAACAAAAATCTGTAACCAGCAATTTCTTCATTTTCTACTATATTTTCCAGAGCTTTTAAATTATGTTAAGGCATAAGCTTGTGTGGGAAAAAGTTAGGCAATAAAGTGTACTTTCACTAGGTTGCCATAGGCCTGTATTAAAATCAAAGGGCTGAAAGTACTGTAAGCACTGATTATGGGAACACATTATTTTTTTTAAAAAATTATTATTATAACCATCACTTATGTGAATGGGACATGTAGACGAAGTGCACTAAGATCAGACTGTATATAACTGGGCTAAGATCACACTGCATACTAAGTGTGCAGACTGGTCTCCTCCTACCTTAACCCATTCCAACACAGTGGAATTTTAGACCGGTCAAAATTGAAGTTGCAGACGACAATTTCAAGTTGATGGAATTGTAATTTTTTTCGTCTTTTTTGATAGAAAACATTATGGATAATGAAGAAATGGCTTGATCCAAGCAATTTCTTCATTTTCCACAATGTTTTCAAAAGCTTTTTCGTTGAGGGGCGTAAAAAGGAGGGATTCAGTTGGAATGGGTTAAAGGAATACAGGTACGCAGTATTGGGGGTGACAAAGGTTGGTTGTTTAACAAAGTGGAAAACAAAGCGAAAACAGTGTGTTTTTTTGCTTAAGATATCAATGGTATTCCATAACCATACAATGACACTTTTGATGCCACTAAGAAATATGCTTCTGAGGAAATTTGTGAGAAAAGAAGAGATTGCTTGTTTCTACCTTATTTGGCACTATTTCACAATTTACAATGTTGTCTGTTACTTCTTTCAAATTTGATCTGTCTAAGAAATTGTAGTGTGACAATGGGTTTAAGTGGCATCATTTTCTTCCATAAAAGTCTTAGACAAAAATGTAGAAAATGAGAAAATGCTGCTTTATCAGAAGTTCTTGAGTTCTTTGAATTTTAACCCTTTGGCTGACGAAACAAGACGCTATCAATGAAAAGGGAGACAAACTATATTTCCACACCTCTAGGTGTAGTGATGCAAGTAGTCAATCCAGTCTCACACAACAAAGTTTTAGACTGCTTCAAATTGAAAGAAGATGCAGACGAAAATTTCAAGTTGATGGAATTTCATTTTCTTTTTTTTTTTTGGCTTTTGGATAGCAAAAATTGTGTATAATGAAGAAATTACTTGATTCAAACAATTTCTTCATTTTACACAATGTTTTCAAAAGCTAAGTTTTCCTTGAGGGGTGTAAAAATGAGGGTCGTTAAAGTGAGGTTATAGATTAAATTATCAGATAGGAAGATGACCATGATGAAAAGCAGTTTGAAATTCATACCAGACGGCAAAATGTTAGACTAGCCCAAATTGAAAGAATTTGCAGACAGCAATTTAAAGTAAATGATATTTTGGATTTTCCAACTTTCTGGGTAGAAAATAGTGTGGAAATTAAAGAAATTGCATGTAACAAGCAATTTCTTCATTTTCCACAACTTTTTTTCTTTGGGCGTCTCAAAGCATCACTAAGTTGTAATGGGTTAAAGGGCAAGACTATTTAATCATTACTACCACCTTCACAGTGACAGGGGCTTGTTTACTCTAGGATCAGTCAAACCAAACATTGACGTCAGAACAGGGGTTTGACTCCACCAAAACTTGTATCTATCATTAACGTCTGATAAGTAAATCTTTTCATTATCCATTTCATACATAATCAGACTTTTTAAAAGCTTAGGGAAACATAGTGAAGAATGAAGAAATTGCTTGTTAAAAAATTTCATCATCCACAATGAATTCTACCCCATATAGATTTTCTGATTTAACTGCTAAGCACATACAGAAAAAGGTTTACAATGGAATACGGTGGAAAATGAAGTAATTGCTTGTTGCAAACAATTTATTAATTATCAACAATGCTTTCTACCCTAAAATACAGATTTAAAAAAAATCATTACCTCAAATTTTTTGTATTCTGAGCTTCTTTGAAATCTAATTTTTATTCAGTATGAATGGGTTATCCCATTCCTACTCAGTCACGCCTTTAAACACCCCTAAGGAAAAAACTTTGGAAAACATTAAGGAAAATGAAAAAATTGTTTGTTACAAGCAATTTCTTCGTTTTCCACAATGCTTTCTACAGGGTAGAAAGTTGAAAAAATCCAAAATTTCATAAACTTTAAATAACGTCTGCAACTTCTTTTAATGTGGGCAAGTCTAAAATTCTGCCATCTGGTAATGGATTAACCTAATATTGTACTAAATCCAACTTTCTTTTAAAAATCAAGTGATTGTTGTCTTGAAATCAATGTTAGAAAAGAAGAAAATCTTAGTATCACAATATTTTTTATCCTTTCTACCCTTTTCTTAATTTTTACAGCATTAAAGCTACCATTTTTCTTGTCTTTGGACCAATTTGAAATAAGAATTTTGATGATCTTTGTTATATCTCTCACAAATTACCAGAAGACAATCTTTTAGACTGGTCCAAATTCAAAGATGCGGCAGATGAAAATTCTTGGTTAATGAAATTCTCTTTTGGTCTATTGAAATAGAGAACATTGTGGATAATGAAGAAATAGCTTGTACCAATAGATTCCTTTATTTTCCACAATGTTTTTTCAAAGCTTTTTTACTTTTTTACTTTGGGGTGTCAAAAAGCTTCATTGTGTTGGAATGGGTTAACCCATTCCTAAACAATTCTACTTTTGTACAACTCTCCCCCACATATAATATTAAAGAAAACATTAATGACAAATGGGGAATGCAAAATTGTCAAAATTAATTTCACTTTTCGTCACATTATTTACTACCATACATAGCATGTATTTTTATTTGATATATTGAATATTATATTGAATTGTCATCTGCAAATATTATTTGAATTTTGACTAGGCTATAATTTTGTAGTCTAAAATTTTGTCATTTGGTAATGGTCCAATGAAATCCTTACGTCTAGGTCTATATATTTCTCTCAATTATGAGGTCCAGTGTTTGATTGCCCCATTGTGATGAATATATTTTCCCGACATTTGTCTTTTACCAATGGATGGACAATCGTAAATCTAAGTGGGATGAGCAGCTTGAGACTTGGAAAGAATACAGTGGAAGTACTGGTGTACGATATAATCATGAGGAATTGATTTTTGCCAATGGGCTTGCTTTTTCCCATACCATTGTCTTAAGAAACATTTTATCAATGGGCTTGCTTTGTCTTATGAAACATTAGTTTCTGTATAAAAGTGATCTATTAGTTGATAAACAGATTGTGGGGATAGTATAACAAATCTTCATTAACAGAGCACCATACAATCCTACATTTTGACAGTACTAAAGAAAAGGTTTAACCCCTTCCTGTTTTACAAAATTTTAGACCTGTCCAAATTCAAAGGTTTTGCAGACAAAAATTTAAAGTGGATTGATAAAATATTGTGTTATGAAATCATAGGGACGTAAAATCAAGGGTTGAACAGGAAAGGGCTAATCCCTGTCATGCAGAACCTGGAATATTGGTGTATTTGTAGGAGGTATAGACAAAGACAAGTCTGCCTTCACACATATGCAGTCTGATCTCAATCCACACTACCTGTTTATTCTTTTCAAGGCGCATTTAAAATGCATTATGAAACAATTTTTAAGAGGAAAAGGGACCAACAACTTGTACTTCCAATGCTTCAGCCCTTTGATTTCCACGTAGTCCTAAAGACGGTTTTATGCATCATGACATGGGTTAAAATCAATTGAAAATAATGTGAGAAACCAAGAAATGGCTAGCAACAATCAAATTCTACTTTCCTCACAATGTTTTTCACAATCCCATATTAGAGCCCCTATACTTATCAATTTGATTGCTCTTTAAAAGTCATCTGCAGCTTCTTTAAATTTGGACCAGTCCCAAGTTTTGTCATCCAGTAAAATATTATACAGTCCTTTCTACTTGGTCTCATATCATTATCCAAGGAGCTCTCAGAGAATTGTGTTCAAGATATCAGATTTACAAATTTTATGAAAACATTATCTTTGGCCTTACCTGTACATTGAATTCTGGCATATATTTTTACCTGCAGCCGAGCTTTGTTAGATCACTTTGTGAAATGCTCTCAATGATAGTGTCTTAGGTTCAAACCCAAGCTGGGTCGTTAAAATTTCCAACATCTGACAAAATTATCTCGACATGTATCATTTGTCCTGATAACAGGAGGTATTGCTTGTCTTAAGTAGAAAGATTCTCTACTGTATTTGACACTTATTCTTCAATTTCAAAACACTTTGATGTCTGAACTCTTCAAATTCTTTCAATTTTGACCATTTTGTCCTCTTGTAATGAGTTAAAACAATTGTAAAACTGCTCAGAGAATATTGTTGGAATTGGAGAAATAGTTTGAAACAAGCAATTTCTCCTGTACTCACAATGTTGTCTTTATGACCCTGATGGAGTATTGCATACATGTATTAATTCAGTTTACATGCACCTAGAGTTGAAATCACTCTGCACATCTGGTTTTCATATTGGACCAGTCTAATTTAGACCATTCTCATACAACAAAATTCTAGACAGGTCCCTATTGAAAGAAGCAGAAGACGACAATTTCAAGTTAATGGAATTTTAATTTTTTCCACCCTTTGAGAACGAAAAGATTGTGTATAATGAATAAATTGCTTGACACAAGCAATTTCCTCATTTTCAACATTGTTTTCTTGAGAGCTGTAAAAAGGAAGGATTAAAAGCTCTCTTTTTACAAAAAATGCCAAGCCTGGTTAGCTCAGCTCTTAACGCGCTGAGCTCTCAACCCTGGGCCTATAAGTTACACCTAGGTTAAGTCAACAATCTCGCCGACATTTGATAAAAGTCATTGTGGTATGCATCATTTTTACTACGCAAGACGAGCCGCTGGTGGCTTGGAAAGAATGCTGTGGTTGTACTCAGCTGATAAAATTACTGGCACTAATGGTTAGGCGTATCGCCCACTATAAAATAACTGAAATATTGTTGAACGTAGTGTTAAACCCCATTTTATCAATCAACAAGTCTTATCACAAGTGCTATATACAGAATCTTCTGTTAAGATGCATAACCCATTGCCAGATGAAAGAAGTTGCAGACAAACATTTCAAGTTGATGAAATTCTAATAATTTTTTCTAAAAGTGCTTGTTACAAGCAATTTCTTTATTTTCTACAATTTCTTCAAAAGCTATGTTATTGTGAAAAAAAATCAGGATTGAGTGGGAATAAGTTGCCCCTTAACAAATAACAAAGAAATAAGACTGACCAAAATAAGCCATTTCAATACATTCCAATTTTTGACCCTCAAATGAAAGAAAAAAAAACGAAAAAAATAATGTGAAAAATCAAAATGTTTTTAGTTGAAAGCAATTTCATTATTTTGCACGTTGAAGACAAATTTTCAACTATTATTTTCTATTTTCGATTGTCTGCCAGTTCTTTGAATTTCTAGTTGTCTAAAATTTTGTCAACTATTAATAGGTGAAATGATTATTTCAAATTTCCATTCAATAAAAAACAATGCCTTTGTACAGTTATCAGAGCGTTGTGATAACTAAGTTTTTATAACGAAGTGCTTCTTAATTGATAACAAAAAAAACAAACTTCCTTTTACGACTAATAATTTCACACTTTTCATAATCACAAAAAATTCTTTCACATTCACGGTATACATAAACACAGAAACAATTTTACCACAAAACCACTACAAAATATTCTTAAGGTATATATTCCACTGTTATCTAAATATTTATTATAACACAATCATAGCCCAGTTGGTATTTTAATATAAAGGTGACTTTACCATTTATCACACCTATAATACTTAAGATATCAAACAGTCTGGAACTGCAATGATTGATTCACAATAGAAAATTAATATACCAAAAATTTCTTGGATTATTCTGTAATTCAAATGGGATTAATCTGTAATAAATATAACATTCTTCTACAAATTATGTATACATAAATCACAGATTAGCAATTTTCTGTATTTTTACCCCATTAGATCAGTTGGTAGAACGCTCAACTTCAAGCCTCATTCTATCCCAAGGCTAAATACAATATTCAACTAACAAACTTATTGTCTTTTGGATGAGAAATTAAAAGTAGGTCCTGTGTGATTGAAGTATCCATTACTTAGTTTAAAGAACCAGGTAGTGCTCTTAGTAGCTTCCATCTGTAACCTTCCACTGTTGCATCAATTTCTTCATTTTCAATGTTGTATTCCCAAACATTAAAGAGTCTCTTAAGAGGAGGTATCAATGTTTTTTTCATGTTGGAGATTTTAATTATCTTTATCCTGTCTAGTAAATTATCTGAATACACTATATATAATCACTCTAATTTTCAATATTTCTGCAAAAATAACTTTATCAAGAAAAAGAAAAAAAAATCTTATATCTAGAACAAAACATCACTCATAATATCCAATTTGTTTCTGAAAATTAGAATGATTTTATATAGTGTTTAAACAGTTCCCTGAAGAACTTTATCGTGATATAGTATTTGAAAATTATGAAAAGTAGTTTTACAAAAATCAGAGGTTTATTAACAAAATAAAACAGGATATTTCTGTAAAAGCCTAAATAGGCCTTTTATCTATTTTCAGATAATGAAAAGACAGTTGCAAAGAATGTTGGGACATACACGTGGTGCGCATTACCCTGGGAATCACACATTCAATTTGATTTCGCTCAAAGTAACATAATTGTGATGTCATCAGGAGATATGTTCACTATTCGGGTTTTAGTCCTATAAAGATCAGTCCAAACCGTCATAAAAGTTATAATGAATATAGGCATTAATCATAGTTTTGCACTAACCACTTAATGTGACATTATCAAGTAGTTGCTTGTTTTGCTTGTAACCTTGTCATCTATTGTTCAATTTTGCTTGTATGCAAATGAGGTCATGTGGTGTTGACGACTGAATGCCGTGATTTCTAAAATTAATGTGGATTTCTGCAGAACCTTTAGCCACTATTAGCCTATCAAATTACTGGGAAGACAATATCGGTCTCATATCTATTAGTATTAAATGTTTGTTTGAGCATATTTTTGGGCAAATAGGGAAATTATTCATGTCCAGGTTTGAGATCAAACACCAATACCTACCTTTAACCCATTCCCAACGCCCCTCAAGAAAAATATTTGGGAAAACAGGGTATAAAATGGAGGAATTGCTTGTAACAAGCAATTTCTTCATTTACACAGTTTTTTCTTCCAAGAAAGTTGAAAAATCTAAAATTTCATAAAACTTAAATTGTTGTGTGCAACACCTTTCATTTTGGACAGTCTAGATTTTTTTTGTTTTGGTTATGGGTTAAAAAAAAATAGACAAATAGTTTCAATACAACACACAAGCTCTGTCATTATCGTAGTAGAAATATTGAAAAGTTGAAATGCCAGAACAATGGTTTATTCATCATCTTTCTGTCGCTGGGATACCAATTAAAATGTCTTAACCCATTACCAGACAGCATAATTTTAGGCTGGTCCAAATTGAAAGGAGCAGCAGAAGACATTTTTAAGTTTATGATTTTAAATTTTTTCTATTTTCTTGGTAGAAAACATTGTGTAGAATGAAGAAATTACTTGTCACAAGCAATTTCTTCATTTTACGCAATGTTTCACATTTGCTTGTCTTTAGGGGCATCAAAAAGCGTCACTCTGTGGGAATGGGTTAACAAACTTTTTATTAAGCTCTAAGTAGAGTATTCTGGATACCCATCCACAATCTATCAGTTTTCTAAATCTCATTATTGTTTATCATATAGAATATGTTAATGATTCTATAATTACCAACATTAACCTTTATTTGTCCCTACAACATACTTCAGGCAAAACCACCTGCTTCCTTGGACCAGTGTTGGTAATTATATATCAATTACAAAAGTTGGTCTTTACAATATATCTACATTTAAGAGATGAAGAGAATATTTTTTGTTTTCATGGAGGTATGAACCCAAAAAACTAATCACACTGTATGAATACGTGAAGCGGATTCATACATAAGTGTGATTAGGTTTTTCGGTTGAAAACAAAAAATATTCCCTTCATTTCTTATAATTTAATAGCATCGAGCAAAAATACAACAACTTTACAAATTTTGATACCTTTTTGTATGGATCTATTTATGCGGAAGCATACAAAATGGCTGCATTCACAAAATTTTGTTCATGGGGGTATTAATTAAATTTTTCGACCAATCCGATCGCTCGTTTTTGATAGACGAAACTAATAATTAAATTATTATATGTTATATGCAGTGTTCTGCCAAGGATTTTCAGAAGCGGGGACAATTGTCCCCTCAGCCCTAAATTTTTGGAGACATTTTCTAAATGAAAGAGACACTTCCATTTCACTGTAAAGCATAATTTCAACTTCAGGTACAGTCATATACCTTGTTTTGCTGTTTAAACAAAAAAATTTAGAGCAGCATAGTTTAGTTCTTTTATCATTTAATGCTTGGGTGAATTATAAGATATTTAGCTACTTTGGGCTTTTGTGTGTGTGTGCGTTTTTTCCAATATGAGTTTGACAGTCATAAAATTTCGTATCATACTGTAACCAGGCATAATCCCAAAGCCAAGTTCACTGAAACTTTCTTTTGTTTCATTTGTGACTAATATATCTGTAACATCCTTCTAACACTTTACAAGTAGACATTACTTAAAACTGGTCTAAACTGAAACACGACCGGAATGTATTGCAGGTATAAAGTTTGGGTCCATCAAAGTTGTAACAGCCTTTTAAAAGTATCAAGAGAAGGGTCTGAGTGATCTATCAGAGCTTGTAATTCCAAGACAGGAAAAGGGCAGAATAAAATCAAGATATAATTGTTTTAAAGCTCTGTAAATCATTTACATTATTATAAACAGAGATTTCGTAATTGTGTAAAAGTTTGTCTCTATATCAACCATTGACAACAATTAATTTGGACAAAAACGGTCGCGATATGTCATGTCCGGATATTGGTACACTTACAACTGCAAACTTGTTTTTAACAACATAATATAATATTTCATAACTTATCCAAGTTAAATATCAATTATTTCTTACTGTGAATATAAATCATTCCTTGTTTTGTTGGTTATTCGAATCCAGCAAAAGTGTCAATAGATAGCTTTATAGAAATGCTTTACGCCACGTCTTGGTCAAATAAATATCGCAGAAAAAGTAGATCTGATTGGCCGACCTATTTTTCGAATCTGCAATCCTAAAATAAATTCTTTTCTGATTTTGGGGGAAAAAATGCATTTTTATTATTTAGAATGGGTTTTGTTTTACGTCAAAAGTATGACAAAAAATGCTGAATTTCGGCCGCGACAATTTTCGCACCTACGCAAATTTTTATGGGACATCAACAAATTTTACGCGAGAATATCGCAGAATCACGGCCTCGGCAGAACACTGTATAAGATATTATAAGACAAAAACTCAAAATAATGTCAAAGCAGCTCTTGCACAGATTATGATAGAAAAATTTTGGCTCTCAATTTTTCACATTTCTTACTGTGTTGTTTTCAGACGACAATTTTTGCACCTACGCAAATTTTTATGGGACATCAACAAATTTTACCAGCAAAGCAGCTCTTGCACAGATTATGATAGAAAAATTTTGGCTCTCAATTTTTCACATTTCTTACTGTGTTGTTTTCAGACGTTTGAAAGAAGGTGATTAACCCATTCCCACAAAATCACACTTCTTTATGCCCCTAACAAAGATTACTTGGGAAAACATTGTGGAAAATGAAGAATTTGTTGTTTTTTTCTGCCAATTTGGACCAGTATAAAATTGTGTTAAGTGGGAATGTTATTAATAACTACAGTCCAACCTGGTCATCCGGTCACCTCCATTCAGTATGCACCTGTCATAAACGCCCAGTTCAATGTCCCCCCGATCTTTTTTACACTAAATTTTACCTGTATTCAACAAGCACCTCTAAAACACGGTCAACGGCCATCAAAGCCATGTCTCATTCTTTGAAATAACCTGAGTTTAGGGTCAATTTCAGGCCGATGACAATTTTCAAGGATAAGTACTTATCACGGAGCATAATTGTTTTTTATCATATTCCTAGCTGTGAAATCTTGGGATTTCCCAGGGTAATAAATTTTGATATTATCACTAGGGATGATATCAACTTTCACTCCGAAAATTTGGAACTACTTTTATTTTCAAAGGGCCGGCTCGCTCGGTGACCTTAAATTCAATTTCTTAGGCTAAAAATCAATTAAAAAACAGTAAAATAAGAAAAAAATAACGAACATAACTACAACAACAAAAAAAAAACGTTTTGTTAACAACTGGTTTGAAACAATTACGAACCTTGATGTTTGTGGTATCACAGATGACTCAAACAAATGCATAATTTTCCGTAACGTCCAAAATTATTCCCCAAATACTGATGATATTGCAGTTAAAGTGATAGACACTCAAACCTAACCCGCATGAGCTTGTTTTGTACGCCCAAGTCAGAAGACTGAGCGATCACAGACTGCCTATCCTATAATTCTGTCCAAGTCCGAGTCATGAATTGTTGATCAATGTTCGAAATATCCCGGGGCCTTTAGGTCGACGACCAGATTGTCGCCCTTAGATACAGTATATGCCCAAATTAATTTTGTGCCTGACACTGCAAATCTCTAAGTGTCTTAAAAAACAGACTTCCCCTAAAAAGTTCCTTTGAAAAACTCGCCCAATTGGAAAGAAAATCCAAGATGGCGAACATAAATTATTGAATTACAAAATCCTTTGATATTAATGAGCACGGTTTCTAGGGCCGATGATGTCGAATATGATTGAAATAAATCAGCAACTATTGAAAAATAAAACTGTTTCGAATATAATAAATAGAATAATCAACTGGTTATTTTTTATATGAAAAATCTCTCACTCGAATACGTTGTTATGCGTTAGAAAAACTCGTCCTTCGGACTCGTTTTTCAACGCCTAACAACGCATTCTCGTGAGAGATTTTTCATATCAAAAATAACCAGTTGATTATCCTCTATCAAATGATCTATTCAAGTGTCAAAATCAGATAAACAATCTCATGTGTCGCCAATTAACAGGTGTTTTGTAGATAACTACGAAGTCATCAAAATGCCTAGTTTTGTTATATTGCTCTTATTCAGTTGTTAAATTTTATGCATATGATATTCAAACTTTATCAATAAAGTTTAATCGAGTTTAACGATCAAAATTACTGTTCTTGGAAAGTAATCTATTTTCATATTTGTACAGAATTTGTTTGCAGTTTTAGAGGTGAGAAATGAGTGAATAAACTCGCTCAAAGACTAATTCTGAATAGATTCTAATTGGAATTTTATTGAAATATAGTGTTTACGCAATAATCAAAAATATGGAGCAGACTGATCCTCAATTGACCGGCCGATATTGTTCGATCCTTGCAAAAAATAATCACGACCGTTTGAGTAATTTAATCTGATTTGGACCTTTTTAATTTTGATTGATAATCTAATCCGCTTCATGAGCATATAGACCTACCAGTATTCTTACCAAATTTAAAAAAAAAGTTTGAATGAGCTTTTATCTTGTTATTAATTTACTGAATATGAATACATTCTAGCCACCCTATCTTTTTGTTATACAAATATCCGGCCATCTGGCCGACCTGTATTAAGCTAGCACCTGTCTTAAGCAAGTGATTTTGGCAAATCCTTTGACCGCTTGCTTAAGACAGGTTCAACTGTATTGGGAAAGCAGATCATAAATTTCCCTACATCAAATTATGGACATTCTAACACACATATTAACACACGTAAGCACACAAAATGTTTGCAGATGTTTTCTTCTTTAGGCCTAAAAAAGTGTCATTGTGTGGAAATGGGTTAACCGTTTTCCATACAATCCTGCATTTTTAAGGCCCATAAATATAATGCTTAACCCATTCCCACACGATGAAATTTAAGATCAGTCCAAATTCAAATAACAAATTAAAGTTGATGGAATTTTCAAAATTTTTATCCTTTGTGGTAGAAAACATTGTGGATACTGAAGAAATTGCTTGTAACAAGCAATTTCTTCATTCTCCACAATGTTTTTCAAAGCTTTCATATTGAGGGGTCCTAAAAGCGTCATTGGGTGGGAATGGGTTAAGCCTTTTGAAAGTATTGTTGACAACAGTTACTTGTGACAACCTGATTATCAATGATGTTTTCTTCCTCAAAAGACAAAAGAAAAAAATCCACCAAATTTAACCTATAACATTTCTCTCTTTTGACCCCCTGCAAGAAAAAGGTTCCAGAAAACAATGTGGAAAAACAATGTGGAAAATGTAGAAATTGCTTGTCCAAATTTTCTTGCCCAAAAGACAGAGATATCTAAAAATTTACCAGCTTGAAATTATCATCTGTAACTTATTTGATTTTGGACAAGTCCATATTTATGTCTTCTGGGTTAAATTGTTATCTGTGTAACGATTTCAGGGGAGGCAATTTGCTGTAATATGCTAATTATGGAACCTTCCATAAAGTCAAGTGACTATTTGGAGTTATATATAGACAGGGTAGACCAATTTAGGGTTGGTCAGCCCCATTAGCTCAGTTGGTAGAGCACTTGACTTCAAACCTCAAAATCACGGGTTGGCGCCCTGGGTCGACCATATCGTATAACTAACTAATTGTCTTTCAGATGAGACGTTAAACTGAGGTCCCGTGTATCCATCGAGCACGTTAAAGAACCAGGCAGGGCTCTCAGTAGTTTCGTCCTGTATCCTTGCTCTATCCCCCGTAACAACTAACCGTCTTCTAGGGGCGTCGCTCATATGGGCATTGTGGTATGGTAGCAACAATAAATAAACGGAAATACACTTTTAGGGTTGAGGATCCTTTTTTCTGAATGTCTACGAGCGTGGAACATTACATTTGTGGCAGCATTGGGATGATGATAACTGCCAGGCTGGAGTTGCCTTACCCACGGATCTCCCAGGCCAAGACTTTGCACCAGTCTTCTCTGAGGGGAGAGTAATGTAACGGTTTCAGGGGAGGTAATTTGCTATGATATTCTAATTAGGGAACCTTCTGAAAGTGAAGTGACTATTTGGAGTTATATATAGACAAGGAAAACCTATTAAGGGTTGAGGATCCCTTTCTCTGAATGGACAGGCTTTTTTCTACGACCTCGGAACGTTACATCTGCAACTTGCTTTGACTTTTAGGTCTAAAATCTAGTCATCTGGTAAAGGGTTAAAGAAATAAATGTCTAAATCTACAGGTGGGAAGACAGATAAATTTGTATTTTGGAGCCTACCGTCTAGGCAATTTTTGTCTAGATGCAAGTTTTTTAAGAAAACATGATTGGAAAAGAAGAAAATGATGGCTACCAACATTTTCCCAATATGTTTTCTGCATTACTTTTTTGATTGGGTAAATTTACTTTTAACTACTTACATGGGTCTTGCTACACCTTTTTGACTGGGCCGGGGGTCAGAAGAGTTGGGGTTTATCATGGAATTATTCTGATTAAGGATGAATTAGAGATTTAAAACTGGTATTTCATTTGTGGTTTTATATCCCTTTCATGTTTTGCAAAATCTTCTACCTGTCCAAATTCAAAGGTTTTGCAGACGAAAATTTAATTCAGATGTAATTTGAAAAATAACCATTCAGCAGGGTAGAAGTAATTTCTTCTGTTTCTACAATATTATCTCAATTACAAATTTACAATTAAGTAAAACAAGTAATTGAACAGGAGAGGGTTAAATACAATAGTCAGGCTTTATTTAAATCTTTCCTTTCTACTTTGCCTTTAGTTTAATAAAATTTACCATCAAGAGAAAACTTGCTGTTTTGGGGAATTGTAGCCTACAGTTGGGAATTTTCTACTCTGCATTTGGAAATAAAAGACCTCACTTTTTTCCATAGGGAATGAGTATTTTTCTGTATTTGGCCCAAGAATTAGGTAAATGAGACCTCTTGAATCAATGTCAGGCCTATATGCACTAAAAGTTCAAGTCTTCACACTTTTTAATTTATCATGTTATTTTCTTTCTTTCCCCAATTCGTAAGCCCCTAATAAAATCTAGTGCAAAAACACTTTCTCCTTCCTTGAAAATAACGACATGCTAGATTAAATCTAGGCCCGTAGGAGCGGGGGCATATGCACACTAAGCAATCTTGAAATATTTCCGAGTTAGACACTCTTCAATGTTAATTGAAATTGAATTGATTCCAGCGGGACTGATATCTTTATTCTCACAGTCTTTGAAACAGTATGGGTGAAATGAAAAATATTGAGAAAAAGGTTAACATACCCGTCGACAGGATTTCTCGTGCTGTAAAGTCACCGTCACGTGGTGTTTGTATTTTCCCGCCACGCCATCACTGTAAGAATAAGAGACGGTGTCCTTGTACTTTTTACCTCGTTCGATACGTCCCGTTGATTCCATCTTTTTACATTCGTCGTCATCAAATGTCAACCTAGCAGGATGGCTACCTAGCCTCTGTCTGCGTGTTGCCAACATAATTTTTCGTCTCTCTCCTCGAACTAAAATGTTCTTCTGCAGTTCGGCAAACGAAATATGATCAGAAGACATGATCTCCGGATGGATCCCTATGATAGGCCTTTATCACTGCACAGACGTTGAATGGAGGATCGCGACTGTCAATATTAGATACAATCGACCAATCAACTAATGTATTTAGACTTTATGTCAGGTGTTATACAACCAATTAAACTTCGACAATTTTCTTTGTAGTACAATAGTACTTTTTTGTTACGTGTTAAGTGATTGACCTTAAATATTGCCGGCAATATCAGGTCTTTCGGTTTACAATCGGAGCGCAATTGATCAATCGCGACTGTCAATCAAATAACCAGTCGACTAATGAAATCATTCATTCAGACCAGAAAAAAATTTTGATCTCCAATAATTGTCGACATTTTTGTTAACCTTTTTTCAATTTGTTTGGCGACTTAAACATCGTAAATACAGCCTTTTCAAGCTGTACGTACGACGTTTAGATCGCCAACCATCTATTCTACTTTTTGTTACATACCACTGGCTATATTTTTGTTTCAAAATAACGCCGTTTAAAATCGAAGCGGGACTTCCTGTTGGAGTAAGTGGGTGGGGCCAGAGATTCGCCAATTGGCGGGGCGAGCGATCCGTTAATTTCCTACAAACCAGCATTTGACACTTCAAAAAAAACCGGTTCTTGAAAACCTTGAAAAGAAAGTGAAAATTACTTGTTGTGCATTTGGACCCGTCTAAGATATTGGCGTCTGGTAATGGATTAACGGTATAGCCTATCACATTTTTGGGAAAGATTTAAGTTTTGGGAAACGAAGAGTACTAGAATTCAAACATATTATATTCAATATAGTACTCTCACTCAATGATCTGGTTTGGCACTCCTGAAATTGGTAAATGGTCAATCTTTTAATCGTGTACGAAAAAAACATACAAACATGCACGCGTACCTAAAGCAGGCGCAGCAATAAAATCCAGACATGTGCGCTCAAAGAGCTCATCAGTACATAGAAGTAGCCAGCACGTGAAAGCACAACTAGGTGTTTAAATTGCAGGGTGCAAAATATGCTTGCAACGCCCCTGGCAATTTTTGAGCGCGCTCGTATACTTTTTAAGGGTGCCGTACTGAGTAATTTACACGTGTGCTCTTTGTTTTATAACTACCCGTTTCAAATTTGACTTTTGACCCAATCGGTACACCATAGGCGGGTAACTTTGTATAACAGGGCCCATATGGATTATACCTGCAAAAGCACGCTTTTTAATGATAAAACAAGGGTGACTTATCGTTTAGCTAGTTCGTTTTTCCGGTTGTTTCTTTCTGTTAGAGAACGTTTTTGTCATCCTAAACGCAGGCTTTCGTATTTATGGGGGGGGGGGGGGGAATTTTGCGGGTAATATCCGACTGAAAATTTTAAGCACACATCTTTTTTAAATTCTAAATCGCGCAACGATTTTTATTGGTTTGTAAATTGCACAGTAAATAATCAAAAATGGGCGAGGATTGAAAAAAAGTAATCTAAAATTGCTCGTTTAAGAAAAATGCTTTAACCATATTCATTTTTTTTTTCTCTCAATCCACCGACTAGAAACTATTCTTGTTATAAGCGGCTTTTGAGTTTTAGCCCATTAACAAAGTGCTAGGCTCGCCAAACTTCAAAGAAATTACAGGATGGCATGTATACAGTTCGTTTCGATTGAGAAAAATAGTTTAAAAAATAAGACAATAGAAAACATTGTGAGAAAAGGACAAATTGTATTACAAACAATTTCTCCTTATCCTGTGGTTTATTATTTCCTTAATACAACACTTAGGGAGCATAAAAACAGGGATTAGCAATGTAACTGACGGATCACTGGCTCCGCCCACTGAGCCCCTACAGAAAGTTCTACCTCGATGTCAAATGGCGTTATTTTGTAAACTTTTTGGTCAGTAGCATGTAACAGAAAAGTAAAATGGTTGGTCAGCGATCTAAACGTCGTAACCACATCTTGAATAAGCCGTTGTCACGATGTTTAAGTCGTCAAACGAACAAAAAATCTAAACATTATCGTTGACCAATATCGGAGTTCAAAAATCAGTTCCCGTTTGATTTGTCGATTGATTCTTTGGTTGATTGTCTCGAGTCAGTGGCCCTATCAAAGCAAACGCATAAAGGTACGGTTTGTTTACGTGATCTACGGCTTTCTGTATACCACTAGTTAAAAGAAACTTAATACAGCGTTTTGATAAATTTGAGAAGATAACCTTGGAAGGCACTGAGAAAAAAGAGAGATCGCTAATAACGAGGAATTTCTGACTTTCTTACATTTTATCCTGCCCAATGCTTATTTTACAATTGACAAGCTATAGACAGCACAAAGAGGAAAGAGAGATCACTTGTAAGGACTTTCTCAAATTTTACCTTTCCAAATACTAATTTTTCGAGTGACACGATATTTAAAGAAAAAATGGGGTAAAAACATCGCTTGTAGCGATCAATTCCTAACTTTCTCACATTTCCCTACCAAATGCTTATTTTTCAAGTGACACGCTATATAAAGCACAAAGAGAGAAAAGACATTGCTTGTAACGAATTTCTACATTTTTCACGTTTGCTCCTACCCAATACTTTTTTTCATATGACAAACTATTTAAAGCACAAAGAGGGAAAGGACATCGCTTGTATCGAGCAATTACTAACTTTCAGTCCGATTTTGCCTTACCTAATGCTCATTTTTCTAGGAACACGCTATATAAAGCACAAAGAGGAAAAGACATCGCTTGTAACGTACAATTTCTCACATTGGCCCCAATCAAATGTTTTTTTGTTTTTTTTTTCCCAAATGACACAACATATAAAGCACACAGAGTGAACAAACATCGTTTTTTACGAGCAATTTGTAATTTTCTCTCATTTGCCCCAACCAAACACCCCCTTTTCCATGAAATGACACACTATATAAAGCACACAGAGTGAACATCCATCGTTTTTACAAGCAATGTGTAATTTTCTCAAATTTGACCCAATCAAATGCCCCTTTTTCAAATGACACTCTATATAAACACACACAGAGTGAACAGACATCTTTTTTTACAAGCAATTTATAATTTTCTCACATTTGCCCCAACCTAATGCCCCTTTTTTACAAATGACACAAAATATAAAGCACAAACGCTCAGCAACAAGCAATTTCTAACTTTCTCACATTCTACCCTACCCAATGCTTTTAAAGTGACACGCTATGAAATGTCATTTGAAACTTTCTGCAATTTTGGACCAGTCTCGATTTGCTTCGATATCGTAGCCCTCTTTCTGATAATCTGCTGGCCAGCAGATTATCAGGAAGAGGGCTATGATATCGCAGCTAAGTCTCGATATGCAGTCTGCAAATCAGTTCAACAGTCGAATTTTTTCCTATTGCAGCATTGTTACTAATATATTGACAGATAAATAAGATCCATTCTTATTCCACAACAAACATATAGAAAGGAACTACTTATGTGTCTGATACACGAAATAGAGAAATATATTGATTAAACTTAGTCAAATAGATAAAAAAAATCTCATAAAGTTATAAACCATGAAAACTCGACTTCGTAACTAGCGTGACATTCTGCTTCCGGCTTTTAACACCCTTTCCTCTTACAGAAAGGTTATCGCTTTACATACGAGACGATTTCGAAAATATAATAGCTCTGAATAAGTTAATGCAAGTAATCTGAATGAAAAACTGGCGAGATTCTAGTTTCCCCGACAATGACCTCGTTTTAAATGTTTTTCAAACAAATTTGAAAAATGGCTTCTATTGCTTTTTCAAGCCGCGGGCATGTTTGGTCTTATGTCAGAAAAGCACGTGCTTTCTTTTTGATTGCAACAAAAGACTTATACCGTTAATGGGTATTTTTACATTAGAACACACTCCCCTCAAACCTGAATCGTATTCAGTCTAGTTTTAGTGGTTTTTTTTTTTTGTTTTTTGTTTTTCAAATCTTATTTATGAACTCAAGAAGCGAAGAACAACACTCATGTCCAAAATCTGATTTGAGGCGCTTTTACAACAAGCAATTGACGTATGGCCACTGTCAGTCTAAAATCTTACCAAATCATTTAAGAGATAAAGAGAATATTTTTTGTTTTCATTGAGGTATGAACCGATAAACCTAATCACACTGTATGATTCATACCTCCATGAAAAAAAAAAATATTCTCTTCATTTCTTTTTATTTAATATCATGCAGCGAAAATAAAAGCTTTACAAATTTTGATACCTTTTTGTATGGGACTATTTTGTGCGGAAGCATACAAAATCACTGCGTTCTCAAAATTTTGTTCGTGGAGTTATGAATTATTTTTTTCGACCAATCTGACGATACTAGAAATTCAATTATTCGTAGAAGGAAGTGAACTTTGAGCTCCGATATCTATGCTAACCTATTCCCAGGTTGGCTGAAATTCGTAATCACAGCTTATTCAAGCTATAGTTACGATCGACGATTGAGTCGCCACTCAGCCATTTTACTTTTGGGTTACCGGCAGGTTGCTGACCACAACTTTAACAAACCAGAGCGGTCGTAATGGACAGATAATCGTTAGTGGGATAGCAGCTGGAGGCTAGGAAAGGATGTAGTGGTAGTACTGGTGTGAGAAATACCAGGAATCTATTGTTAGGTTCTCCAGCCGCCGCGAAATGACTGAAATACTGTGAAAAGTGGCGTTAAACCCCATTGGAAATCAAACAATATCTAAAACCTAGCTTCCCGTCGGAGGTCAGTGCGAGGACAGCGATTCGTCAGCTATTTGCTGCATGGTCATGTCACTCACTATTCAACCGACCAATCACGGCTGTTTGGTTTTAGATTAACCGTTTCCTCTTAGATCATCCTGTCCTCGTGATTTCAACAAAACATTTCAAAGGGACCTAACTCATCACCAATTGATGGTGAAGGCTCTTTTGCACTGCACGCCCTCTCACTGGAATGGACAGTTTCGCCAGATTACGTGAAAATCCTGTTTAGGGATTTTGAAATGTGAATTCATTCACTCTGGTGGATAAAACCTAGTTTTAAGTGATCCGTGTCTATGAAACATAACATACCCCATAAGTAAGCCATTGACGTATAACTGATAGTATTTCCACAGTTCACTGAGTCAAAATATCATTATCATTTTCCCCATTGTCTCATAAACGGGTTTTTATTGCTGTTTATGATAACTTTTAACTCTGTATTGATATACCAAGGTCTCTTGTCATATTTTCTCTTTGTTTAAACCATTCCTACACGGTGACGCTTTTGACCTCCCTCTAGAAAAACAATTAGGAAATCATTGTGGAAAAGGAAGAAATTACAACAAGCAATTGCTTCATTTTCCACAATGTTTTCTTCCCAGAAAGTTGAAAAAATCTTCTATTTCACCTACTTACGTGTCGTCTGCAACTTCTTTGACTTTTGACCAGTCTAAAAGTTTGCTGTGTGGTTATGGGTTAAACTTTTTCTTCACCACTGTAGACACACCCCTCTCTGGACTAGCTCTGGGTTGAATTTTTGCCTTCGACTATGGTCACGTGGTTATGTCACTATGCAATTGACGAAAAGCGACTGTCAATCAAAAATTGAACTATATTTGCTGAATCACATTCAAGCTGTAATTTGGACGTCAGAGATCCGTCAATTTATACCCAGAAAGCATACAACAAGTTTTCTAGACGACAACATATTGTTCCAAATTCAAGGAGAACGCAGACGACATTCGGAAGTCTGTAAAAGTATAAATAGAAGTTCCAGATTGGATGAAAAACAGTGTAAGCAAGTAAGAATTTGCTTGGTACAAATCGGATTTAACCTGTTCTCATTATGTTTTTAAAATCTGTCTTTTCCTCAGTGCGTCTGTAATGCGGGACGTGTGGTGATAGGTTAACGCAAAAAACACAATACAAACGCGGAAGTCATCACCTATATCATTCTCAGAAGCATCGCCATTAATAGATTATCCCTTACCCCTTCCTACACAACAAAATTTAGACCGTGGTCCAATTGAAAGAAGTTGCAGACGACAATTTTAAGTTAATGGAATTCAAAGAATATTTGTGTGTGTGATTTTTTTGTTGTCGTTGTTGTTGTTGTTGTCGGTTTTTTTTTTTGTTTTTTTTTTTTTGGCGGGGGGAGGGGTGTGTGCAGAAAACATTGTGGACAATGTATAAATCGCTTGAAACAAGTAATTGTTTTCATTTTCCAGTGTTTGCAAAGCTTTTTTTCTCAAGGGGCGTAAAAAGCGGGATTGTGTGGGAATGGGTTACTTGCTTTTCCTTCTTTCCAAAGTCGTAGATACACCAACTTATCGTAACTACAGCTTTATAAGCCGCAGTTATTATATTTTCGTTGTACATCGACATTTAACTTCTTGCTCATAATCACTAGTTACAACATTTGTATCTGTCATTATCAGTTATAATATTCCTATGATTATAGAACAGTATCTTTATGATTACTAAAAAAATAGAAGAGAATATTTATTTCATTTTCATTGAGAAATAAAGCTTAAAACTTAACCACAATGTCTGAATTTGAGAAGCCGCGTTTCTGCATGGTCATCATCATCCGTGAGAAATAACTTATAGCTTGTGAAGAGTTCAATTGACCAATCGCGGCAGTAAATCAAATAATCAATTGACCAATGAAATCATTCATTTAGACCAAGTAAGTTTTTAACTCCGACGTCGACCGCCATGTTTAGCTTTTATGTTTTTGTTGTTGTTGGTTTGGCGACTTAAATGTCGTAACTACAGCTTATTCAAGCCGTATTTACGACGTTTTAGGTCGCAAACCAATTATTCTACTTTTTTTAAAATGCTACTGGTCATAAATTTTCAAGCGGCAAAATAATGCCTTTAAATATCGAAGCTGAACTTCATGTTGGAGTCAATGAGCGTGGCCAACGGAGTAAGTGGGCGGGGCCAGCGATGGATCAGTTTTAACATGGAAAAAAGGACAATGTATAACACCAGAAAAGGTTGTAGGAGAAGAAGCAGTAAAGAGATTTATTGGCAACTAACTTTTCTTATAACATACAGTGTGTTTAAGTAAAATTGCAGATATATATATATACTTAAATTTCTATCATTGTGTGTATATTTAATGGCTTTTAAGCATACGGGTTTATTTCGCGTAGGCCTTATTTAAAAACGAGGGGGCCAAAATTGCCCTAAATTGCTCACCTGGGAATAATTACTCCAAGTCTGATAAGGCCAGCACTGCAGTCCCACCTTTGTTTGCAAATCAAAATTTCATGAAAAAGTTTAGATAAGGGCCACCCAGGGAACGTACTTGTCAAGTTTAGTCCGCAAATTGGCCAAGTGGTTTACGAGGAGAAGTCATTTAAAGAATTATCTCATGATTTCACTGAATCTGATACGCCAAGCCCTACCATGCCCATATTTTTGTAGATCAAAATTTCATGAAAAGGTTTTGAAACGTTTAGTCCAAATTGGCCAAATGGTTTGGGAGAAAATGTTTAAATAATTATCTCATGATTTCCCTAAGCCCGATAAGTCCTGCCCCGCGACGCCCACATTCTTTTGCAAATTAAAATTTCACGAAAAAAGTTTTGAAAAGTGCCACACAAAGAACATTTCTGTCGAGTTTATGCCAAATGGTTTAGGAGGAGAAGATATTTAAAGAATTGTTTCATGATATCTCTAAGTCTGATAAGCCCGCCTTGCCATTTCCCGATTTTTTTCAAATCAAAATATTATCAAAAAGTTTGGTAAAGGGTCAGCTAAGGAAACTTCCTGCCAATTCTTTTGTCCCAAAATGGCCGAATGGTTTAGGAGTAGTATATGATATTTAAATAAGTATTTCAAGGTTTCTTTAAGTCTAATAAGCCCGGCCCGGCCTCGCCCTTTTTTATGCCTATCAAAACTTCCCGAAGGGGTTTTGAAAACTGTTACAAAAGAAACATTCCTGCAAAGTTTGGTTGAAAATGGCCTAGTGATTTAGAAAGAGAAGATGTTTAAAGAATTATTTCATTATTTCTCTTAAATCTGATAAGCCCTATCTGCCGCGCCCCTACTTTTTCACTTATCAAAAATATAATTAACAAATTTTAAATAGAACCAACCAAGGAACATTAAAAAAAAGAATTGTCAGAATTGGCCCAGGGGTTAGAAGGTTTTTAAATAACTATTTCATGATTTCTCTAAGTCTTATTCGCCCCACCCTGCTACGCCTCTATTTTTGGGCGAATCAAAATTTCACGAACAAGTTTTGAAAGGGTCACCCATGGAACATTCCTGTCAAATTTGGTTGAAATTGGCCCAATGGTTACAGAGGAGAGGATTAAAAAATTAATCGTGGACGGCTTCCGACGGACGACGCACAACGAACACACGGTGATCTCAAAAGCTCACCTTGGGCACGTTGTGCTCAGATGAGCTGAAAGCTGGATGAAGTCATGTTAATATTTTAACGGCATATTCATAAGTCAACAGAATAAGGCTTTGTCTTAATCCTGTTCGAATTTCTGCTAATCTGCCCACTCGTTAGCCATGGGTATAAAATACAAAATTTATAAGCCAATATTTAACATCTAATACACTGAGCTAACAATCATTTCAATAGCCATTATATTTCTTAATTAAAGTTCTCTAGTTTCCAGTTTAAATGTTGGTCAATTAAAATATAAGTCTGGGTCTTTAAGTCTTTAAGATGTTTTACAAGGCTTGAGAGCTAAAACTCCAGTTCTAAATTGTCACAAGGTTCTTCTTAAACTGAACCAGAACGAGTACCTTGCATTTAACCGGCCCCAGACTAATGATTCAAGAAATCAAGAAGACAAAAGTTCACTGAGTGAGGCCGGCATTTTCAGTACACAATGTAGCCAACAATCGGTTCTAAAAGTTTTTCGCGTGGTTATTTTCCCAAGAGTTTATAGATGAAGTGAAGGCCGGATTGAGAAGAGGTTTGTCACGTGGACACCCCCCCTCCCTTAGCTTTATTATTTCATTTTCCTAATGAAATTCAAATATAGGAAAGTCAACCCCGCTTGATGACTTTAGATTAAAAATCAAAGTACTGAAAGTACTGTAAGCTAGCAAAGCATTGTTTTGTTCAATTATCCTCTTTGTCAAACGTTATCATGATAAAGAAACGAGGTTAAGTAACCAAGGAGTTAACCCGTTCCCACACAATCCCTCCTTCTTGCGACCCTAAAAAAATAGTTGTTGAGAACATATGGAAAATAAAGAAATTGTTAGTTCCATGCAATTTCTTCATTTTCCACATTGTTTTCTACCTAAAGAGATAATGTTTTAGAATTTTCAACAATTTGAAATTGTCGTCTGCAACCTCTTTGAAGACTCTGATCAGTGTCATTTTGAACACGGTGTGCTAAACTGAGCTGAAATACCCCGGAGATGAAGTTGCAGGCAGAGTTTGAAATATTTCTGAAATACATAAGAACTACTTTTTATGGCGTAGGTATTTAATGAATTTAGTGGTTAAGCCTCCAGTGGCGGTTTGCACTCGTTGAACTTTGATACGACCCCAATTTTTTGTCTGTTAACAATGGATCATTTATCTATTTTTTTTTAACCCATTCCCACTCAATCCCTCCTTTTTACGCCCTTCAAGAAAAAAGCTTTGGAAAACATTGTGGAAAATGAAGAAATTGCTTGGATCAAGTAATTTCTTCATTATCCACAATGTTTTCTATCCAAAAAGACGAAAAAAAAATAAAATTCCATCAACTTGAAATTGTCGTCTGCAGCTCGGCCTTTCAATTTGGACCGGTCTAAAATTCTACTGTGTTGGAATGGGTTAATAAACAATTTCTCATTTTCTCACTACATTTTGGTCCTACACGGTCTTTATTTTTAGTTGAATCACACATTGAACCCTTTTTGTCGTCTACAAATTATTTCAACGATTTAGAACGGTCTACAATAAGCCGTCTGGTAGGCCTAATTAGTCAAAGAAACAAAGGATGTCTTTGAACCATTAATAATACCGAAGTCCCAGTCTTGAAAAGAAAACGAAAATCGATAGGGCTAACTTTTTTCTCACCCCAGGACATAGTCCCAAGCACGGTCTGCAGTGCCGATATTGTACATTACAGATAAACCGCGTAGGCTTCCTGGAAAGGCTAAGCGTGAAACAGTTATTTTTTAAATTGTAACTTCGTAGGCTATATATGTCTATAGGCAGTTCAATACAACTGTTTCACGCTGAACCTCGTCCTTACGTCACAAAAAATCTTATTAACATCGCTCTTATCCTTACGGCCAATATGTCGGCATTATTTATTCGCGGAAAATACTACCTTATTTTATTATAACACCAATTTACCAAAGTTGGAATTTACCGAAATTACCCGAAACCCATACAACAACAACAACAATTTCAGGCTCCCAAAATTCGTCATATGCCAACATGCAGGAACAAGGCGACGTTCCGGTCGACGCGATGCCGGACATGCAAGATTTTTCTACAGACAGTCCACTTCTTCTTGCTACAATAAAAGATTGGACTGAACTAGACACAGAATTTCAAATATTGAACGTATGATTTTTCCCCTAGAATGAATAGAAACCGGACATTCTTTATTTCGGATGCATTTGAAATATTCAAAATTACCAAGAGCTCTTGATAAAATATGGAGCTTACACCCGTTATCTTTTATTGTTTTCGCAATCCTTCGATGTGTGTACTCATGGAATTCATTTTGAGTCAATTGAAACAGTACATCATGGAAAAAGACGGGCCAATTGCCTTGCCGATGATAGTTCAAAGCTTGTTCAAATTTCAAGTGCCTGATAATGTAGACAATGTGAGAAACGTAGAAATCATTTGTTACAATAAATGTCCCCTTTTCTCGCATTTTTTTTCAAATTTTTTCAAAACCCCTTCCAATTGTTTTAAAGCTAGTCCAAATCAAAAGAGGTTGCTGATGACAATGAAAATTGGATGCAATTTGCAATGAAATGATCCTATATGGTAGAAATTACTGTGGAAAAATGAAATTGCTTGTCACTAGCTATTTCTTCTTTTTCCTCAATGTTTTCCCCCAATGTTTTTCTCAAGTAAAAAAAGCAACATAAAATCCCTGGTTTGTACAGGAAAGGGTTAAATTCCTGCATTGTTTAATTCGGGATTGTGTTGAAGTAAGTAAAGAATTAAAAACCAGTAGAAGTCAATATTATTTGAGTTTTTTGGGTTTTTTTGTACTTGTTGCACATGACATGATGAACAAAATACTAATCTAGGCTTAAATGTTTTGATTGTCAAGTGGCTGTACACTTTGGACAATATTTGCAATTGAATTAATACTGTGAAAAATACAATGGAAATATTTTTTTCTGTAGAACTCTTAGCCATCAACCCATCTGTTTATATTTCTGTTTTTCAGAATTTCAGTTCTGTATGTGTTAAAAGGTTTGACATGTTCCCAGACTCAACGACGTGGACATGGTTCTGCTCAAGTGAGCTATTGTGATCCCCTTTTGTCCGGCGTCCGGCCGTCGAGCGTCGTCCGTCAACAATTTCTTTAAACCACATCTCCTCCCAAACCACTGGGCCAATTTGAACCAAATTTGGCAGAAATGTTCCTTAGGTGTTCCCTGTCAAAAACAGCTAAAGGAATTGAAATCTAATAAAAACTCTGGTTGCTATGGCAACAAAAGTGAAATTTTAAAATGATCTTTAAAAATCTTCTCCTCCTGACCCAGAAAGCGTAGAGCCTTGATATTTTGCATGAAGCATCAGTATATTGACCTCTTTCAAAATGACTAAAATTATGATCCTCGGGTCTCCAGGGGCGGAGCCCCAGGGGGGTGGGGTTTAAATAGAAATAAAGAACGATTTTTTAAATGACATCTCCTCCAAAACCACTGGGCCAATTTGAACCAAATTTTGCAGAAATGTTTCTTAGGTGGTCCCCTTCAAAAATAGCTAAAAGAATTGAAATCCATTAAAAACTCTGGTTGCTATGGCAACAAAAGTGAAATTTTAAAATGATCTTTTTTAAAAAATCTTCTTATTGACCCAGAAGGCGTAGAGCCTTGATATTTTGCATGAAGCATCAGTATATTGACCTCTTTCAAAATAGCTAAAATTATGATCCTCGGGTCCCCAACTGCTGAGCCCCAGGGGGGATGGGGTTTTTAAAGAAATAAAGTACGATTTTTTAAATGACATCTCCTCCCAAACCACTTGGCCAATTTGAACCAAATTTGCAGAAATGTTCCTTAGGTGGTCCCCCTTAAAATTAGCTAAAAGAATTGAAATCCATTAAAAACTCTGGTTGCCATGGCAACAAAAGTTAAATTTAAAAAAAAAATCTTTAAGAATCTTCTCCTCCTGACCCAGAAGGTGTAGAGCCTGTATATTTTGCATGAAGCATCAGTATATTGATCCTCGGGTCTCCAGGGGCGGACCCAGGGGGGGGGGGGGTATAGGTATGAAGCATCAGTTCACAGACTTCTTTCTTATTTCTGAAATTACAACCCATGGAAAAAGTTTTTTCCTTCTTTCAAATCAGCACTAAAGCCTTGGAATTTGTAATTTAGACTTTTGGATCCCCAGGTTCATAGTCTTTATATGTAATTGTGGCCCACTTGTTTCATAATCCTAACCTTAACATGAAATTAGACTGTTGAAAGAAAAAGAGCCTTTATCTCAGGTGAGCGCCCCAGGGCCAATGGCCCTCTTGTTTATTTATTTTTTTTTTTATTTTCTTATTTATCTGTTTTACGAAATGGAATGATACTATATAAATGCGTTTATCAAATCAAGTTTCATCAGTCTGTTTGTTGTTGTTGTTGTTGTAGTATTTGGATTTTTGAAATTTCCACTTTCTTTATGTAGGAATCGCCAAATAGTCCAAATCTAGCCATATCGCATGAAAATATAGAAGGAGACGGGCAAAAATGATGAGCCGAAAAATGACAGTAAATATGTTCCCATTAAGTTTGTCACAAGTTAAAACTTATTTTGCCTTTTTTGTCGGAAATTAATTAGTTGCCTTAAAAGTCCTTGTTTGATGTTCTGGTGAAACCTTTTACCAATTCTGCTAATTACGACCTCTAAAGGAATAGGCTTTAGAAAAGATTGTGGGAAATTAAGGAAAAGCTTGTAACTTGATTTCTCTTCTTTTCCGTTAATGTTTACCACTCAGATTTAATTTTTAAATTCAACAATATAAAAATGTCGTATATCAATTATTAATTTATTTATTTCATTTCATTTATTATCATAATTTTATGAGGTAACCAATTAACCAATCGCGATGACAGAGATAGAAAAAATTATGATTTGGGTTACAACAACAATATCAGTAGTATTAATTATACTACTAATAAAAGTAATATGTCCATGGGTCAGCCCGAAACAGTAGTAACTACCTTTATTTACAACTTCGTTATATGATATACAAGGTTGTATAGTACTGGGCTAAGGTGCACATCCTATCAGTATTTCTTTCATCAACACTTGCCAAAAACAAATTAATTATGCTGCCTGTACTGAAATGCAATTAAATTCAATTACAGTGGCTGCCATACTTTAAGAGAAGTATTAACTATGTTGTGTACTGATCACACCAATATTATTAGCATTAAAGTCTGAGTTAAATCATATTGAATTTTTTAGGAAGACAACAATTAATTTTTGTCTTTTGAGAATAAACATTGAACCCAACCACACATTCTCTTATTTTTGAGACACTGAAGAATGTTGGAAAATATTGCGAAAAAAATGCTTGTAACAAAAAGAGTCTCATTTGGACTGGTGAACCTGTCCCATCTGCACTGCTCTCTGTCGTCTGTTAAAGTTCCTATACTCGTAGGGCGTGTACAATTTCCATAGGGCGTCTGTAGGGCTATAAATACCTGTAGGGCTTGTTTTAGTGTGACCGCATTACCATTGCGTATATATTTGTTTTGTTCATAATTCATAGATTTCATAGTTTATCAAGTTACTTTTGGTGATGTCTATCTAACTTGAGATTAACAGTTTCCATTCAAATACCAGGGGTGTGGAATTCCCATGCCCGACTTGTCCGACACAGACTTTTCTAACTGCGGGCAAGTACATTTTTCAAGGCTACTTGTCCGTAGACAAGTAAATATCAGGGCAAATCTTGGAATGGTACTAAATAGATAAAAGAGATTTATGAGTGTAATGTTTGTATCTAAGGCTAGAAAATATTGTTTTTAATGAAGAAAATGCTGAGTTCCAGCATTTTCTTCTTTAGAAATAATGTTTTCTCAAAATGTATCTGTCCTCATCTTTTCACGGTCAAGTCCATATTGATCCTGGATGAGTAGAAAATCACATACTTGTTCATGGACAAGTACAGAAAATCCGTATTTCCACATCGTTGAATACAATTCTCTGTTGATCTGTATCATTTCATCATTTCAGCATGACTTCGAAAACTACAAGAAAAAACTTGAAGAGATGAAAGCTTCGCAGAAAAAGTGTTTGAGTGCCATAGCTCATCTTCGGTACCGGACAAAAAGAATAAATGACAATATAAGGTTGGCTTGCTGAGGTTTTGATAAAAATGCTGCTCACAATAGATAATGTTAAAGACTGTATATAAGTGCAACATATTTATTAATGATGTACAAACAATGAAATTGTTTTTATTTACAAACATAGCATGAATACAAAACATACATATATAATAAACATAATAACAAATTAAATATCCTTTTTTTGACAAAGTATTTACCCTGTTAGATTAATCGGCATTGTTCTATATTATGCTATCCTTGAATTGAAATTTACAACCTTTGCCAATTTAGACAAGTTGAGTTTGGTGCGGTAATTGTCTAACTCATTACTACACAAGAAAATTTTAGACTGGTCCAATTTGAAAGAAGTTGTTGATGACAATTTTAACAATATGAATATTTTAAATTTTGTCATCATTCTGGGTAGAAAATATTGTGGGAAATGAAGATTGCAAGCAATTTCTTCATGTTACACAATGTTTTTCCAATTGTTTTTCTTGAGGGGCATCTAAAAGTGTCATTGTGTCGGAAGGTGATTAAGATTAAAACACAAGTGTGCAATCTAATCTGATTTTATTAAACGAAGTAACTACAGCTAGACATATAGATACATCTTAACTCTACTGATTCAAGTAATAGACTGATCTTATCAATTGATCTAGGAAAGGTATAAGGAAGCAGTTATAGTCTATATCTAAATAACTGTAATTATTAAGTCTATTTCAATGTATAACTATTACAGGAATGGGTTAAGAGAATAACTTTATTTATTAGATTTAATTGAATACTGTAAATTATTTTCCAGAAATATTCGTGACCCCTCAGCTACAGATAGAAAGCTGTTAAATGATCTTCAAGTTAGAATGGCTAAGAAGAAGAATCTGTTTCGTGACTATGAGGATCATCTTCCGCATACAAATGGGTTAGGCCAGTCTTAACAATTTATGAATTATGATCTACCATGGGAAAAGGGACCAACTGAGAATTTGCCTAATTCATTACCAGACAACAAAATTATAGAATGCTTTAAATTTTGTGTTATGTTATGTTATCAGCTTAAATTTTGAAATATATTACATATCTATGTCTTTTTGTCACAAGCAATTCAAGCAATTTCATTTCCCAAATTATTTTCAGAAACTCTTCTCTTTATTGGCACAAAGAGGCATCTTTGTATGGGAATACGTTTTTAAAAAAAGAATTCAAACTTCAAAAGCAAAATGTTCTGCCCCTGGTCAGACTGTGTATGATGGTTGTAAAAAATTTCAGTGATCTGATGGGTTTTATGAAGCAAGAGGATTATGTCCCTGAAAAAAAGGGGGTCATTTTAACTCTAGTCATGCTGAATAAGATCCTATTTCAGAAGGCCTCGGCCATAGCGCACTGGTAGCGTGTAGGACTTCTAGTCATGGGGTCCCTATTTTGATCCCTGGTCGTGGCAAATATCCTTTCCAGCATTTATCGCCCATCAATGGGTTGACAATCGTAAACCTAAGTGAGATTAGAAGCGGGAGGCTCGGAAAGGATGTAGTGTTAGGACTGGTTTGAGAAATACCAGGAATCCACGGTTAGGTGCTACAGCTGCTGCAATATGACTGAAATACTGTTAAACATGGGGTTAAACCCTATTCAATTGATTGATTGAATGGGGTTTAAGGCCGCTTTTAACAGATGTTGGACTCAGAAAATCTTACCAAAATCTTTCTTTTCTTTCGTTTTTTTTTTTTTCTGAAAGCTTTAAGATTTTGAGCTGATTTTTGGTGGGCAGATTTACAATTATGAGTAACAGATCAAGCCTAAGTCTTGTTCCAGTCCATTTGTAATGTAAGAAAATAAGTAACGGTAATAATATTTAAAGAAAAAAGGGGGTGGTAATAGGTGGCCTAATGTTACCACCCAATACCTTAAGTTAATTCTCTCTTACAAAACCATGTTAGATATTATGTCATAGACCTGTCAAAATTTTTGTTGCGTAGTAATACTTAAAAAGGTTGATCAAATATCAATGTATACTTTCAGGTTATACCTAAATATTATTCTTGGACAAGTGAATGTTTCACTGCTGAATAAAGAAGACAAGTAAGTCATTCCAACTCATTACCTGATGACATAGTTGACCAATTGTTGGCCCCACCCACATAGTACGTTAGCCCAACCCATTGACTCTAACAGGAAGTTCCGTTTGAATTTTTAATGCCATAATTTTGCAAATTTATAGCCAGTAGCAAATATGAAAAAAGTAAATTGGTTGGTTGGGGACTTAAGCATCCTAACTACAGCTTGAATAATGTTTAAGTCTCCAAACAACAAAAACGTTTCACAAAAATGGCTGCCAATGTTGGGTTTTCAAAGCTCAAGTACAGGCTGAATAAATGATTGGGTTTGTTGATTGATTCCTTTATTGACGGCAGAAATTGGTCAATTTTATCCCCGTTTCAAGAAGAGGAGGTTTTACCTCTATCCATCCTTCAGCCTGTAACCATTATTTTTTGTCTCGCTGTTCTTGTTAACTATGAATCATAAAGATTTGACCCTTGGTTTCAACTTTGGGTCCTACAAATCGCTATATTCTATTTTATTACTAATTTTATTTTTGTGCATAACAAGTAAAGTTTAATATTTGTACATTAATGAGTAAAGTTTGATATTTGTACATTACAGGTTAAAGTGTAAATTGGTCATTTGCACTTTTCTTAGAAACTAATGTATCACAGACTTGAATCTGTGTGTTGCATTGACTTAGGGTCATACTGGTCACATAGAGAATTCAGTTATGCGTGATAACTTCTTCCTTTTTTACAAGTTATTTTATTTCCATACATAACAGAGGTGTGTTCTTTTCGTCAAAATTTTTAAGATTCTAATTTAGATTTTTAGCTCGGCTGTTTTCGGAGAAAACTGGAGGTATTGTGATCACCTTGGCGTCATGTGCGTCGGAGTGGGCATGACAAAATTTAACCTTGGTCATATCTCTGTTGTTATTGAAGATGTCCTCATGAAACTTGGCATATGTATTGACCATCACAAGAGCTATCTAGACTGTCAAAGGGTATACCACTAAAAGTGTTTTTGTAAGAGTTATGCCCCTTTTTCGACGTAGAATTTTTGCATTATCCAGCACCTGCAGCCGAGCATTGGCACCCATGGGCGGTGCTCTTGTTAAGGTAAAGCATTCTTTAGATTAAAATTTTTAAGCCGTTTATAAAAAATCTTTAGATTTCTAAATGAGGAATTTTATCATACCTAACATTTGTTTAAACAGGTAGTCTTTGCGATATCTACTTCCACTTAATTCATTTTCAAACATTACATATTAAACTCACAAATTTTTGTCAAATTTTTCTCAGCAACTATGAGGCAGAGAGTTTTAAAACTTGGTATGTTGCTTCCAATTAGAGTTTGGCATACCCTTAATTTTTTTTTGCGCTTTAGTTATCAGGTTGGCTGTTGTCAGATTATTTTTTTAGCTTCACTTACTGAAATCATGCTATTGTCATGGCATTGTGTCTGGTGTGCGTGCATGTGTGCGTCCATTCTTCCGTAAACTTTTACTTTAAAAATCTTTTCCTCAGAAAGTACAGGTCAGAATTCAAACAAATTTCACAGAAATTATCCTTCAGTGACCCTTTTATTAGATTCCTTCAAAGTATTTCGATTTGATGAAATACGTGGCTTTAATGGATTGGGCAAATTTCCATATATGGTAAAACCTTTAAAGTTTTCTAAAAGAAACCAGTGATTGGATTTCAACCAAATTTTATAGCGATGATACTCAGATGATCCTTTATCATATCCCTTCAAAGAATTTTGATCGGATGAAAAGCATGGCATTAATGCGAGGGGCTAATTTCCATATATGGTGAAAGCTTTGAAAATCTTTTTGTTAGAAACCAGTTGATGGATTTCAACCAAATTTCACTGGAATGATCCTCTGGTGACTCTTTTTCAGATTCCATTAATTATTTTTGATCGGCTGAAAACAGCTTTGATTGTCGTGGCTTATGTCTATATATGGTATGCAGTGAATGTTTTTAAAAATTTATTAATACCTTTTTTGTCTGACTCAATAAATGAATTGACTTTTGTAACTTTTTAAATATTGAGTATTTCATTGACAAGATTTATTTGCCACACATGATAAATTTGATTCAGTTTATATTGTACTTCTGAAAACACCATTGGAGCAATACAGGTCCCCAAGCACCTCTAGTTGTATTTGTTATCAGTAGTGAGGGATATTATTTATGCTGTTTATACTCTTTGAAAAAAAAGTATCAAAATGGACAGAAAATATTACAAGAAGAGAAATTGCTTGTCACTGGCATTAACCTGTATTACAACAACAGTGTCATATTGTTGTAATTATTCACAAAAAAACAACAACAACATGTTGTTTGCACCACTAAAGGTTTTCTCTAGACTTTTTATTGCAGTCAGGATACTGAATGTAATTTAGGAATTGCCTGAATTCACTTTTTGCTTCTAGGAACCTGTCAACCACCTGAAAAGTTTTTCCTTGCTTGTGAATTAACTCATAATTTCTTGTAGTATTCTATCTGAAAATGTAAGCCCATTCTTAAAGAATGACCACGAAAAGCCGAATCACTGAATGTGCGCAGTGATTAAGGTCAGGACCTTTACTTCTATTTGTACCATCTTAAACAGTGTTGCATCCAGGCCTCTCGGTAGAGGCAATCCTCCGGGTTTGTCGTTATGTCAAAAGTTAACATTATCAGAGACATAGAATAATGTATATTTATTTCCCATTCGGATAAAATAAACAACACCGATTAAACAAACACATTTTCTTTTTAATTTCTTTCTTAATTCATGACTTTCCAAATAGGTTGAACAGAATATGATTTGCTGGGAATAAGGTTGGCCGCCCAAAACGATAATACAGAATTTTCCCTGTATTGCAACGCAATAAAAATTTCACCGATTGTAAGACAAAGCTAACATCAAAATATGTTTTCACAGTAAAGAATATTCCAAATAGCAATTAACATCACCAGTGGGTACCCAAAAGAAGAGATGCCAATTGCTATCCAAATTATTTTTCTTTTTTATTCTGCCCCAGAACTAATCTATTCAGCAAATGCAACATATAGTATTTTGGCAAACAGCTATAACATTCTGATAAGTCGCACTATACAGCCATAACTACCATGTAACCCTTACATATTCTATTAACAAAATGTTATACATTTTACTACTTTAACTTGTATTTTTAGTGACCATAAATTAATACTTAGTATACCACAGAACCTTTGCTGTCCGTACTGTAATATTTGAAAAATCATCTGCATGCTAAGTCCAGCAAAAACATATAAGACTCCTGTTATATGCTATCTTAAATTATCATTATTATGTTAGATTTTTCCTCTACAAACTGTACTTTTATTTTGCTAAAATCCAGCCACAACCAAACATATGCAATAGCAAACATAGGAATCACTGAGTACTAGAGCGAAACCTTTCCAACAACAGACAAATCGAACCTTGGGGTAGATACCTATTGATATGTTTCAGCCAAAACCCCTATTTCAAAAATGTTATTTACACCCCGGCCAAAAACGCTGTTTAAACCAAAGCATCACACCATACATGGGGTCCCCTCCTACAAAGAAGGATGCCTTGGTCTAAAAAGACATTTTATTTTAAATTTCACAACTGACACACTTTTATTCACATCAAACTTACTTTTAACTTACAATCAATGACTGCCATATTGATCTGAGCGGCGAAAAAAAAAATTATATCAAAAACACCTACTGTAAACTCAATTCACAAATAACCAAAAACCTTGTTACTGTCCTGTCCCGTGTGGATAACTATTCACATCGAGTTCATGTCCATCTGCCATAAACTGCTTTGAATCTTGTCCACTCAGAAAATTTATGTAATCGAATTTCCACCACACCATAAGTACTCGACTAGTCCAAGTAACCACCGGTTGACATGTCGAAATAATCTTTCAAAATTTTCTGGAAATATACATTTTCTAACCAAAGCAACAAAAACCAAACCATGTTATATACCTTATCAATTTGGTGTCCATTATCTAGATCTAATACGTAATTTTTAAATGCATTTTAAAATTTCTAATCCTAAAATAAATCACCTTATCTGTTTCGGCTATTATGACTGTCTCTTAAACAATTTCAATTCTACATCGAGTTTTCTTCAACCTATGTTTACATGGAAATGAATCACTTGGCCTTCAGTTGCTTATAACGGTTGGCGGGAGGGAATTGTTTGACGATCGTCTGTCATCCAACGTTTACTGCTCCACTATAAGGGCCGCACGTGAAAACAATTTTTATATGGCCTCAATTGGCGGGAAATTCTCGATTCATTCAAGCAGAACATACGCGAGGGGTTTACATCACTATTTACTGCACTAAACCACTGTAGCAGACTATAATTTCTCCGATAGAAAAAAAAGGAATTATTTTAATTCTAAAATAATTCTAATTATTTCCCATTCGAATAAAATAAACAACACCGATTAAACAAACACATTTTCTTTTTAATTTCTTTCTTAATTCATGACTTTCCAAATAGGCTGAACAGAATATGATTTGCTGGGAATAAGGTTGGCTGCCCAAAACGATAATACAGAGTTTTCCCTGTATTGCAACACAATACAAATTTCATCGATTGTAAGACAAAGCTAGCATCAAAATACGTTCTCAAAGTATAGAATATTCGAATAGCACTAAACATCACCAGTGAGTACCCAAAAGAAGAGATGCCAATTGCTATCAAATTATTTTTCTTTTTTATTCTGCCATGAATAAATTTTTTCAAAATTTATCCCCCCAATAAAAAATAATAATACCCACTAGATGGCGGAATCCACTGAGACCGGGGTATCTTGTAACAATTTGCCAAAAATTTTCAAAACTCAATTTGATATACGCTTTGAAACTATATCCTTTCGATAATCCAAATAAAATTCTAATCCAATCAGATTTAAATGAATTCCATCTGGCCTGAAAAAAGCAGTTTCCTTATCAATATCTGTTGCTATAAAATCAGAGTTACCTGAAGACCCCACGAGCATGCGGCATACCCTATTGACACGCCTACGCTTATGCTCGATGGCGCCATCTCCCCGCAAGGCTCCCGCCCATACTTGTCTGTGCAGAATGTCCATCCATACAATTGTGGACTTGGGGAAAGCCTCGCAAAGAGACGACACCTCCACGCGTATAGCTTCCTTGATATCTCAAATTGACATCTTAACTAAGTCATTCCCTCCTAAATTGATAATGATAAGGGTCGGAGGTTGAGAAACAATACTTTAGCCTCTATCGATTTCCTCAAATGTTGCCATCCTAAACCTCTCACTGCCATCCAGTCGATAGTACCTCGTGGTGAGTTGAAATCAGATTTTCCCGTTTCCTTCGCATGAATGCCTGCCCAATAGGGGATAGAGTCCCCAAGAACCCATTCGGCCGCTTCTGAAGGTTCCACCATAGCTTGAATGGTATCTGGTAAATTATCTGTGGCCTCTTTTTACCCCTGGTCCTAGCACCCGTTGACGAAGCATTATTGTGGCCTTTGTTGCTTTGACTTCTGAGACCCGTACGAGGCATCTTCAGTTGATTGACGATCGTCTGTCTTCCAATGTTTATTTCTCCACTATGAGGGCCGCACGTGAAAACAATTTTTATATGGCCTCAATTGGCAGGAAATTCTCGATTCATTCAAGCAGAACATACGCGAGAGGTTTACATCACTTTTTACTGCACTTAAACCACTGTAGCAGACGATAATTTCTCAAATAGAAATAAGAGGAATTATTTTAATTCTAAAATAATTCTAATTTTGTCTCTGACATCATTTAATAGCCTGCCTGAACTTACTATCATTAGGGATTTCATTTAACAAAAAATGGGTATGGTAGGCCTCGGTGTTCAACGATTTGCCGATCTTAAACATAGTCAAAAGTGAAACTAGACATTCCGACATCTAGGATTTTTTCGATTATTATAACCTTTATTCTTACAATTTTAAAAGTTACCAGCTACAAAGTTTAATCCAGTTTTGTACACGTACATCTGTAAATACCCGATTTGTAAAATAGAGTTTTTTGTTGATTTATTGTTACCGTATTTTCAACAATGGTATAGAAATTAGACAAAGTCCATTACTGTGATTGAGATTCCAAGGTCGATCCACGTGATATTTTCTCAATGCGTCAGTTACCCCAGGTGTTCAACAACTCGTCCGCCCCCAAGGAGACGTCGCTATGAGGAATACTTAGATTTTATCCTTTTTGTCTAAGGATGGAAATATTTACGTCGGTCTAAAGCTAAATTCAATTTCATTAATTCCGACAACTATCAATAATAATAAAACGTGTCTCGGGTGAAAATTCTAGCTTTTAAGTATTGGAGCAGACCGAAAGATAACCACAATTTGTAGACCTATAGAAATTTACGGATTATTCAATTCGGATAGACCGGGAAGGTAAGGGTAGAATTTAATAATTCTCCTCACGCTGAATTTTGTCTGTTTCTGCTAAAATCTTGTAACAACAGTTGTTATCTTTCGAAATATCGAGGGATGATGCTCCTTAAACTATTCTTTGCATATTTTGTCCCAATTCGACAATTACATTGTTGATCAAGTCAGTTATAAGCGAGAAAACATGGTTGGGATTTTTTCGGGGGAAGGGGGGGGAGATAGAAGTCTTCAAATGTGATTTCATAATAAGGAAAACTTAACAGACAAATCAGAGAATGACTTCAACTATCATACAAATTGTTCATATTCTTAATATACAGCCCTGACTGTATTTGAGGCTGTTCAGGCCTTTGATTCTCCATGGGGATCATTGAATCCTTGTGGTCCTGTAGATAGTGAGGTCATTGCTCTAGGTAGGGGGCATAAATTATATGTATATTACATATTTGCCATAATTAAAGTGTTACATGTACCAATAAAATAGAGGATCTATAAAATTCAAGATAGTAATTTCTCTTTTTTATTTTGTTATTGATCATTAAACCGAATGTTTTTTGTAATTTTTGTGCTTATTCTCAGAAGCCATGTATTTGCAATAAAACTATATTATTGTAAAAAAAATTCATTTTCTTTTTCCAACTTTAAAGTTTTTGTTGACTGCTGGCAATTTTCTAAATGTTTTAAGAAACTTTAAACTTCGTAATAGCAGACGACAATCAATTGCATATGGATAGAAAAATAAATTATAGGGAAGAAAACATTGTAAGAAATGATGAAGTTTCCAGTAAATTGAATTTTCCCATGTCCCCAAAATGCATCTCTTTTTGATATAATTCCCAGCCAATATGAGGGATAATGTGGTAATGGGCCTACAAATTTTACCATCCTCTGAATAATTCACTATTTTGTTTCAGATATTTATATAAGCAAGACTATGAGCGTTTCAAGTTGACTCTCAGTTACATTGTATTTGGTTTATCCTTGGTCCTCGTCATAATACATTACATCTCGACTATCCCAGAAAAAATTAGGTAGGTAAACTGCACTGTTTAACCCATTCCCAGACAGCAATATTTTAGACTGGCACAAAGGGAAAGAAATTGCAGACAACATATCAAATTGCACTAAATTTGGAAAATAAGTGTGAAATAGGGTAGAAAACATTGTGAAAAAGTTTCTTGGTAACCCATTACTGGAAGGCTAAATTTTAGACTGGCCTAAATTGAAAGATACTGCTTTTTATGAAATTTTGGATTTTTTCAATTCTCTGGTAAGAAAAAAATGTGGAAAATGAAATTGTTTGTGACAAGCAATTTCTTCATTTTCCACAATGTTTTCTGAAGCTTTTTTCCTTGGGAGCATCTAAAAATGTCACTAAAAATGTCAGTGGCAATGGGTAAATCAGGCAAGATTTTTATAATCAGGACCCTTTTTTGCATAGTTCATATTTGACACCTAGAGCTCCAGATTGTTATAAAGGTCTGTGGCCTATATGACCCACCAAGCAGGATTTAGAGAGGTTAGAGTGATCTTAGTCTACACGGCCTGCTCATACCTTTTAAGTGGCATTTGTATGTAAAATTTTATTTTCATAAGAAACAAGTCAATTTAAGGGCTTCCAGTGCTTTCAGTGCTTTGATTTAAAACATTAATGGAAACCGTTCTTATTTAGCATGACAAGGGTGGAGAAAATCTTTGACTTTTAAATTAGAAAACATCGTGGATGTTGAAAAAATTGCCTAAAGCTTTTTTCAAGAGAAGCATCAAAAAGTGGGATTGTTTGGGCATGGGTTAGAGATGACCATTCTATTGTGTAGCATTTCACTTTTATTTTAACAGATGGATGGATTCAGTGCTTCATTTCCTACTGGTTTGGTATTACTGTACACTTACTATCAGAGAGCAGATCCTCAGTGTAAATGGTTCAAGGTAATATTGGGTTCAATCCCCGACTGCGGCTTTCATCCTTTCCGACTATTTGTCTCTCACCTATGGGTCGATATGTGGGATAGCAGCTGGAGGCTAGGAAAGGATGTAATAGCAGTACTGGTGTGAGAATTACCAGGATTCCGTTGTTAGGTGCTCCAGCCACCGCGATATAACTGAAAGATTGTTGAAAGCGGCGTAAAACCCCATTCAAACAAACAAACAAATCAAGGTAATATTGTGTCATATTACAGCTAAAACTCAAACTATTTGTCTTATAATTAAATTTTTAGTTTCATCTATCAAAACCTCCATGAACAAAATTTTGAGCATGCAGCCATTTCGTATGCTTCCTCACAAAATAGTTCCATACAAAAAATTATTAAGATTTGTAAAGTTTTTGCTTTTTTTTTTTTTTTTTTGCTTTGTGCATTCATACAGTATGATTAGATTTTTCGGTTCGTATCTCAATGAAAACAAAATATATTCTCTTCATCTCTTAAATCACCCAAAAGAAAAGAATTTCATCATGTTAGAAAAACAAATGCATCTCATGAATATGGTGGTGTATTTGTGCCCTGCAGAATGAGAAAAAAGTTATATTTATTGTGAAATTCTATTCAAGAAACTATATACTATCTAGATAATTTTCATATAATTTTTAGCTCGGCTGTTTTCGAAGAAAACCGGAGGTATTGTCATCACCTGAGCGTCGTTGGCGTTGGTGTTGGCGTGACGAACCATGGTTATATCTCTGTTGTAATTGAAGATATTCTCATGAAACTTTACATGTGTATTGACCATCACAAGAGCTATCTAGACTATCAAGGGGGATAACTCTAAAAGCGTTTTTGTAAGAGTTATGCCCCTTTTTGGACTTAGAATTTTTGAATTATCAAGCACCTGAAGCCGAGCGTTTGCACCTGTGGCTGGTGCTCTTGTTTTTATTTATTGTATTAGTTGTTAGCTTGAGCGTGCAATTGTCATGCAACTGTGTCCCTCATGTTTTGAAATCTCCTCAGAAGTACTGCACAGATTTAAACCACATTTCACAGGAATGATCCTCTGGTGATCCATATCAGATTCCTTCAAAGAACTTTGATTAAAAAACGGTGTTATATAGCATATGTATGGCATATTTCATGTATAATGAAAGCTTTGAAAATCTTCATCTCAGAAACTATTGGTTTGATTATTACCAAATTCTCAGAAATGATCCTGGAACTATCTCAAAGATTTCAAAGACTAGATATGTTTGCTGGCTTTGGCAAAGATGATTTGGATTATATTGAATTTCAGAAAACATTATTTTATTATTTTCATAATCAGTATATTCAAACCTTAAGAACCATACAGGTGCTCAAGCATCTCTAGTTAAATGATTGAGATATTGCTATCTCCTATCTCAAGTCAAAATCAAGCCACCATACTTCAAGGCATGTTGATTGCCACTTAATTACAAATCCATCCAGTGAATTCAAACCTTAAGAACCATACAGGTGCTCAAGCATCTCTAGTTAAATGATTGAGATATTGTTATCTCCTATCTAAAGGCAAAATCAAGCCACCATACTTCAAGGCATGTTGATTGCCACTTAATTACAAATCCATCCAGTGTACAAGTCTTTGCTAACTACGCAATTGATTTACCTGTGTCTGTCAGTGTATATAGGTGATAATGTTTGCATTAGTGCCATTTGTAAACAAGAGCACACTCACATGTGCTTGACTCTCACCTGTTGGGTCCTGAATAGCGGTTAAATAAAAATCTAAGTAGAAAAGGGTCATAATTCTATCAAAAATACATTTAGTAAGCTCTCTTTATAGTATAGATTACTCTATTGAAGGTGGACATATATTCCAAGTTTCAAATAATTGTCTTCAGTAATAATACAGATAATATAGAATTTCAAAGCTTTTGCTTGACAAAAACAACAGCTATGGCAATTGAAGAATCTCTGGCAACACCCACTAGCTCTGCTGGCCTGGCTCACTGACTCCGACAGGAAGTTCCTCTTAGATATTTCACAGTGTTATTTTGCAATGTTTGTGGTCAGTAGCAAGTAACAAAAAGGATGTTGGCTAATGTCAGAGTTCAAGGTCATTTCCGATCTAAATGAATGATTTGATTGGTTGACAGATTTTTGCTTGACAGCCATGACCTGTCATTCCTCAGGTTCTCTCCTAAAATAGATTAGGTCGTAATGTCAACCTTTCTATCAAAATAACTTATTAATGAGTTCTCTGTCGTGCAATTAATTTGGTATCATATATTCGAGATCAAAGGTAATAGTTGAAGGTCAAAAGACAAATTTTACCTTATGTTGAGTATTTAGTGTCATATCTCAGTTTCTACTTATGCTTTTGCTCTGAAACTTTGCACATGTTTTTGTTACAATAATATCAGCCTCTAGACAAGGTTTCATTACTCTGACATTCATTTTAGTGGCATTTTGATCCTTTTCAGACTTGGAAATTCTTGGTTAAACCTTACGTGCAACTATCATATGACTTTTATAACTCTCTTTCTACTAATGCTATTGCTTTGAAACTTTGCACATACTTTTGTGAACATATCTTCTAGGCAAAGATTCATTACAAGTACTTTTATTATAGTTGAGTTTGATCCCTTTTTGGACTTAGAAACTCTTGGTTAAACCTTGGGTGCAACCGTCATATTTCTTTCTCTTTCTACCTATGCTATTGCTTTGAAACTTTGCACACGTTTTTTTGACAATATCATCCTCTAAAGATAGATTCATTACTCTGACATTCATTTAAGTGGAATTTTTACCCTTTTTGGACTTGTCTGCAACTTCTTCACCTTTAACCTGCGTAAGATTTGGTCATGTGGTAATGGGTTAATATGGCAGCGTATGTTGTGAAGGTGGCAAGCTTGTTTATTTTCAGAATAAAAGGCTGGTGGTTGGTCCACCATTTTGTGTCTACAGTTTGTTCAGCTATTACACTAATATGGTGAGTTTTTAGGGTCGTATTTTGAAAATTGTATTTACATGCATCTAGATTTAAGCGTCAGAGCATAAGACCCAAGACAGGGGGCACAAATGGGAAAAGCATCTGTTGGTGCCTCCCCAAGAAAATATTGTCAATGTTGTTGAGTCATTAATAGATCATAGCTACAGCTTGAATAAACTGTAGTTATGATGTTTTAATCACCCAGCAATACTTTTTTTTAAATTATTTGTTGATTTTTAGCTCATCTGAGCACAACATGCTCATGGTGAGCTTTTGTGATCATTGAATGCCTGTGCTCAGTTGTGCGACATGCAGCATCAATAATTAAAGTGTTTATACTTTAGATGCAACAGTTTTGACTCAATCTTCATTAAACTTGGCCAGAATAATTGTTAGGGCATAAGGATGAACCCTTTGATTTTGGGAAGGTTCTATAGGAAAACAAAGGAAAAGGGGCCTTAATGACAATTTCTTAGTTTACACTCTAGAGGCCATAATTTTTGCTCAATCTTCAGGTAAGGATAATTGTTAGGTCATAAGGATGAATCCTATAGATTATGGAAAGGTTCTATAGGAAAACAGTAAAGAGGCCTTAAAGGGAAGTACCAATGTTTCTCAAACCTTGTCTAGAAAATATTGCCAAGTGTTGAAAGATATGATCCAACGAACATTTAATACTTAAATTTGAGTCAGATATTGTCTTGGAGATAATCTTATAGGTTTAAAGTGGCCTTTTGTGGTTACACAGGAAACAGTGCTCCAGATAATTTCAAGAGGCATTAGTACTGTACTGATCCAAATGATTTTAAATCAGTACTTTAATATGAGGATCAGTACCAGCATACTTTTAGTATCAAATATGACATTTTATAGATACAAGTACTTACCTTAGTAGACATCCGAACTCTTCCTTAAGTTCTATGAATCATCTGGAATCCATTTTACATTCTACTCAGCAACAAAACTTTTAATTTATTTTCATTTCGATTTTGTATCAAATTCCATTTAAGCAAGAAACCATTTCTATCAAGAATCATCACTGATTTCTCGTTTCAAACAGATTTCCAAACCGCTGTGAGTGAATCAATATATATGTATTACGCCCTAAACCATGTCTACGAAAATGTTTCTCCATAATGGAGCAAACAATTGCCTCTATAATTGATTGGTCTTATGATTTCTTCTGGCTTTGGGAGGGATTTGTCCGTAGACGACTGAAAAAAAACTCATCAAAGTTTTCTGTCTCATGTAGTCAGTTGGAACGCCTGGTTTCACATCGCTCACGACATTAAATTAGAAAGAGATTCAATGCTGGATACTGTCCTTGTTGACAAAAATTTTCCCACGGTCTGCATTCCAATGTCACGGAAAGAGACGGAAAATCGATCGGTAATTAGGAAAATAACGGGGATTTTCGGCAATATCGGAAATAGCCGAGTGATTACATGAAATGCTACAAGAGTAAGTTCCCTTTTGTTTATGCGTTCGCACCTAATAATGTCCGTACACATGATTAACAGTCCGTAACTTGTACGGCAATTCGCTGAAAAATATGCGTAACCAGCAAATTTACGTCCGTAAATTACGTTAAAAAGGGACCTTATCTGGAGCACTGAGGAAAGGTTCAGCAGAATTTCAGGTTATTAATAGATATCAAGGAATTTGGTTGTCGTCATCGCATGACCTCATTTGCATATGACCCAAAGTCAATGGAAGATAACCAATTGACTAGCAAAACAATCAACGTCCTAAATCATATCACATCAAATGGATAGCGCTAAACTTCAGTAAGTGTTTATATTCATAATAACGCGTACGACAATTTTAGACTGATCTTTATAGAATTTAAGAACGGCTAGCGAACATAACTCCTGATGACGTAATGATGACGTGAATGACCCTTTATTGTTTGGAACTGTCTCGGGTTAATCTAAAAATAGATTGATAGCCTACGTAGGTTATTAGGGAAATACCCTGTTTTTCTCTGATAAGCGACCTCTGGTTTTCTCAAAACTGCTTTTCAGAACATTGTATTCAAACAGTGTATGAAAGGGAATACAAATAATTAAAATCTGTGACATGAACAAAACATTGATACCTACCTTTAATGATAATTTCTTTGTTTACACTCACAGAGCCCACAGGTTTGGATCAATATTCGTGAAACTGGTTATAGTTATTTTGCTCCAGTTGCATTTTTAGCTCAAAAGTGCTCTGGGGGAACTATTGTGATCGGTCTTCGTCCCTCATCCGTCCGTCGGTCCGTCCGTTCACAATTACAAAAAAATCTTCTCCTCTTAAACTAACCATGGAATTTCAACAAAACTTCACAGAAATGATCCTTAGGTCATGCTCTTTCAAAATACTTCAAAGAATTGAAATCCATGAAGAACTCTGTGTGCCATGGCAACGGAGGGAAAAAAATCTTCTCCTCCCAAGCAATAAGGCCTAAGCTTGGATATTTCGTACAAATCATCATCTATTGACCCTCTACCGAAATACTTCAAAGAATTACCATATTCTGAAAATTAGCCCTTTTCTGGGCAATCCCTGATTTTACATAGAAATAAAGCAGGAAATCTTAAAAAATCTTCTCCTCTCAAGCGGTAAGGCCTAGAGCTTTAATATTTGGTATACATCATCATCATCTATTGACCCTCTACCAAATTACTTCAAAGAATACCGTATTCTGAAAATTAGCCCTTTTCTTTGTGATCCCTGATTTTACATAGAAATAAAGCAGGAAATCTTTTAAAATCTTCTTCTCCCAAACCATAAGGCCAAGAGCTTTGATATTTGTTACAAATCATCATCTATTGACCCTGTACAAAAATATTTCAAAGAATTACTATATTCTGAAAATTAGCCCTCTTCTTGGCAATCCCTGATCTAACATAGAATAAAAGAAGGAAATCTTTAAAAACTTCTTGTCCCAAACCATAAGGCCTAGAGCTTTGATATTTGGTATACATCATCATCTTTTGACCACTACCAAAATACTTCAAAGAATTACTATATTCTGAAAATTAGCCCTTTTCTTTGTGATCCCTGATTTAACATAGAAATAAAGCAGGAAATCTTAAAAAATCTTCTTGTCCAAAAGCACAAGGCCTAGAGCTTTGATATTTGGTATAAATCATTATCTATTGACCCTCTACCAAAACACTTCAAAGAATTGCAGTATTCTAAAAATTAGCCCTTTTCTTTGTGATCCCTGATTTTACATAGAAATAAAGCAGGAAATCTTTTAAAATTTTCTTCTCCCAAACCATAAGGCCTATAGCTTTGTTATTTGGTACAAATCATCATCTATTGACCCTCTACCAAAATACTTCAAAGAATTACCGTATTCTGAAAATTATCCCTTTCCTGGGTGATCCCTGATTTTATATAGAATAAAAGAAGGAAAACTTCAAAAATCTTCTGATCCCAAAACAAAAGGCCTAGAGCTTTGATATTTGGTACATATCATCATATATCGCCCCCTTTACGTAAATACTTCAAAGAATTATCATACTCTGAAAATTAGCCCTTTTCTGTGTGATCCCTGATTTTATAAATTATCATCTATTGACCCTCTAACAAAATACTTCAAAAAATTACCGTCTTCTGAAAATTAGCCCTCTTCTGGGCAATCCCTGATTTTTACATAGAATAAAAGAAGGAAATCCTTAAAAATCTTCCTCTCACAAATCATTAGGCCTAGAACTTTGATATTTGGTACACATCATCATCTATTGACCCACTACCAAAATATTTCAAAGAACAACCGTATTCTGAAAATTAGCCCTTTTCTGGGCGATCCCTGATTTTACATAGAATAAAAGAAGGAAAACTTTTAAAATCTTCTTCTCTCAAACCATAAGGCTGAGAGCTTTGATATTTGGTACATATATTGCCCCCTTTATGAAAATACTTCAAAGAATTTTCATTTTCTGAAAATTAGCCCTTTTCTGTGCGATCCCTGATTTTACAAAGGAATAAAGAAAGAATCTTTGAAAATCTTCTTCTCCCAAACCATAAAGCCTAGAGCTTTGATATTTTATACATATCATCAGCCATTGACCCTCTACCAAATTACTTAAAAAAATTAGCCCTTTTCTTAGCAATCCCTAATTTTAGTTAGGAATAAATAATGATATCTTTCAAAACCTTCTTCTCCTAAACCATTAGGCCTAGAGCTTTTATACTTGGTACATATTGATGTCTATACTTTAAAGCATTACCATATTCAGGAAATTAGTGCTATACGGTGGGATCATCAATATACCTAGGATTAAAAGAGAAATCCTTAAACATCTTCTTCAAAATAATTAGACAGAGGGCTTTGCTATTTTGTTTATATCATAAAGCCATGAACCATCATACTCAGGGGAGCGATTTAGGACCATCATGGTCCTCTTGTTTTAAATGCAGATGATTCAGATGATTGATTTAGGACCATCATGTTCCATTTGTTGATATTCACATGTGCAATGTAGTAATATGACTAGCCACTTATTATAGCATGATAAATGAAATAATGCCTACTTTCAAAACTTATTCTAACGCTTTCCTGTTTTGCAAAATTTCAGACCTGTCCAAATTCAAAGGTTTTGCAGGCACAAATTTAAAGTGGATTAAAGTTGAAAATAACCATTCAGTAGGGTACAAGATAGTGTGGAAAAAGAAAATAACTGCTTGTGACAAGCAATTTCTAATTTTTCTACAATGTTTTCTCATTTATAAAATCACAGGGAAGTAAAAACCAGGGATTGAACAGGAAGGCATTAAACAGCCTTTCGTAGGAAGGCCAAAAAATGATCACATAAGAGAATGGTGGCTTAATCCATTACCAGATGACAAAATAAGACTGGTGCAAATTGAAACAAGTTGCAGACAACAATTTCAAGTTGATTAAATAATCAATTTTAAAAATCATGTCTTTCTAAAAAAACATTTTTGGGAAATGAAGAAATTGCTTGTTATTTCTTTATATTTTACAATGTTTTCCCAGCTATTTTCTTGATGGGGCTAAACAAGCAGAGTTTGTATATGAATGGGTTAATACACTTTTTGTGACATACATGCAGTATTGGACAACAAATTTAGTTTAGGATAATGAAGAAACTGATTGTTACAAGCCATTTCTTCATTGTCCACAATGTTTCCAAAGCTTTTGTCTTAAGATGCTGAAAAAGTGGGAATGGGATAAATGAAAATGCAGATGCTTCTGCTTAATTTGACATTACCTTGATTACCTTCAAGTTCCTTAACCTGTCAATCAAACCTGACATTATGACAAATGTGATTTTTAAGCTTATAGATTAGCCCAAACAATGACGCTTTTTGACACCCATTTAGAAACACAATATGGAAACATATAGGTAAACTGAAGCAATTTCTTCATTTTTCACAATCTTCTAAACTTCAAATTTCATCTGCAATTCCTTTCAATTTGGACTAGTCTAAAATTTGGCTGTCTGGTAATAGGTTTGAAAATGGAAGTTTAAACTCTAAAATCAAGGATGGTAACTCTTAATTTGTTTTAATTGGAATTTAAGACTTTTTCATCTGAGGTTTATTTCTAACTCTGATCCTTTGGATTGTTTCAGACAAGGTTCAGGCTTCTGCATACAAAATTCATGCTGCAAAATAACTTATTAGAAAACCCAAAGATAGTTATTGCTATAGTACTCTCATATTTAGATTTCAAACAACTGAAATGACTCAACACTTAACCTACTCCCACAAAATCCTGCTTTTTTACACCTTGAAAAAAGATACTTACAGATAACATTGTGAAAAAAAAGAGAAATTACTTGTTACAAGCAATTCTCTTCTCCACAGTGTTTTCTACCCTATATGACACAAATAAGCCCAAAAGATAAAATTCTTGTTCGACTTCTGTCAATTTGTAAAAATGTGTGAATTACTGAGAACTTATATGTCACTTGAAAATAAGATATAATCATAAATGCTGATATAATGTAATTGCGCTTAAAACACTATCTCACCCACCAACAGTATGCTTTGCATGATTATTATAAATTAAATTGGTTCTTAGTGAGAAGCCTTCCTTTACAAAATTAAGCCAAATTCAAGAGTAATTTTGTTACTTGAATTCATCAACCAGTTAGATTTCCACATACTAGGTTGGGTATAGAAGTACTTCTTCATATGTTTTTCGAATATCTGCCAAAAATGAGCATAACAGTAAAAAGTGTTATTCATCTTCTACTTCGTTCATATTATATGCCAAACACAAACATTGATTCCTTACAGTCCTATTTTGACCATGTTCGAGGTTATCCAGGTCTAAGGATTTGTGAATTTCTTTACCTTTTATATGGTCCTAACAAGCAATTCCTTTATTTTCCACAATGTTTTCTTAATGTTTCTTGAGGGGCATCAAAAAGTATTGCTTGTCAAATGTCAAAGCAATGATTGCTTATTGTCAGAGAACAAAGTATTGGACCAGTCCAAATTCAAAGAAGTTACATCTGACAATTTCAGGTGGATGAATTTCAAAATCTTTGTCCCTTTAGGAAGAAAATATTGTGGATAATGAAGGAATTTCTTTTTTTTTCACAATATTTTCGAAGCTTTTTCTCCTGGGGGCATTAAAAAGCGTTATTGCATGGGAATGGGCTAAGCTCGATGTGCTATATTGTTGTAATTTGCTTTTCCAGGCCTGATAGCTGGTCGTATAAATACTTCAGAACTCAATATGGCTGGTTTATTCTCTATGTTGGTAAGTAAGGACAAAGTGAATATACCTACATAGTATACTGAATATTACATTTCGGCATTTAAGATATTTTGTAAATGATCCATGAAAGTTTTCATCAGTGTTCTAGCTGAAAAAGTAACTGATAAGTATACAGCTTTATTATATACCTATAACTTAACCCATTACAACTCAATCTCTCCTTTTTACGCCCCTCAAAATTTTTTTTTTGAAAACATTGTGGAAAATGAAGAAATTGCTTGTATCAAGCAATTTCTTCATTATCAGCAATGTTTCCAACCCAAAATGACGAAAAAATTCAAAATTCTTTAAACTTGAAATTGTCGTCTGCAGCTTCTTTCAATTTGGACCAGTCTAAAATTCCACTGTATTGGAATGGGTTAAAGTAAAATAAGTATTACTAACACAGACAACATCGGACACATGAGAAAAAAATCCGTTTCTGATAGTGTCAAATAAGGTAATCTGAGATGACATCATTTTCATTCTGGAAAAAGAGAAGGTAAATACTTGTAGAAATACAGATTTTTTTTATCGTTTCAAAGAATTTATTTACTAAAAAATGATGTATAATAAATGGAATATTATATAATTATTGCTGCATTGGAGAATTTGATATTCCACTTGACCTTCGGATTTGTTAAATAGCCGAATTTTCTTCTGCAACTCAAAGCAAATACAAGATGTTGTATCACTATCGTAACATAGCATTCCCCATTCATGAAATTGTGTGTTGGAGTTGTTTGTCTATTAGCAGTCAACAGATCACTACCTCACCCTACTGACATTTGACATTGCAAACTTTGAGCTTATCAGTAACATTAAATTGTAAAATATGTGGTCAGGGACATAGATTAAAAGATAAATTTTTGTTTGGTGACCTTATTACAATTACAACATTTTAAGTAACCAAACCAACAAAGCACTTAACATAAATGTCAAAGTTCACTTTCGGTCTGTCCATCGGTCTGTCCTGACACCCATAAGTCATTAAAACATCTGCACTTATAGACAAATTTCAATGAAATTTTTACAGAATGTTCCTAGTCACCTGACTTTACGCATTTTGTTGAGATTTTATCATGATAGCCTGTGTCATAGAAAAAGGGGCTTAGCCCATTCCTAAAAGACAAAATAATAGACTGGTCTAATTTGAAAGAAGATGCAGACAAAATTTTTAGGTTGATGAAATTCTAAATTTCTTTGTCTTTTGAGGTAGAAAACATTGTGGACATTGAAGAAATTGCTTGAAACAAGCAGTTTCTTCTATATCCACATGGTTTTCCCATTTTTTTCCTTGAGGGGGGTAAAATACCGGTAGATGGAAAGTGTGGGAAAGGATTAATTAAAAAAGGTGGCACATATTGTGTCTATGACACTCTTGTTGATTGACAGTTGCAATGTGGAAAATGCTGAAATTTGCTTGCTACAGGCAATATTATCATTTTGTGCATTGTGTTTCACCCAGACAAACAGAGAAATTTGATATTCTGTCAACTTGATATTGCCATCTGCCCATTTTTAGAGACTTGGATCATTCAGGTAATGGGTTAAAGAGTTAAGAAAGACAGCACCTTTGTGTTTATTGAAAAGTCAGAAAAATTGTGTCAAATTCATTGATTATTTTCCCACAGCCTTTACACAGATTTTACAGTATTATTACCAAAGAGGATGTTTATACCGGTTAAAAGCTCTAGGACAGAGACATGATATGGACATTACAGTAGGTATGTATAGACCGTGGTGTATTCTATTTTTGGAGATACTTATTTAGATTTTTGAGATAAAGTGTTCTTTAGAGGAAGATTCTTAAACCAATTCCCATAGAACAAAATTTTAGACTGGTCTAAATTGAAAGAGGTTGCAGATGACAATTCTAAGTCAATGAAATTTCAAAATTCCTTGTCTAGGGTAGAAAACATAGTGGACAATATTGAAACAGCTTGTTACAAGCAATTTCTTTACTGTCCAAAATGTTTTCAAAAGCTTTTTGTTGGAGGGGGGGCGTAAAAAGGAGGGATTGTGTGGGAAAGGGTTAAGCAGTCAAGTAGAAATCTTAAGATTTCTTATAGAGGAATTTAACCAATGACAAAATGTTTGACTTGTCCAAATTCAAAGAAGTTGCAGACATCAAAAAGCGTCCTTGTGTGGGAATGGGTTAAGTACACTCATTATTTCCTTAAACCAGTAGCCTTTACAATGATAAATGTTTTTGTTCAAAATGTAAAAAAATGATCTTAAGACATCTCAAAAATCTAATTTAGTGAGATTTTGATACCAATGAAAAGGGTGGATCTGCAATATGCCATGTTCCTAGAATGCAATTTTTTTTAGAGATGTTACAGATGCCAATTAAAAGTTTGATTAGATTAAAAAAATAAGTTCCAGACAGGTTAAAAAGATATTGAGAAAAGGAGGAATGACTTGTTAGCCAAAAACTTAAACCTTAAATTCTACAGCTACTTTAAAGCTGTATTTACCCATTACCAGACAATAAAATTTTAGAAAATATTGTGGTTGTTGAAGAAAATGCTAGGTTCCAGCATTTATCTGTTTTAACAACAATGTTCGTAAACTTTTTGTCATTGTAATTCTGTACAAGTATAAAATCATGTCTTATTTGTCAATGGATATGTGGAGACAATATGTATTTCTTCACCCCTGGTTAATGTCAAGATCTTTGCACAAAGTCAAGATCACCTATCAAGGTATAACTTCTGACAAATTATTGTTTCACTTATTTTGTTATTTTGGCAAAATTACGAGGTAATGCCATAGCCTTGTTGTTGCCATGGAAAAACTTTGACATTTTGTGTTATTAGTTTCTGCATTCGTTTGAAACTTTGAAATTTTTTTTTTACTAGCTAATGAGCAAACTATACTAAGAAGAGAAGTAACTCCAGATGCATTTTTGTAAGAATTATGCCCCTTTTTCACTTACATTTATATATCCAAGATTTATTTATTCAGTATCAATCACCCAACAGCGGAGCGTTTTGCAGAGATAGGTTATGCTCTTGTTCTATTTACAAAGTCCTTTTGAATTCATGGATTTGAAATCTAGTTCAGTCTGTTGACTATATGTTTATAAAGGAGGATGGACGTTTTGGCCACGGACGTTTTGGCCAGGACGTTTTGGCCACGGACGTTTTGGCAACCACTATTGGAAAAATGGACGTTTTGGCCAAATTCCCATTGAATAACAGTTTCATGATAATTTAGTTTTGACAACCCTAGTACTGGAAACTTTGGAAAACATCAAAGAAAAAGAACATTTTCCACCAATTTCTCATCAATTTGGAAATGGTCAATTGATAAGAAGAAACAAAGAGAATATATAAATGAAACTTTAATTTTCTTAGTCAGATATGAAGATGAAAAGCTATGTTAATAACATTTAAACCTGTACTCAAAATAGCTACCATTAGACAATCCAAGCCTTGACTCTGATGAAGTGAAGCGACATATAAACTCTTCTTTATTGAAAGCTTCCGCTGTTGACATTTCAAAGATTTATTATTTGATAGTTAGAAAACATAGATGACAGTTGGAAAATTCTTTCCCCAAAAAACTAATTTTCAGCATTTTCTCCTTTACCTCAAATTTTCTGTGCAACATTGTACTTGTAAATGTCTTTTTTTATCAACAATACAATTTTAGACTGTGACTGCTCTAATTTGAAAAAGGCTTCAGACAAAAACATAATTGATGTCAAAATTGGAAAATGTGCATGTTGTATCATGGAAAATAGAGAGAGATGAGATGTTGCTGAATGTTTCCGAATATTAAGACAAAAGAAGAAAATGCTTAAGAAAAACGTAAAAAAATCAAAATCACAATTTTCAAATAATCATTACATAATACTATTTTTTTTTAGTAAGAAATACTAATAATTTGGCTTAATAATCTAAAATAAGTACATATAAAATGAATTTGACCAGCGTCCGTTTTTCCAATAGTGGTGGCCAAAACGTCGGTGGCCAAAACGTCCTGGCCAAAACGTCCTGGCCAAAATGTCTGTGGCCAAAACGTCCTACATTCTTAAACTAATTCAAAACTAATTTGGATTTTGATCTTAATTTTGTTCTTTGGTCACCCTTTCCCATTTAGCACCTGATTTTATGTCCCTGTGATATTTTCTTGAGAAATCATTGGGACAAAGAAAAATTGCATGTTATGTTTATTTCAGAGGGTTTTATGTCTTGGATGTTTAAAGGATTGGCTTTCTTATTACCGTTCCTGTTTATAGCATATGTAAGTATAGTAAAACAGTACAGTAGAATTCTCTTAATTGCAATTCTGATAATAGCAATTCCATCTTAAGTTCTTGGAATTTATTTATTTGTAATTTTGGTCTTTGTAAGAAAAATAGTTGAAAATGAAGAAATTGCTTGTAACAAGCAATTTCTTCATTTTGCACAATGTTTCCCAAAGCCTTTTCTTGAAGGTCATAAAGATGGAGGGATTGTTACGGAATATGTGAACAGATGCAATCCTATTTAACATTAACTCATTACCACACAAACAAGCATATTAACATGCTAAAGAAATAAACCAAATAAAACATAAAAGAAGAAATTGTTTTAACAAGCAACTTTGAACATGATTCAGTCTAAAGCAGACACAGAAAATTACTGACTGTAAATTAGGTGATTTCACTGAACATGATTTGTAGCAATTCATGAAGTGTTTATCTAATTTTGAGGATGAATTCTTGGTCCATTTAATGCATATAGTGAAAATTTTGAAAATCTTCATGGAAACTGGAGAATGGATTTCAACCGAATTTCACAGGAATAATACTTTTGGTTAACCCTTTCCTGTTTTGAATTTCTTTAAACCTGTCCAAATTCAAATTTTTTGCAGACATTAATTTATAGTGGATTTAATTTGAAAAATAAGCATTCAGTAGGGTAGAAAATATTGTGGAAAAAGAAGAAATTGCTTGTTACAAGCAATTTCTTCTTTTCCCATTTTGTTTTCTCAAGTATAAAATCACAAGGACGTAAAAACCAGTGATTGTACAGGAAATGGTTAACCTTATCGAATTTCTTGAAGAAATTTTAATAGGTTTAACCCATTCCCACACAAGCCCTCCTTTTTACGCCCCTCAAGAAAATAGCTTTTGAAAGCATTGTGGAAAATGAAGAAATTGCTTGTATCAAGCAATTTCTTCATTATCCACAATGTTTTCTATCCAAAATTCCTTGAAATTGTCGTCTGCAGCTTCTTTCAATTTGGACCAGTCCAAAATTTTGCTGTGTTGGAATGGGTTAATAATACTGCTTTGGAGAATTGGTCTGTATTCAGGTGGAGATAACATAGTGATGCAAGGGAAATAATTCTTACTGCTTGACTGAGAATATATGTTTTATAAAAAGAAAATTGGCTCTATTCAATTAAATTGCAAAAAAGTAATTCCTTCTTCACCAATTCCAACACAGCAAAAATTTAGACTGGTCCCAATTGAAAGAAGCTGCAGACGACAATTTCAAGTTGATGGAATTTTGAATTTTTTCGTCTTTTTGGATAGAAATCATTGTGGATAATGAAGAAATTGCTTGATACAAGCAATTTCTTCATTTTCCACAATGTTTTCCAAAGCTTTTTTCTCGAGGGGCGTAAAAAGGAGGGATTGAGTTGGAATGGGTTAAATGAGTTGCACCCTGTGTTAAAGAAAAATCCAAATTACCTGTATGATTAGTAAATTCAGGCTGGTGGAGCAAATCAGGTGCTTTACCCATTCCCAAATGACAAAATTTTAGACCAGTCCAAATTAAAAGAAGTTGCAGAAAACAATTTTAAGTTGATGAAATTTTTTAAATCTTTGTCTTTTGGGGTAGAAAACATTGTGGATAATGAAGAAATTGCCTGTAATCTAAAAATCTGTGGAATTCCCTCTTTGCTACTGGGAACCTGATGACAATATAAAAATATGTATCCTTGCATGTGAATTTATTCATAATTTCTTGTAGTACTATTTAAAAAGTAAGCCCATTCATTAGAATGTCCACAAAAAAGCAGAAACACTGATGAAGGTTGTGATTAAGGTCACAACCTCTACTGGTACTTTTACAATTCTAACAGATATCCTAGACTGGTACTGCTATGCCTACTTCATTCTGACGGGTCCAGTGTTTATTCTAGGATTTCAAAAATGAGGGGTATTCAAGAGCAAATCTACACAATTGGAAATGTTTGGTATTTCGTGCTCTTTGTTTACAGAAAAAATCTCCCACTAGTGTTGAAAATATGGGGGATCTTTGAAAAAAGTGGGGCAATCCCCAAATCCCCCTGCCTAGAATAAACACTGCGGGTCCACGGTCAGAAGTGACGCAGAGCTACAGATAACATGCGTTTTGCATAAAAACATCTTGCAATTCACTAAATACGCATTTTGAAATTAATCATTGGGTTAGGGTTAAAACTACTGATCAGCTTTTCAAATATTTTCATTGCAAATTGTCATGCAGTGGTTCCCGGTCTTTTTATATCCAACTATCAGTTTATGTATGAAGCAGGTCCAAAGATTCAAAAAAAAATATTGAGAAAATTTATGGCTTCTAAAATTGCTGGAATTCTGAAACAAAAACTTTACTAAGAAACTCTTTTTTTGAAATCTTTAGAAAGATTGGGTGGCTATGCTCCTAAAACCATCATTCATGTATTTTGACTGAAAATGACAATTACATCATTGATTAAGTTAGTTATTGGTGAGGAAACATGGGGCTTCTGTCTCTTTGATTTTGTCAAGACAGTTGACAGCTGGAAAATACAATTTTGGATTTGTATTGTGGTTGAAGGAAAATACAAATTATTGAAATGTTGCATGGACAGAAGAAAGTCAGAAGAATTAGGCTGACAAAGGGTCATCAAACATCACAATAAGTCAAAGGAACATCAGCTAGCCAAATATGAGCTGCCAAAAATGATTTTGCCCAACTGTTCTCTTAAATTGGGCAGAATGTCATCATGCATGCTGGATGGAGACCGTCATCATAACTTCAGCAAGATAAAGCTTATGCAAAAATTTTAACCTTTTGGTCAGTCCTTTTGGTCAAAAGAGATGATAATAATCTTAGACTTATTTTTCAGAGGAGCCTTTAAAACAAACAATTATCTAGCTCTTTGACTTTCAAAGAAATCATTTGAAAATGGACAATCAAATGTTGGCATGAGTAGCAAACTATCTACAATCAAGCAGCATTGTGATGATGGTGCAACTTAAGTCAAAGTTGTTCCTTTGAATGATAATTGACTGAAAACACTTGGTATTCTACAAGTATGTACTTCATTTTAAAGCGGATTTTTACTTGTAATGAATATTTTACCATGTTCCTTTGGATGAGAGTGTAAGCTGCCATCATTAGCACTAGTAAATAGATCATCGTAAACAAACTTACTAAGTATATCAAAATTCAAGAATGTTTATAATATTTCTGTTTGCATTTTTATGCAATGGCTAATATAATCAATTTCACATTTTCCACAAACAATTGCCTTGGTCACTCTTGTCACCGACTCTACTAATTATTATTCAGGTTCAACCCAATCTTGATTACAGAATATATTTACAATTATGTTTTTTCATATTCCATCTTACAAGTGGATTCCCATATGAGTAAGTCCTTTAGGCTCAAATGCTTAGAGCACTTGATTTTTACTTGTGCCGACCAACAGACTCTTGATTTCAAGAACTCAATAACAGAAATTCTATTTCTACAAGAAAAAGCATGTAAAAATTTCCCAGCTGCAATGTTTTACGCTAATAGAATTTATTATAAGTGTAATGGGTCTGTAATTGTAGATTCAAGCATGTACTTTTTAGGAAACCAGTTCCCTTGTCAAAATTAAAACATTTTGTAGGAAGAGATAAAAGTCTTCAGATGTGATTTCATAATAAGGAAAACTTAAGAGACTAATCAGAGAATGGCTTCAAACATTATACTAATTGTTTATAAACAGTCTGTGACTGCATTTTTCGCCGTTCAGGCTATTGCCTATTCCTTAAATCATAGATGATCTATTTTTGCATGATGAGTTTCTTTGTTGAAATTATGTGATCATCTTCAACAAATTGCTGCATGTACAAAGGCTGTTCTCAGAGTAGCTAAAATCTGTGTGTTCATGAATGACTTTGATGTCAATGCTTGCATCTGCATGAAAAATCTACAATATTCTAAAGTCCAGCATCAAAAGATTTGGAGCATAATGTTTTGCCTTTGTTTGTCTTTCCTTCTGTCTGCAAATCTTAACCCTTCTCATGCTGAACCCAGAATATTCCTGTTTTGGCTGTTTCAGCCCTTTGACTTTAATGCAATTCTTAACAAGGATTTAATCTAGAAAAACAAGGATTAAGAAAAAAAAACCTAATATTTTGTATTTCTGTAATATAGATACAAGGTTCCTTCTTCTTCTTTTAGAAGGAAAGCATCTACTCATGACAGTGTTGAAGTTATAGGTGAAGTTCAATTATAAAGGTCAAATAAACACACACACACACACAAAACCTTGGGTGTTACACTAGGGTTTCATAAACACATCATATTTATTTTTAGGGTAAGGTCATTCCTTGAAACTTGCATATACCAAAGAAAGAGTTCAAAAAGATGTCTTTAATCTTTATTTCAGTTTTTCCAACTGTACAACGCATACATCTTATATCTTCTGAGTCTAGACAGACGGTGTAAAGAATGGCAGGTAGGATCTTATTAAGGTGTTAAATTGGGTTTAACCCATTACCAGATAATGACGCTTTTTTAGGCTTCCCAAGAAAAACTATTTGGAAAGAATGATCTCATTTGATATCTTAACCTTTTCCCATTCAAATACGGGATTTTATGTTCCTGTGATTTTATACTCAAGAAAACATTGTGGAAAAGAAGAAATTGCTTGTAACATGCAATTTATCCTTTTTTCACAATGTTTTCTACCAAATAGGATGGTTTCATTTAAAATGGCATCCTGTTTTCATTGTTGTCTGCAACCTCTTTCAATTTGAACTGGTCTAAAATTTCCAAAAATGGGAAAGGGTTAAACTGCCAAATAGGTTAGTGGGCAGGACAAGGTATCCATCTAAGAAGGATTGCTGGCTCTGCTGAATGACACCAACAAGAAGTTCAACTTAGATTTTAACTCATTCCCTTATAATTTAATTTTCAGTTTTGTCTATCAATTCATAACTCCATGAACAAAATTTCAAGCACACAGCGATATTGTATGCTTCCGCACAAAATAGTCCCATACAAAAAGGTATCAAAAATTGTTGATTTTTGCTTTTTTCACTCGATACTATTAAATTATAAGAGATGAAGAGAATATTTTTTTGTTTTCATGGTGGTATGAACCGAAAAACCTTATCACACTTGTGTATGAATCCGCATATTCATACAGCGATTAGTTTTTTTGGTTCATACCTCCATGAAAACAAAAGATATTCTCTTCATCTCTTAAATGACAAAATTTTGGACCGAGCCAAATTCAAAGAATTTACCAAAGACAGATCATAGTTAATCTGTGTCGTTTAGGGTAGAAAACATGGATAATGATGAAATTGTCATAAACAATGTTTTCTGAAGCTTTTTTTTAGGCCTGTATAGAAATAGGATTGTGTGGGAGTGGGTTAAGCAGCCTTATTTTTGCAAACTTTATGGTCAGTTTTGTGTATCAAAAAAGTAAATGGATCGTTGGTGACCTAAATATTTTGCTTGAACATACAGCTTGAATATTGATTACGTCTATCAATCAAAGAATCTATTAACCATTCAAATCATTCATTTTCACCAAAAAAATCTTTACATTTATGTTAAGCATTTCTGTTAGTTTGACAAGTTTAACATTGTAACTACAGCTTATTCAAGCTGTAGTTATTAGGTTGAGGTCATCAACCAGCCATTTTACTCCTGTTAGAAATAATTGGCTAAATAATTTGCAAAACAACGCAGTATATTAACAAAGTTGAATGGCCAATTTGAGCTTATTTGGCAGGGCCAGCAATCCATCAATTAGTCAGCAGTGATCTCTACAATATGCACAGAAACATCTGGATAGGTTAGGACTTCAACTTTAGGGGGAGGTAATAAAATTGTTGTAACTGCTATTGTTTAGAAACACTAGTCCCCGACCAATTGGTTGGTGATTATAAACCTTAGTGGAATGAGCAGCTGGAAGCTCGGAAAGGATATAGTTGTAGTACTGGTGTGATAAATACCAGGAATCCTTTATGTGCTCCAGCTGGCAAGATACAAATGATCAAATCTCTTCATCTAGCAACAAAAAACAAGAGGACCATTATGGTCCTGTATCACTCCCCTGAGTATGAGGCTCAAGGCTTTATGATATATACAAAATATCAAAGCTCTATGCCTAATTATTTTAGAGAAGAAGATTTTTAAAGAATTGTATCTTAAATCCAAGGTATATATTTGATCCAACAATGTAGCTCTAAATTCCTAAGTACTATAATTCTTTGAAGTGATTTGGTAGAGGGTCAATAGGCATTAATACATGTCAAATATCAATGCTCTAGGCCTAATGGTTCAGGAGGAGAAAATTTTATAAGATATTCTTCTTTATTCCTATCCAAAGAGAATCGATTAAGCATGAGAGGGCTAATTTTCAGAGTACAGTAATTCTTTGAAGGACTTTGAGGGTCAATAGATGATGATATATACCAAATATCAAAGCTCTAGGTCGCATGGAAGAAGATTTGGTTCAAGCAATTTCTTCATTTTAATTGATGTTTTCCCAATTATTTTTCATAAGAGGTGTCAAAAGGCATCATTGAGTGGGAATGGGTTAATTACTTTGAACTGATATATGTACTTTTCACATTAGATCAAAATCAAATTTCAGGTTAATTTGAAATTTTTGGTAATTAGTAAATCTGACATTCTTAGATTTTACTTTGCAGGTTGTTGTTCTCAGTGCCATTCACTTCCTACTTTTCCTGGGAAACATGGCAACTACGCTGAAAGTTATACAACAGAAATTAACAGAAGATTTGAAAAATAGCAAGAAATTCTACAAGAATAAATACCGATTTCAACCCAAACCAAAGGAAATTTAAACCTGTTCAAAGGGTGACATGAGAATTGAATTCGATATATTAGTTTTATCAAATTATTGAAGGAAAGTGAAATCGGATTATGTGTTTACCCATTACAAGATGACAGTTTTAGACTGGTTTACATTGACAGATGTTGAATAACACAGTTTAAAGAGGGTTTAAATTTAAAAAGAATAAGTGCTATGTAGGCTTGGCAACTTTGCAAAAAAAGAGAAATAAATTGTAACAAGCAAATTTTTTCTCCATCAGTATATTTTGAATACTACCTTTTTAACAGCTTATTGAAATATGGATCTGTGTGATAGTGAATTAACATGTCACATTCAAGCCTATTTGTAGCCATTTTACAAAATTTTATGTGTGTTCAGAGCTGACATCGAGCATCCTGTACAGCCAAATAGTGTGGATTGAATATTCAGCGGAGTATCTAATCCAGTACCAAATAACCATATTTTAGATTGGTCCAAAATCTGAGTCGGAGCTTGGGAATTCTATTTGTACACTTGTCAAACACATTTTCTTCCTTCATTATATTTGAATACAGAATATAATGCAAGTCTATATTCTCATTGTGTTTGACAAGTCAAGGTTTTAGGAATTTTAAAGCCCTGTATCAAATAAGTTGCGGATAATTTTAAGTTGATTTAATGGCAAGTATCTGTGTCTTTCTTGGTAGAAAATAAGGTAATAAGCAATTTCTACCTTTTCCTAAACTTTTTTCTTGAAGAGTTTCAGAAAGCAAGATCTTTTTGGAGATGGGTTAACCCATTCCCACACAATGAACATTTTTGATGCCCTAAAGGAAACAATTTGGCAAACAACTAATTTCATCTAAGTTGAAAAAATCTAAAATGTCATGAACTTTAAACAGTCCTCTGCAACTCCTTTTAATTTTGATAGGGTTAGAACCTTTGAGTTAATAGTTATCTACAGTCTGCATAGACCAGACTCAGGCAGTACAAATCACAAGCTGATCTGAGTCTATACTTGGTTGACATGTTAAATTGCTGGAAATGTCAGGCATTAGCAATTAAGTGGGCATTGTAACTAAGTTTTATTGTGAAATTTGTGCTTTATTTTGCTACAGATTTAGCCAAGCTGAAACTACAGTTCATGTATGAAACCATGCAATATAATCATCTTAACCTATTACCAGATGACAAAAAGCTAGACTAGTCCAAATTGAAAGAAGCTGCAGACAAAAATTCAAATTGAACTGGAATTGAAAAATAAGTGCAAAATAGGACAGAAGACATTGTGAGAAAAGGAGAAATTTTTTGTTACAAGCAATTTCCCCCCAAAGTTTTCCATGATTGCATTTCATCAGGGTGTCAATGTGTGGTAATGGGTCAAGATGGCTCTCTTGCCTATGCTTATCTTTCATGAATTTACGGGCATATTGTTTACCAGTGTCCATTTTTCTGCTCATACTTGAAGTGACATTAGCTCTCATTGATATGCATCTGCTAGTACCAGGGTCATCTGTCAAGGTCATATATCAAGGTTGAACTTCTAAAAATAAACGCTGTTACATTTGACAAGTGTAATCTATTAACCCTTTCCTGGACAAACCAGGGATTTTACGTCACTGTGATTTTATACTTGAGAAAACATTGTGGAAAAAGTAGAAATTGCTTGTAGCAAGCAATTTCTCCTTTTTTCCACAATATTTTCTACCACATAGGATGGTCAGATTTCAAATTGCATGCATTTTTCATTGTCGTCTGCAACCTCTTTCAAATTGGACCAGTCAGAAATTTCATAAATCAGGAAAGGGTTAAGGTTTAAACTTGTGAAGAAAATGCAGTTAAAGGGGCATAAGTGTTTCATAAACATATTTTGTTGTTTATCACCTTTTAAATCATGTAAGTCAGCCTTCCATAAAACGCTTTTAAATCTACTTCTTTTGTTAAATGGTTGGCTTATTGGTGCAAAGCATACACAAGAGTTAAATTAACATATCAGAGGCGTTGCTTCTAACCAGAAATTTCTTCATTATCAAACAATATTTGTACCCTAAAAGATAAAGAATTTTAAGATTTCATCAAACAAAAATTGTTGTCTAACTTCTTTCAGTTTGGACCAGTCTAAGATTTTGTCATCCGAAAATGGGTTAAGCTGGTCATGCATTTGCATCTGGTCTTAGTCATTGCTTGTTTTTCTGTTAACTGTATTGTAAACTCACTTTGGCATAATAAGCTAAAATTCTATATCTTTTTATGCCCCCGCATCGATAGATCAGGGGCATATAGTTTTACCGGTGTCCGTCTGTCTGTCTGCAAAACTTAACCTGCCAACTAAACATTTTCCTATAACTTCAACCCTGATTAAGTTACAATGCTAATATTTGGTGGGTAGATAGGTCTCAATAAGGCGCACTTGGGGAAGGTCAGTTCATCAAGGTCAAGGTCAAAATTTTAACCCTTTCCCTAAGACGTTACTCAAAAACTTAACCTGCCAACTAAACATTTTCCTATAACTTCATCCCTAATTAAGTCACAATGCTAATATTTGGTATGTAGATAGGTCTCAACAGGGCGCAACCAGGGAAGGTCATTTCATCAAGGTGAAGGTCAAAATCTTAACCCTTTTCCCTAAAACAAAGAAAAAACACAATAAAAATCACCCGTTTCTAAAGAATTCCTGTTTTGGGGGCATGGTGTTTCACAAACACATCTTGTTAGTATATATACATTTAGTAATTCATTTCAAACTCTATGATTAAATGATAATCCCACCTTTTAACTTGACCTTTTTGGGGTTAAAATACCTTGCTCATACAGTGATCTACCAAGGATGGGTTATTGCACCATTGTCTAAAAAAAATGTCCCCAGCTTTACAAGACCATGAGTCTTATCTCCTTGGTTTCAAAGCCCTTGTATCTAGATTGTTAGCTCGTGATCCATCAGTTTTGTAAAATGTCTCTACATTTTAGACCATTGGGACACTGTTTTCTTCCTTTTAAAGATTCAGCAGATCCCTGCTAAAATCTGTCATTACTAGAGATTTTTTGCTTGAAACTTGGCATGTTTGTTCACCCACACAAGGGTAATCCACATTTTTAAGGAAGAAATTCTAAATGTATTTTGTAAGAATAATGCCCCTTTTCCCACTGTTTTTATTTCAACACCAAGCATGTGCAGCCAAGCAAGGTAGATGTATCAACTTTTGATGTGTTCAGATTGAACAATATTGAATATATCTATCACACAGATTAAATCTGGAAATTTAGTAAATAAATATTTATAGTGCTTATCAATAATTTTTTCTTCTACTGTTTTTTGTCAAGCCCGCTTGTGGTGAGCAAGACATAGTTGTCAAAATTTCACTTCAGTGTTAGTGTGTGCGCCCTGGATATTTGTCCAGAACATTTATGGATGGAATTGAAATACTGATAATATGGCACAGTTGTTCCACTCGATGAGTGATTGTGTCATATCTTACGTGAAAGGTAAAGGTTGCCCTCAACCTCAGACATTTATGGATGGATTTGAAAATAAGTTGGCGATTGCCAGTGTCATGCAAAACATTTGTCATGATACGTCCAAGGTCATTGTCGAAGTTTAAAAAAAACAACACTTTCTGTACAAAACATTCTCTGTAAAAATCAGCGGGGTTGACATGTTGTCCCTGGACATCCTATTCATTGTTTGGAAAGAAAGCTCAACAGTATTTCTAGCCATTGTCGTGTAAAATTAGGAATATTTTTTTATGACAGGAGGTATAAGCTAAGATCAACCTGCACCCAATTGTAGTCTGATCTCGGCCTACACTTTCTGTTTGCTGTTTAAAAGCAAGACTTGTTCATATAATTAACTGATAACAAAATATTGATTAACCCTTTCCTACACAATTCGGTTTCGGACGTCCCTCAAGGAAACCGCTTTGGAAATGTATAGAATGAATATTTGCTTGTTACAAGCAATTGCTTCATTTCCCACGTCGTTTTCTACCAAGAAATATAAAGATTTTTAGAATTTCATCAACTTAATTTTCAGTCTGCACTTTCTTTAAATTTGTACCAGTCTAAAATGTTGTCGAGACCTTTTGGTGCTTTCAGCCCTTTGATTTTAGTGCAATTCTTGTTGAGACCTTTACACTGTCCTCATATTTCTTTCAATTAGAAAACCAGACAACAAAAAGCTAAATTACATTGAAATCAATTATATAAATGTAGGAAAAAAGCTCAGGACAATGTATTTTTTAGCTTGTCTAGTTATTTAGGAACCCCGAGATATTGCCATACCCTGTCGTAGTATGGGTTGTTGCTATCATTATTGTTGTCGTCACTTTTGCCATGCAAATTCTTTGACATTTTGTAATATCTATGGTAATACTGAGGGTATTCATTTGAAATTTGGAATATATGGTATTTATCAAATGGTTGCGTGTTTGAGGGTGGCTAGTATACTTTGGCAGGACACTTTATAGACAGAGCCCCAGTCCACCCAGCTGTAAACGTAGGCAGCCATGGTTGGAATCCATTGCCTGTCTCTAATGGGTATGGTAGCACCTTGACCACCCTGGAAATAAGAGTTCATTTCTTTATCCTGTTATCTTCAAGAAAGAAATAACAAGATCAAAGGCCTGAACGGCCTCAAATGCATTCAGGACTGTATACTAACAGTTTGTATGATAGTTGAAGTCATTCTCTGATTTGTCTGTTAAGTTTTCCTTATTATGAAATCACATTTGAAGACTTCTATCCCCCCCCGACAGAATCCCAACCATGTTTTCTCACCCATAACTGACTTGATCAACAGCGTAATTGTCTAATTCGGGAACAAAATATACGAAGGATAGCTTAAGGAGCACCACCCTCCGATATTTGAAAAGATAACAACTGTAGTTACAAGATTTTATCAGAAACCGACGAAATTCAGCGTGTGGAGAATTATTAAATTCTACCCTAACCTTCCCGGTCTATCAGAATTGAATAATCTGTAAATTTCTACAGGTCTACAAATTGTGGTTCAATATTTAAAAGCTAGAATTTTCACCCGGGGTATGTTTTATTATTATTGATAGTTGTCGGAATTAATCTAATTGAATTAAGCTTTACACCAACGTAAATATTTCCATCCTGAGTTAAAAGGGATAAAATCTAACTATCCCACATAGCGACGTCTCCTTGGAGACAGACGAGTTGTTGAACACCTGGGGTAACTGACATGTTGAGAAAATGTCACATGGATCGACCTTTGAACCTCTTTTGTGGTAATAGACTTGGTCTATTTTCTTTACAATTGTTAAATATACGGTAACAATAAATCAACCATTTTACAAACCGGGAATTTACACCGAACAGATGCACATATACAAAACTGGATTAAACTTTAGCTGGTAACTTTTAAAATCGTAAGAATGAAGGTTATAATAATCGAAAAAATCCGAGACGGCCGAATGTCTAGTTTCACTTTTGACTATGTCTAAGAACGACGAATCGTTGAACACCGAGGCCTACCATACCCATTTTTTGTTAAATGAAACCTGCAATGATGGTACGTTCAGGCAGTCGATTAACTGATGTCAGAGACATAAATATACATTATTCTATGTCTCTGATGATGTTAACTTTTGACATAACAACAAACCCGGAGGATTCCCTCTATCGAGTGGCCTGGATGCAACACTGTTTAAGATGGTATGAATAGAAGTACCTGTAGAGGTTGTGACCTTAATCACTGCGCACATTCAGTGATCCGGCTTTTCGCGGTCATTCCCTATGAATGGGCTTACATTTTCAGATAGCATACTACAAGAAATTATGAATCAATTCACGAGCAAAGAAAAGATTTTCAGGTCGTTGTCAGGTTCCTAGAAGCAAAGAGTGAATTCAGGTGATTCCTAGATTACAGTCAGTATCCTGACTGCAATAAAAAGGAATATCCTACAAACTGCTTCAATTCGAAGGAAAGAAGGTTTGTAAATTGATTAATTCTCTGCTTGATACCAAGTCTATCTGTAATGGTTGAAACAATGGAACCCTGTCACATAGTTAAAGCTTTTTAGAATAATATGGTTAAAAAGTAAACAATTCATGCTACTCAATTCAGCAAGGGCACAGTTAAAAAGAAAACTGGAAACTATAAGCAAAAATTATGTTTCTATTCTGTATGGTTGATCCATTCATTTAGCAGTTGTTAATGTCTGTTGAGAGCTCGTCAAAGATCACTAGATTTGTGAAAAGTCAGTTTATTGTTAACAAATATAATTTGCAAACCTACACCTGATACAAAATCTACCTGAGAAGTTTAAATCAAATCTATCTAATAGTTGCTTAGAAAATCGGTGATCAAGATTTTTTATCAAAGGACCATAAATCTTTAACAAGAGGGCCGTTGGCCCTGGGGTGCTCACCTGAGATAAAGGCACTGATAAGTCCAATTTCATGTTAAGGTTAGGATTATGATACAAGTGGGCCATACTTACATATATAGACTATGTATCTGGGGATCCAAAAGTCTAAATTACAAAATCAAAGGCTTTAGGGCAATTTGAAAGAAGGAATTAACTTTTTCTCCCTCTGGATCCATGGGATATTATTTCAGAAATAATTCTGTGAACTCACATTTAATGCCAATAACCCCCTCCCAGGGCTCTGCCCCTGGGGACCCGACGATCATGATAATAGCTATTTTGAAAGAGGTCAATATACTGATGCTTCATGCAAAATATCACGGCTCTATGCCTTCTGGTCAGGAGGAGAAGATTTTAAAGGATTTCTTTAAAATTTCACTTTTGTTGCCCTGACAACCAGAGTTTTTAACGGATTTCAATTTTTTTGCAATTTCCAAAGGGGACCAACTTAGGAACATTTCTGCCACATTTGGTTCAAATTGGCTCAGTGGTTCGGGAGGAGATGTCATTTTAAAATCGTTCTTTATTTCTATATGAACCCCACTCCCCTATGCTCTGCCCCTGGGGACCCGAGGATCATGATTATAGCTATTTTGAAAGAGGTCAATATACTGATGCTTCAGCAAAATATCAAGGCTCTACGCCTTCTCGGTCAGGAGGAGAAGATTTTACAGGATTTTTTTTTTAATTTCTATTTTGTTGCCATGGCAACCAGAGTTTTTAAGGGATTTCAATTCTTTTAGCCATTTTTAAAGGAGACCACCTAAAGATCATTTCTGCCAAATTTGGTTCAAATTGGCCCAGTAGTTCGGGAGATGTTGTTTAAAGAAATTGTTGATGGACGAAACACGAGGGACGCCAGACGAAAGGTGATCACAATAGCTCACTTGAAAGTAAATCGAGTGTAAACAGTTGATGTATAAAGTTAATAAACTATTTTAATTTTTTGTAAATCTTTTCGTAACAAAAACTATCAAGAATTTGGCAGTGGAATCTTCCCTAGATCAATGTTTGATTCGCCACTTGATGACATTTCGATGTGTTAAATTCTGCTTAATACCCTTTTTTTCTACTTGTCCCCAAACAGGCATGACTTGATTTCTACCTATCCATATTTAAAATGAACTTGTCTGCAAAAAACAGAGATAAATTTTGAGAAAACATTGAGAGCACAACAAGGATTGATTTTGATAAGTCTGTAATTTGTATTCAGACTAGATGGTTGTCCATAGACAACTGCTGTCGAGCCCGCAAAGTTTTGTAGGCATCAAGCTCCAGACAAGCACAATTTTAGTGTTTGACCTTGAGCTTTGAAGCTATACAAACAATTCTTTCAAATGGCACATTTCTTTAGCCCATTACCAAACGTCAAAAATTTTGACTGGTCCAAATTAAAAGAAGTTGCAGATGACATTTCTAATTGCAGTATATTTGTGGGGAAAGGATGAAATGAGATAGAAAACATTGTGAGAAAAGGAGAAAATGCTTGTTATAAGCTATTTCTCCTTTTCTAACAAAGCTTTCCAAGATTGCATTTCTTCAAGGCGTCAGATAGCATCATTGTGTGATAATGGGTTAATGTCCACAATGTTTTCTAGCCTTTGAGGCAAAGATTTTCTAAATTCTAAAAACTTGAAACTGGCGTCTGCAACTTCTTACAATTGGGACCTGTCTAAGTTTTTCTCGTGCTAATGGGTTAACCCATTACTAGAGATCTATATGTTTGACTTACCAAAAACTCAAAGAAGTTACAGATAACCAATTTAAGTGGATGCCATTTCTAAAATGTCTCTTTGGTAGAAAAAGCAAGGAGAATGAAGATGTTATCCAAAGCTTTACATTGAGAGTCTTTAAGAATTTGAATCATATGGAAATGGATTAACTCAGACAAAGCTAACATCTCACCATTTGGCATCTAACAGGTGAAACATGCAGAAGATGAAATAAAATCATTGGAGACCCTAACCAAGAAAAGGAAATGCTAAAAAAGACCCCCCCCCCCCAAAAAAAAAAACACAAAAAAACAAAAACACAAGAGGATCATGATGGTCCTATATCACTTCCCTGAGTATGATGGCTCAAGGCTTAATGATTCATACAAAATATCTATGCCCTACACCAATTCATTTTGCAGAAGAAGATTGTCTCCTTTAATCCTAAGTGTATTAAAGATCCCACCATACAGCGCTAATTTCTAGAGTATGGTAATTCTTTCAGGTATTTTGGTAGAGGGTCAATGGGCATTGAAACATACCAAATATCAAAGCTCTAGGCACAATGGTTTAGGAGGAGAAGAAATGGTTTAGGAGGAGAAGATTTTCAAAGATATCCTTCTTTTTTCATTTCTAAAATCATGAATTGAACATAAAAGGGATTATTTTCCAAGTATGGTAATCAAATGATGTATTTTGGTAAAGGTTAATAGACATTGATACAAACAAACAAAATATTAAAGCTCTAGGCCTTATGACTTTGGAGAGAAAGATTTCAAAGATTTACATCTTTATTTCAATCAAATATCAGGGATCACACAGAAAAGGGCTTATTGTCAATACAGTAATGCTCTAAAGTATTTTGGTAAATGGGTCAATAGATGATTTATACCAATATCAAAGCTCTAAGCATTATTTCTTGGGAGGAGAAATTTTCAAATATTTCCCTCTGTATTCATTTGTAAAATCAGGAATTGCACAGAAAAGGGCTAATTTTCAGAGTACAGAAATTCTCTGAAGTATTTAAGTAAAGGGTCAAAAGATGGTGATTTATACCAAATAAGAAATCTCTAGGCCTTATGGTTAGGGAGAAAAGATTTTTAAAGGTTACCTTCTATATTTCTTTGTAAAATCAGGGATGGCACAGAGAAGGGCTAATTTTCAGAGTACTGTAATTCTTTGAAGTATTTTGGTAAGGAGTCAAGAGATGATAATTTATACCAGATACAGAGCTGAATCTAGGGCACGGGATTGCGGGATTCACGTGATAATTTCAGGCCGCAAAAACCGGCAAGTCGTGTGGCACACATCACACAAAAATTTACACTTTGGTGCATAATTAAATAAGCAGCGCATACAACGTAAATTCATTTATGGTTGCTGAGAAAACCCCTACTGAGTAATCTTATCTGGTAAAGCTTTATACCTACCCTGGAAAAAATCCATATCTTTATCACGGCTCAATTCACACACATTACCTGGAAATGTACAGCACCTAATCCCGCCATTGGTTAAGAAAACATGGCGAAGCAACTGAGTTTGTTTCAGTTTTTAAAAGACAACAAAAAAACGGACATTGCAGAAAACTCGCAATCTCAAAACTTGGAAACCGGGGATGCTGGGGACAAAATTGAACCGGTGACTAAAAAGAGGAAGTTTGAGCACACATTTCAAAAGACATGGCTTCAAGAATATCCATGGATAAGGAAAACTGACAGAGGAATGATATGCACCGTGTGTAGTGACCAGAAGAAAAAAAAATGTCTTTACATCAGGTTCATGCGACAATTACGAGTACCCTGAGTAGACACGTATCTTCTAGTGACCATTGTGGGGCTCTAAAGGAAGCTGCTCTCAGACAAAATATGAGTCAAGTGAGTTTTATTTTATGTTTATTCTTCCTTTTATAGAAGGCTATTTTTCCCCATTTAGAAAAATAAAAAATGTGCGGACAAGTTAGTTGAAGAGGGATTATGGTGTAAATTCATGACTTGTAATTATAACGGTACACCAACAAAATGGCAGACTATAACAAACAATAACGAGGAAACACACTGTAAAAATAATTTTTTATCTTGCAAATGGATAAAATATCTTCAATAAGCACTGATTCTCGTTGCTTTATGATTTTTTTTTTTCATAAAAAAAGACAAAAAATTACAAAGATCTTCTAAAAGATTGCTCTCTTTTCGTACATAAGTTTGTGTGCATGATTTTTTCTATGATCAACTTTTGAGGACACAATTGCATTTATCTTAACCACAAAACAAAATGTTAGACCAGTAAAATTTGGAGGAACTTGCAGACGACCATTTTCTGTTGATGAATATTCAAACATATTTGTGTTTTGGGGGAGAAAACTTGGATAATGAAGAAATTGCTTGAGACAAACAATTTCTTCACTTTCCGCAATGTTTTCTAGAGCCTTATTCTTAAGGGTCTTAAGAGGAATTATGTGGGATTGGGTTATCTTATAAAGTCTTGATTTTAAATTTTTGTGCGATTTGCTCACAGATTTTCATTTACCATTTCAGGCAACTGCTGAGGCACATAAAAAGAGTGACCCGGCGCTGACTGCTGTTATGAGATCCTGTTTCTGGATGGCTAAAGAAGACATTCCTTTGAGCAAGTATTCCAGTGTTATAATGTGCAGAAATTAAATGGTTGTATTGAGCTTGATAACTTAGAAGTGGGGAAGAATGCTACATATTCATCCAAGGCCACTGGAAAAGAATTTATGGAATGTATAGCAGAAGCAATCCACAAGACTAAAATAAACAAAGAGAGAAACTTGGATTTGTTTTCAGTTTTAATTGACGAGTCAACAGACATCAGTGTTTCTAAATAGATGGTTATGTACATTAGGATCATAAATGAGGACTTTGAACCACAAACTTTTTTTGTAAAAAATATTAAGATAGATAACCCTAAATCTGATGCAGAAGTTTTAGTTAATTATGTTTTGGATGTTTTGAAAGATGAAAGCCTGCCTGTTAATAAGATCATTGGATTTTGGAGTGATGGAGCGGCAGTTATGGTTGGTAGGAAAAGTGGAGTAGCAGCAAGATTGAAGAACCTTAGTCCACATCTTATCTCAATCCACTGGACGGCACACCATTTTAATTTGTGTACGTCTCAGGCTACTAGAAATATTCCATATATGAAAGATTTTGAGCAAGTGATTTCAGACTTGTATTACTATTTTGGTGGGTCAAAGTCAGGCAATAGAGCTTGTGAACTGAAAGAATTCAAAATGTTGGATGATCCACAGGTTAAGCTAAAGGAATGCCATGAGATTAGATGGTTGGCCTTCTATAAGGCTGTTTTTGCAGTATTCAAGGTATGGCAATCATTAGTCACTTACCATGAAAAACATTCAGACAAAAAGTGTCAGGAGTTTTTGAAGAAATAAACTGATTATAAATTTCTCTTTGTACTTCATATGCTGATTGACATATTGCCAGCAGTATCACAGATATCCCTCTTGCTACAGAAACAAGATATTGATCTCGCTGCAGTTTCTCCTGCCTTAAGCCATCTTTTGTCCCAAATCAAGCAAACCAAAAAAGGAAATGGTCATTATCAGAAAGAACTTTTTGAGAAGCTGAAAGTTAAAAAAGGTAAAGATGGAAATTTATTAGAGGCAACTTTCAAAGGAAAAAACTATTTGTTTCAAAGGATCAGAAAAAGGTTCCAGAGGAAATAAGGTCTAACTTTTGTGACAAACGTCAATGAAAACATATCCATTATATTTCCTAAAGAGGCCAATGATGTTGCATCAGCATTCCACATTTTTGAAATGAGATCCCTCTCCTTTCTAAATGAAGATGAAAGAGACCAGTATGGTAAGAAAGAAATAGAAACTTTGATTCATCATTATGGACAAGATGTAGAAAGAGCTTGAACCATTAGCAGTAAACTGATTGATGCTGAAAAATGCAGGATTGACTGGTCACTTTCAAAGAAATTAGTTTTACAACAAAAATATCCAAGAGCCAGTTCTAAGAGGCTTTGGAAATTATTGTATATATATCATAAAGATGCCATACCAAACATGATCAAACTTGCTTCAATCTTTTTGGTCCTGCCATATCAAACTGCTGATTGCAAAAGAGGTTTTTCATGCCAAAACGGTATCAAAACCAATAGGAGATGCTCAATGGAGGAAAAATCACCCAACACACTAATGTGTATCAAAATTGATGGTCCTTCCCTAGAGGAAGCAGATTTTTGTACAGCTTTAAGACTGTGGAAATCAAAAAAGGATAGAAGAATTTTAAAACATAATTAAAAAAGATTCTCTTATGTAAATAGTTCATTTTTGCAATCTGTTCAGTGAACATTCAGTGAGGTGTATAAACTTAATGTTTACCAAACAAGAAATGAATGAAAATTTATAAGAATTTTCCATATAAGTTCTATTTGAAAAACAATTACCAACAAAGTCTGGCTTGACACCTGCTTACTTATTGAGAGGAAAGGTAGGCTTCTTCATAATAGTCATTTTCAGTATAAATAGATAGGAAGGTAAAGATGTGCTAAATGACCCATAATTTTGCATTATTGGTTATCTTCAGAAAATTAAAGAAAATACTATAGAATGAAGAGAAATAATGCTGTTTACCAAAAGTTCCTTGTTTCAGTATGTTTAATATGTCCATCATTTTAGGGTAGTTAGAACTTAACATTTTGTGAAAAAATTTCGATGTTCCCTCGTGGCTAAACCTGTAACATATTGGCCCACATTTTAAAGTATGATGGGAGAGTTGGCCCTCTGTTGTGAAAATCTAGATTCAGCTCTGCAGATATGAAAGCTCTAGGATTTACAGTTTGAGAGAAGAATATTTTTAAAGATTTCCTTTTAAATTTCAATGTAAATTCAGGGATCTCACAGAAAAGGGCTAATTTTCAGAGTACAGTAATTCTTTGAAGTATTTTGGTAGAGGGTCAATAGAAGTTGCTTATACCAAAAATTAAAGTTTTTTATAGTTTTTTCACTCAGTTGCCATGGCAACCAAAGTTCTTCATGGGTTTCAATTCTCTGAAGAATTTTAAAAGAGCATGACCTAAGTATCATTTCTGTGAAGTTTGGTTGAAATTCCATGGTTAGCTTGGTAGGAGAAGGTTTTTTGTGAACGGACAGACAGACAGAAGACAGACAATGACCGATCACAATAGCTAACCCAGAGCACTTTGTGCTCAGGTAAGCTAAAAAAATCATGCTAATATATTTCTTTTGGCTGATTTATAAATATGGTATAGTTTTTCTAACTTACTGTGAATTAAGATATCTGGCCTTATTTATCTATTACCAAACAACACAAATTTAGAATGGTACAAATTCAAAGAATTTGCATACAATAATTTTAGTCAACAAAAGTTCAAGGTGAAATTGCTTGAAACAAGTAATTTCTTCATCAAACACATTATTTCCTATTACTCTTTTCCAGATTGTGTGGGAATGGATTAAACTATACTGTATTTGGTTATTTTTTCAAATATTTGTATTAGGCAGTTTTCCTAATTAGCATTTTTGGCTGCCTGAGTACATCTTGGTAACTTGAATAAAATCATACCGAGGTTAAGTGTGCAAAATTTTCATAACTACGGCTTTATCCAAGCAGTAGTTAAGACATTTTGCACACCCATTGATGATACATTTCATTATCAAAATTCAATTTGATTCAAAACACAGTTAATCTTAGTTAACCATAGTTGGTTGGTGAACTTAACATCTTTAGAAATGACTCCTGAGATCAATCATGAATTATAAATAAGCGGTTCATTAAAGAAGTTGCATGTCCAAAATGTCCCCATCTTCCAACTCCAGGTCTGCTGGTGTAAAGTTCCCTGTGACGACCTCCCCATCAAACCAGAATTTCATCAGTGGCAAGTCTTTTTGTATTCTATCTGAATATTCCTTCATCACTGACAATAATGGTCTTTCCTGGAAGTTGAAACAACATTTACTTCTATAAATTTACCAGATGACAAATTTTAGTCTTGACCCAAATTGAATGAAGTGACAATTTAAATTGGGTAAAACCAACAAGCTGTTTCAGTGAACCAAGATCCAACCCTGAAATTGACATTAAACATGAAATGTGCCCTGTTTTCCTTACATTTGTTTAACCCATTCCCACTCGATAGAATTTCAGACCAGTCCAAATTCAAAGACGTTGCAGACAACAATTTTAAGTTGATAAAATCTTCAAATCTTTGTCTTTTTGGGTAGAAAACATTGTGGATAATGAAGAAATTGCTTGTCACAAGCAATTTCTTCATTATCTACAATGCTTTCTAAAGCTTTCATATTGAGAGGCGTTTAAAAGCATCATTGAGTGGGAAGGGGTTAAAATGGAAAGATTAAGCAAATGTGCAAAATGATTTAGAATAGTGCTTACAAAAGGCAGAATTTATGCCATAATTAACAGTAGACCTTGATCTGCAACCTTGAACTACAAGCTATCCCAAAGTTTGTTTCAAGTACAACAAAGAGCAACAGAGATAACTATTTTGAAATTTCAAATCAAGTCTATAGATGTAGGGGAAATGCTTTAAATAAGTGCAAATTTAACAATTGACCTTGATCTTGAAGGTATCCAAAAGTTGCTTTTGGCTGTAAGAAATCCCTGCTTTTCTCAATGTCCAGTGTTTCAAGGCTAACAAGAGCACCACAGGTGTTGGCCAAGCTCAGCTGAGAGGTGCTTCATTGTGATTTAATATTTAAACTCCAATGGATTATCTAATTTTCAGCTAACATGAGCACATGCTCATGGAGCTTTGATATCTTAATCTCTGTTATCAACAATTCAGTGTTATCACTCTACAGGTCACAATTCGGACTCAATCATTCTCAAACTTGCTGTAAATGTTCATAACTTCATTAAGGAAATCCCTCTGAATATTGTGACTTTACATGCAATATCACAAGAAATAGTGCCTTAACCCATTCCAACTCAAGAAATTTTTAGACTGGTCCAAATTCAAAGAAGCTGCAGACGACAATTTCAAGTAGATGGAATTTTAATCTTTTTTGTCTTTTGGGATAGATAACATTGTGGATAATGAAGAAATTGCTTGTTACAAGCAATTTCTTCATTGTCCACAATGTTTTCCAAAGCTTTTTTCTTGTGGGGCGTAAAAAGGAGGGATTGAGTTGGAATGGGTTAATTTTCCTTGTTACTGCTGTAAAGGTAAAAGTTTTGCCTTAACCTTTATAAAATCACCTGTGGAATGGTAACAAAGGAATTTAATTAAAGCCCCTTTCCCTTGATATTAGTCAGAAGTTTTATGGTCATAGGAATATCCCTATTGAATCTGGTGACATTCTGACTAATGTCATGGAAAAGAGGCCTTCATGAAAATTCCTTGTTACCAGTCTACAGGTCATTATTTTGGCCCAACCTTTCTGGAATTTGCTGAAAATGTTTGTTTGGTTATGAAGAAAATCTCCGTGGATTATAGTGACATTCCATCTTAAACGAAGTAGAAGAGGTCCATAGGTCACCTGAGTCCAAAGAGCCCAAAAACAGATTAGAGTCCATTACATGATGCTGAATACCAAATATCAAAGCTCTAGGCCCTTTTGTTTGGGAGAAGATTTTTAACGTTTCCACTATACAAGCCTATATTAAACTTGTGAAGTTTGGGAACAGGCTAATTTTGACCCTGTGCCAGAACTTATACAATCTTGATAGAGGTCCACCAGATGATGCTTCATACCAAATACCAAAGCTCTATTTAAAATTTTCACTATAAAAAGCCTATGTTAAACTTGCGGCATCCAGGCATGGGCTAATTTATACAATCTTGATAAAGGTCCACCAGACAATGCCACATACCAGATATCAAAGCTGTAGGTCTTTTGATTTGGTAGAAAAGGATTTCCAAATTTGTCGCTTTGTAAGCTTATCCTTCCCGCTTTGCCTTAGCACTGCCATTTCTAGACAGATTTTTTCTTGAACAAACTTTGTAGTCCTTGCCCTAAAGACTCTAAATACAAAATGTGAATCCAATCCAATAGGCGGCCAATGACAAGAAGATTTTTAAAGATGACCCTTTTTGGCCCCTTATGGGGGCCCCAGGGGATATAACTCCATGACTTATACAAATCTTGAGTGCCTTCCCATGGGGATGCTTTCTGCAAAGATTTGTTAAAATCAGTCCAAGGATTCTTAAGGAGAAGTTGAAAATGTAAAAATTTAACCCACAACAACAGAAAAAAGACAACCGAAATATGTCTACATGACCTTCGGTCAGGAAACCAAAAAAGTGGACCTCAGCTGAGCAATCTAAGGCTATCTTGGCCCTTTTGTCTTGGTAGATAATCTTTCAAGGATTTAATTGACAGCCCAGTGAAATTGTGAAATCGATAAACTCACTGTTTTGATAGATTTAGTTCTAAATTCTTTATCTCAGCGAGACAAAAGACACTGGTTACATCTTAAGTTTGCTTTGTAATTCAGATGTACTTTTAAAGATTTTCTCAAAAAAAAAAAAATTAAATGCTGTCTTTTTCTTTCACAAAACTTGTGAAATAAAGTGTTGTTCAATTTGACTGATCGCTGCAGTTAGTCAAAAGAATCAATCATCCAATCAAATAATTCATTTAGACCAGAAGTGAACTTTAACATCCTTACTACAGCTTATCAAAGCTGTAGTTACGACTTTCAGATCGCTTAACATTATATCTTTTTGTAACATATTACTGGCAATCACTTTTGCAAAAAAAACGCCATTTAATATTTAAGTTGAACTTCTTGTTGGAGTCATGGGCATGGCCAGCAATCCATTAATTGAAGGATAAATGGATCTTACACTGAAACAATCATTCTCCATTTATCCTAGATGTTTTGCAGAATTGTCCCTCAGACCTTTCTAGAAATACTTACTGGCAATGTTTTGATGATTTCTTTCTGTCTTGAATGTTTGGATTGCACAACTATTTCTATCAGGTTAGCCTCATCTGTGTCAAAACTTAAACTCTCATTGAAGGATTCATTACAGGTAGATCGGATATGGCATTCTGGAAAGAAATAACATGGTAGATATTATTGATATAATTTCCTTTTAACCCTTTCCTACTTTTTTTGAAATTTTAGACTGGCCCAAATTGAAAGAGGTAGATCACAATGAAAGTGACGAAATTTGAAATGAAGCCAACCTATGTGGTAGAAAATATTGTGGAAAAAGAAGAAATTGTTTGTTACAAGCAATTTCTTTTTTTTCACAATGTTTTCTGAAGCATAAAATTACATTGGTGTAAAATCCCAGATTTGTATAGGAAAATTTTACATACATACTTGAGTCAAGAAGACCACATATTGATGCTTGGCTGAAAAAGTTAGCAGTGGAAAGTTCTATGTTAAAAAGCAGGAGGGCCTTTGGTCCTAAAGTGCTCACCCAAGTCAGTGGCAACAAATAGCCAAAAAAGCACAAATAAGTTTTTAATTGAAGATGTGGCTGAATCAATATTTTGTCTTTGATCCATTATGGACAAATATCATTTAATCAATGTTTTAAGATACTACAGCCAGAAATATAGTCTCCAATTGTATACTAAGTTATTCAATAGTTTGATCTATTGACCAAGTGTTTTGTCCCAAATGACCAAAAATTGAACATGTCCCGAATATCAGAGATCAAATAAGCCTCAAAAGTACATACAAAGTATTCCTAAATTTAACCAAGTGACCAACTTTTTCACCCACAGGACCAAATATTTACCACTCAAGCATTCTCACCAAATATTACGGAATTTGAAGCTAAATTGTGCTGTCCCGAGTGCACACAAGATATCTGTAAGATAACTGTTCAAATGTTTCATGTAGACAAACATTCTGACAAAATTGTGGCCTCTAGAGTGCACACAAGATGTTGACAAGAAAGGTTGATGTATGTTAGACATAGCTAGATAACAAAAACTCACCTTTGTACTCAGGTGAGCTAATAAGCAGCTTAATTCCAGCGAAAATGCATTCAGAGTTAAATTCTTTGTTGGTACAGATTGCTTTTGTGAAACTGAACACACACGCATCGAATTTGACCCATTACCAGATATTAGAATTTTAGACTATTCTAAAATGAAAGAAGTGCATGTGCTTTGAAATTAAAAATTAATTCTGTACAGATTGATTGAATGGGGTTTAATGCGACTTTAAACAGCATTTCAGTCATATTGCAGTGGCTGGAGCCTACCATAGATTCCTGGTATATCTTAAACGTATACTACCACTAAATCCTTTCCGAGCCTCCAGCTGCTCTTCCCAATGGTTTATGATTATCCAACAATGGCAGGAGACTAATGTCAGAAAGGATATAATTCCATATAGGGTAAATAAGTTGTAAAAAAAGGAGAAATTACTTGTAACAAAAATTCTTTATACAAATGATAGTTTTTTAATCATTATCTTGCTCGACCAATGATATTCCTGTTTTTACAGGCAGTATAGACGAAAATCAGCCTGCAAATATGTAAAGTATGAATATCCACCACTTACTAATTATATCAACTGTCCGCAACCCAATAGATTTCGGATAATCATGAGGTTTAAGAGTTCTGTCATTATGTACTAGCATCACATTTTTGTCATCCACTTTCTCTATTAAAGCTATTTTGCTGATCAATTTGGAAAATGGGTCATCCTGTAAAATCATGAAGTAATTCATTATTATTTATATTGTTGAAAAAGTTACCACTTTAGAGCATCTGTGTGTCAGTCTATCCAAATTTGCCCACAACCTATCTCCTACATTCATGAATCGAGTTCAAATCAACTCAGCACAATTGTATTCTATCATGAATAGATGTGCCATTTGAAACAAATTTTTGGATGGCTCAAAGGTAACTGGTCAATGTCTAACACTCAAATTGAGCTCGTCAAGAGCATATCGAGGATTAATTGAGATACTGTTCCAAGTGTCAATACAACGTAAAGACACATGGAACAGTAACGCAATTACCCAACAATATCTCCATTATATTTGATGCATTTTAAAATAACATGGCACAATTATTTCCCATCATGAATACGTTTGGCATTCAAAAAAAAAAAAAAGTTCCATGCCACTGCTCAAGGTCAAATATTTGATGGGCTCAACTTTGTGTCCCTGGAGGACTTGCGAGGATAGCAAGAATTGTCATCAGGAGAAGATACTCAGATGGTAAACTCGGCATGAGGATAAGAAAAGTCAACCTTAACCCATTCCCACACAATCCAGCCCCATAACATCCCTCAAGGAAATAGTTCAGGAAAACATGGAAAATAAAGAAATTGCTTGTTACATGCAATTTCTTCATTTTTCACATGGTTTTTACCCGAAAAGACAAAGATTTTTTTTTAAAATTTCACTAACTTACAATAACTGTCTGCAACTTCTATGAATTTGGACCTGTCTAAAAAAATTGTGTGCGAATGGGTAAAGGTATTCATAAACATTGTTAAATGGATCATGGATGATCTACTCATTACTACTTTACTAAAAATCCAGCAAAATAAAAATACTTTAGGAAAACACTGAGAAAAGAAGGAAATGTTTAATAAAATCAATTTCTTCTTTTCTCAGGTTTTATTAAAAAGATTCTAAATGGGGCTTAAAACATGCACAAAATCATAAATGGTCTAGGATAAACATTTACTGTCCTTAGTATAAAACCCATTACCAGACAACAAAATTTAGATTTTTCCAAATCTAAACAAGAGCCATGTCCCACATGGCCATCCCCACCATTAAAGCTTGATAGTGAACTGAAGCCAGTAAGATTTAAGCTTCTTGTGCACTGCATTTCTTCTCAATGAGTTAAATAATAGCTATTATACTTTCAGAGATATGCTCTGGACAAAATCTATGACTTAAAACAACAAAGGGCAATAATTCCAAAATTATGCAAGCAAGAGTTGTGGGTCTTGTGCACTGCACTTCTCCTCAACGAGATCTATCCCCCATGAAGTTTCAAGTTAATAGCTATTTTACTTTCAGAGATATGCTTTGGACAAGATCTTAGACTTTAAAACAAAAAAGAGCAATAACCTCAAAATTATGCAAGGAAGAGTTGTGGTTCTTGTGCACTGCACTTCTCCTCAATGAGATCTCTTCACCTATGAAGTTTTAACTTGATAGCATTTATACTTTAGGAGATATGCTCGGGACAAGCTTAGTGACTGAATGACAGAAATGACAGAATGACCGACAGAAACCATTACTATATCCCCTTTGCCGCAAAGGCGGAGGATAACAAGTTGCAGACCAAATTTTTTTTTTTGATCAAATAGAAAAAAGCTATTCTATTGTGTAGAAAACATTGAGAATAGAAGAAATTGCTTAAAATGCTATCATTAGCGCATAAAAAATGAGATTGTTTTGGTTTAGCAGATTCATATAGAACCTTTGACATAGTTGCCTATAAATCTATATCGTCATTTCCTTCTAATCATGTATGAAATAGACTCACAATATGACATAAAGAAGAAACCATACCACAACAACAGTAAACCTGTGAATTTTTCCCTCCATATCTACTCTAACTGTCATTTCCTCATCATCATCTATAACATAGACTTTCTTATCTGGTGTTGGAACATACACTGTGTCTTGTAACTGACTCTCAGCAACCGATAAACTCTTAGTCAGGGACCTTAAATAGTTTAGAATTAGTTTGTTAAACCATTACCAAACAAAATTTTAGGCTGGTACAAAATCAAAGAAGTTGCAGACAAAAATTTTTATTTTAAGGAAATTTGAGAATCTCTGTCTTTTTGGGTACATAATAAGATTGACAATAAAGAAATTGCTTGTGATAAGCAATTTCTTTATTTTGTTTGATCCTTGTTTTCCTCAAGTCTTTTCTTGGGGAGCGTGAAAAGCAGGATTTAGTGGGGACTGGTTAAATCATTCCTCCACAATCTACTTTTTATAAATCCTCCCTCTCCTGCCTCCAAAGAAAAAAAACTAAAGATGTCAAGAAAACAATGTTGCAAGTAATTTCAATTTACATATATCATTGCCTACCTATAAAAACTGACTTTTTCGAGATTGTATCAACATGAAATTGTCGACTGCAACTTTTAATTTGTATCAATTTAGAATTTATTGTCCAGTGATAGGTTCAATGTTAACCCTTTGTAGAATCAAAGTGCAAAAAGTACTGGTTTAAAACATTGAAGGTTATTGATTCTTTTGAGTATTTATCTTATAAACAACACTGTCTCAAAAGAGACAAGTAGGAGGTGCAGGCTGATCTTTATTGAAGGAAAAAAACAAATAAACATTGCCTTCTTTATCCTTTTTCAACATTCAAAAGCATTGAAAGCTGTGTGAGCAAAGGAGAAATTGATCCCTTTATCAAGTTGTTTTTTTAGTATGTCACTTATTTTTCTTAACTTCATATTTAAATTATCATGCATCATTTTTCAATTTGGACTAGTTCAAAATTTTGTCATCTGCTAAAAAGAGCTGTTACTGATGACTGAAAATATATTGAATGGCAAGAATAGGCTTACTTAAGCAGTGAATGCTCAGACTAATTTAACCAATTCCCACACAATACCGATTTTTGAAGCTCCTTAAGAAAAATTTGGGAAAACGTGAAAAATGAAAAAATTGCTTTTAACAAGCAATTTCTTCATTTTCTACAATGTTTTCCTCCTCAAAGGCATAGATCTTTAAGATTCCATCTTCTATAAAATGTTGACCGCAAATTCCTTCAATTTGGACCAGTCTAATATTTTATACTTTGGTAATGGATTAAAACAAAGATAGTCTTTATTGTACCAAGACTAACTTGAACTTACGCAACAGCCTTTTTAACGTTCCTTTTCATCCGTCTGTTCTTTTTCAGACCATTCAAACTCTGTGCCGGTTCAGGAGGGGGCGTTGGGGACCGTGACTTCAAAGAGCTATTATTCAAATTCTCATTAGACACATCTTCTCTACAAAATAAAAATGACACAGTTAACATGGGCAAAGATTGTTGAAAAAGGGGCCATTTAATTCTTGTTTACTTCAGTTATGACCTCAACCCATACCAAAACAACAAAATGTAAGACTGGTTCAAAGCGGAAGAGGTTGCAGATGACGATATAAAGTGTGTTTAAATTGAAAAAGAGGGGCCATATGAAGTAGAAAACTTGGCAGAAAAAAAAGAGAAGCAAACAGTTCTCACAATGTTTTCCTAAAGTATTTCTCTTCAGTGTGTAAAAAAGCAATATTGTGTCAGAATGGGTTAAATACATTTACAAAGTTTCAAAACAATACCTTTAGTAGTAAGAAATTAAACAGCTTCCATAGAATACTATAACTTAATATTCTAACTTGAAAAGGGTCTAAATTCTAACGAAATGAATCTTGGAGAGATGAATCTTTGTCTAGTTTATTTTCTATTGGGATTTTACACCATTTTGAATAATCTTTTAGTTATATCACAATGAAGTTCTCTTTTCCATGTGCTTCCTGAGTATCAACAGTACTAGGCTGCAGATATGAAATATCTCACCCAAGTACAAACCCAAGAGAGTGGTCGCTGCCAAGATTCTAACCAGTAACTTTCAATTTCTCTCAGATTGCAAGTTTGCCATTCTACCAAATGAGCCACAGATAATCTGAATCTTTGCCTAGATATCAACTAAAATGTAATACTGGTAATTGTCAAAATTTTCTAAACAAAATTATAAGTAGTTAATTAGATGTAAAACTTTACCAACAATAGTGCACATGTGGATGCTGTGGTCTTATGCAGGTGCTCGATAGTGAAATAGTTAAAGTATGGAAGGAGGCATAATTCTAACAAAAATGCATTTAGAATTACCTTCCTTGATAGTTTGAGTAATTCATTTGAGAGTGAACAAGAAAGCCAAGGTTCACAGGTGCAATAAAATATCTTCATTAACACAAGATATATGGCCATGGCTTTGGTTTGTTACACATGCGATACCCAAACAAAATCAAACCAAGCAAGTTTACACCAATTCCTATGCCAACTCGGATGCCTATCACCAAGTCAAACCAGCAAAGCCAACACCAATATCTATGTCAACACTGATACCTATCACCAAGTCAAACCAGCAAAGCCAACACCAGTATCCATGTCAACACTGATGCCTATCACCAAGTGAAACCAGCAAAGCAAACACCAATATCTATGTCAACTCTGATGCCTATCACCAAGTCAAACTAGCAAAGCCAACACACTCTGATGCCTATCACCAAGTCAAACTAGCAAAGCCAACACCAATATCTATGTCAACACTGATGCCTATCACCAAGACAAACCAGCAAAGCCCACACTAGTATCAATGTTAGCTCTGATGCTCACACTAAGTCAAACCAGCAAAGCCAGCACCAATATCAACTCTGATGCTCACACTTGCTAGTCAAACCAAGAAAGCCTACATCACTGCCTAAACCTACTCCAATGATTACACCAAGTCAAACCAAGAAAGCCTACACCAACTCCAATGCGCATCCTATGGTGATAACAATACCTTGACTTGCTGTTCCAAAACAGCCTATCTAGACTAATTAGAAAATCACTTAGTTTGAGAAATAACCCCCAACAGCTTGTAGTAACAGAAAAATACTTAGTTCACATGTGTAATTTTAATCATACCCATTCAGTATTTGAAGAGAAAATGAGCAAGTTTATTTTCAAAAACAGTCTGTAATTCTGTAAAAAGTCCAGTCGAAAATGTGCTAGCCTCACCTGAGAAGAGCGGCCAATCTGAATATAACGCCCAACCTAGGTCTGCCCATCCCATTTACTCTTTAAATTACCATGAATAGCAGTAATCTGTCATATGTAGCCAGCGGTCACCTTTAATTGTCCAAATTGCACTTTATTTATATTCCTTTAAACAGTCACACTATCTGACTACCTGCTGACAGGTGTCATGTGAAAAAATTCACATAATCTCTTGCATAACTTTTCAACACATGAGATAAACATGAACATGCCATCTAAAGGTCTACCCTTTTAATGTGTGTTTCGTTGAATGTTATTAGATAACATGTGCCAAGATATGATGATTATGATTAATCAAAATTTATCAATATGATATAGAGTCTAATTAGGTTTCCAGTTTATAAGTTGCAAAGTAGGCAGTAAAAATTGGTCTGGATCCGAATATTCTTTCTACTCTACGTTTATCATGCAGTTCATAGACATTAAATACTGGTATTTAGGAAACATGCTGTTGTAATGGAATATTTAGAATATATTTTATATCTTTCGAAGAAAACAAGAGCACCGCCTACGGGTGCCTACGCTCGGCTCTTGGGTGCTGGATAGTGGACAAAATGCATCTAGAGTTATCCCCCTTGATAGCATAGGCCGCTCTTTTGATAGTGAACAAGTGTGCCAAGTTTCAAGAGAATGCCTTTAGTAGGACCATAGATATCACAAAATGTCAAAGTTTTCACACGACGATGACAACAACACTACAAGTACAACAACGCCAACACTAAGGCTATGGCAATACCTCTGGTTTTCTCTGAAAACAGCCGAGCTAATAAAACTAAATTCTATGAAACGACAGTCTCCATCAAACATAGATGGATGTTTTATCTTGCAGCAAATTACAATTATCATGCACTGACAACAACGTCCTAGTTAAGCAAGTGTTTATCACTAAAAGAACACGCCAATGTTCTTCAGCTTCTTGATTCCGGCCGGTAGTCACTTCGGGGTTCAGATTAGGCAAATTACAAAATAAACGGGGAAATGATTATTCAGAATACATAAACATGATATTGGTGTATTTAATATTCTTTGCTAATTAAAATTAAAACACCTGTCTTTTCTTGTATTTTCTACATTGTTATTGTCCATTCTAATAAAAATACATGTACTTCTATCATGACTGCTCTATTTCAATGGGGTTGTAGAAAAAACTGATCTGTGTTAAGCAGCCAACTGTTATATGTGACCAGTTTTGGTCTGTCCCTTAGCTGGCTGCATTCAACTGTAAATGAATCGCAACCAAATTACAATATGCTTATCTCTGCTTGATAACAAGTTTATCTGTAAAGTTTGAATCAAATCCATGCAGAGTTGCTGAGCAAATTGAGCAGACAAGGAAAAAGCTAAAAGTGGACAAACGAACAAACAAGCTGTCTTCTCTATACCCCCAAAACAGAGTTTTGGAGCGTATAATTAGAAGAATATATTGGTACATGTGACACCTGTAATGGAGATAGCATTTATCAGAATCACATAAGGGATAGCTTTGTTTAGTGTCAGTGATAAGTCTGATCAATAAATACATTTTTGTTTTGTTTCCTTCTTTTTTGAGAACTATTTCCACTAAATAATACTTTTAAAAATTGAACACAATAACACATTTTTTGAAACCTCCATGAAGAAATTGCTTGTTAAAAGCAATTGCTTCATAATCTATGTATTCTGCCAAGAAGAACAAAGATTTTTTTAATTCTATCAAATTGAAATTGCCGTCTACAGTTTCTTTGAATTTGGACCAGTCTAAAATGTTGTGGAGTGGGAATAGGTTTAAGAAGAGCTATCATTTGGGAGAATGCATTTGTAATGATAAATACGGTATAATGCAACTTACGGTGTCAATTCTATGTCTTCCTCATCTGATAATGCTAGTGCTTCTTCTTGTTCTTCAGGTACGGGGGCTCTTTTCTTCCTCTGTTCATCTTCTTTCAATTTTGTTGTACCGACTATATCATCTTCAACGTCTGAAAAATAGAAATGCAGTGATCTGCCTAGGTTTTGGAAGCAAGAGGACAATGTCCAATTGGTCTAGAAATTAAAGTGGGGATAATCAGAGAAATAAAATACTATGCTATAAATTCTATGTCTATGGGACAATTTACATAATTGATGGATCACACAAACAATCTAGCTACCAGGGCTTTGGAACCATAGGGATGGTGTCCTCATAGTCTTATTAGACATTTATGGGTTGTTTTTTTTGAGACACTGGTGCAAATAGTAGCCTTTCCAGATCACTGGAAATGCAAACTAGTTGCTACAAAAGCCTATGTTTGATACAATGAAGATTGTATAGAGCTTTATTTCCAACTGAGGTCTGATAGAGATGCAGATTAGGTTAACCCTTTACCATCCTTTGATGCCTAAAGGCTTTACAAAAACAAAATGCTTGTTCCAGGCAATTTTTCCATTTTTCACACTGCCCTAAACCCCTATTACTCTTAGTTTTCACTTTACACTATAAGACTTGTTGTCTGCATCTTCTTCTGTATTTCAATAAGAAACCTTTATCATTCTAAGTTGAGTGCTTTCCCCTGATGAAGTTCTGATCATGATTTGATATTCTACAATGGAGAGTTCTAAAATTTAAAATCATTTTTGGTGACATATTTACATCTTGCTGCTTCCTCTATTGATTTCTAAATCTACCATATGATAATATAAACGAATTACCAAGCAATCATATCTTTTGACATATCAAATGCAAATTCTCCCTTTGCCACAATGATTTTACTTGACTCTTAACTGATGGATCTCTGTCCCCCGGAATGAGTACAAACAGGAAATCGATTAAGATATCAGAAGGTGTTATTTTGCAAAATTTATGGTCATTATCATATCATATAACTAAACACTTAAATGGTTGGTTGGCGACCTAAATGTAGTAACTACAGCTTCAATAAGCTGTAGTCACAATATTTAAGTTGAAAAACCAACAAAAAAGCTTCACAAATATGTTGACCAATTACAGATAGAATTCAAAGTTCAATCCTGGTGTAAAAGAACAATTTGACTGGTCAATCCACTTTTTGATTTGACAGCCATGATCTATCAATTTTCAATTTAAATAAAATATTAATTATCATTTATATCCTCTATCACTTTGTTTTGGGTTGTATAGGGTGTTTTGTCCTAGTCCAACACAACAATTAAGAACTTAACGAGACAGGGTGTTGGTTGAAAGTCTTGACGGAATGACTCCATAAAGGAGGGATCAAGCTCTTTCAATTCAGATAGGTCTGTTTGATATTTTTTGTCTACTTATGGGTTTGGTAATAACAAAAAGTACCTCCATTATCCCTGAGAGCTTCCTTGATTCCTTCATCAATCATGTGAGATTCAATGTCCATGAAACATTTTGTCACCCTGGTTGTGTACACTGCTGATGATTCTGAGATCTGGCTGTCACCTTTATTTTCTTTATTCTTCCTTTTTGAGAAACCCCTCCTTCCCCTAACTGCCGATGGCTTTTGTTTCTTTGCGTCGGATACTTCCTCCTATAATTATAAACAGGACAAGCCATGTTACTGAGCTTAAATATATACTTGTAAGAAATGTCACAGAATTTACTTAGAGACAAGCTCGTCTTAGAATTATCTAAAATGGAGAGGTAAGTAAACAAGTCTTGGCTCTATTCTATTCTAGATGAGGTTAAGATCAGCATGTCTCAAAAAATTTTGTGATCGAGTTCCATATTCTGTCTAGTATGTAACAACAAGCTTACAGTCTTTCTGTTGCCATAACAAGCGTACTTTTTGTCTCCTATAGCATTTTTAAGACCTTCACTTAATAATCCTCCCAGCAAAGTATCAGCCTGGTCTTCTTGGATTCTCAATATACTGTCATCGGGAAGATGGGATTTTGACTTTTCTTCCAATTTCATAATCACATTGTAATAATTTGGAAATGCTTTGCCAATGAGGCAATATTGTTCTGCAAGTACATTCCACCAACCTGGTAAGGACTAAGAAATCATAAATCTGCTTGTAAAGAGCAATTTCTTCATTTTCCACCAGAGTATGAGGCGTAGAAGGGTTATTTTATTGTGATTGAAAAATGTAAAGACGGTGTTTGAGATGTGATTGACAGTGGTCCCTTTAGACCATCGATTTAAAATCAAATTCAAAAACATAAAAGGTTTTAAACATATCGTCATATAAAACGTAAATCTAGATCAAATGAAACGAATTATAAACTTAAAAAGACTATACCATTACTTATTTTCACTTAACGCTCGTAAGTAAACTGCTGGTTCCCAATTTTGTAAATCCGCTTTAGGTACAAACGGCCCAGAATCAAAACGACCCTTCGAATTATTTTTTTAACCATCTTTATTCACCTTAAACTATTTACTTTTTCCTTGGGGATAAATATATTCTTTGTTATTTAAAGGTTGCATCAATGCAGGGATTGCTTAAAGTAATATGATATTTAATTGTTGTGGTATTTGTAATTTTGCAATTTTTTTTGTAGGAAAATAAAAAGTTTCAATGATGGACAAATGGGTCCAATTGAAAATCGGGGGTCATTTGACTAGATTAAGGTAGGCCTACTGAAAATTAAAACAAGAAACAATAGTTATAAGACAAACAAATTTGGATATACAATCCATTCGACCCACTACTGTGCCTATGACAAAGAAATGTGTTTTTCGAAACACCCAAAATAACTAGTTTCACAGATTAGTCAGTTATATTTATATGTGACTCATTCTGTTAACCCTTTCCTGGTTAATCCCTGTTTTTTACGTCCCTGTGATTTTATGATTAAGTAAACATGGTGGAAAAAGAGAAAAAAAAATGCTTGTAACAAGCAATTTCTTCTTTTCCACAATATTTTCTACCCTACTGAATAATTATATTTCAAATAAGTTTCAGTTTAAATTGTAGTCTTAATAACCTTTCAATTTTTGGCCAGTCTAAAATTTCAAAAAAACAGGAAAGGGTTAAATCAATTTACAACTTATTTATATTTCTTTATTTTATATCTTTTTATTTTATATTGGTTGTGTGTGTGTTTACGTTTATTTATCGTCGCTACCGTAGCACATGCCCACATGAGCGACGCCCTCAGAAGACGGTTAGTTGTTACGGGGGATAGTGCAATGATACAGAACGAAATTGCTGAGAGCTCCGCCTGGTTCTTAAACGTGCTCGGTGGATAGCACCGTCACACGGGGGCTCGGTTTAACGTCTCATCCGAAAGACAATTAGATTGTTAGTAGATATGGTCAGCCCAGGGCTCGAACCCGTGATCTTGAGGTTTAAAGTCAAGTGCTCTACCAACTGAGCTAATTGGACTGACTTTATATTGGATAATCAATTTGTTTGTGCAGCAAAAATGATCTTTGTGCATTTTTTGTAGAATTACAACATTGCACATTCTTTCTTTTGGGTTGTTTTCTCTGAATTAAGGACAAGTGCGATTTTTTCAAAGGTAACCCGGCGTTCTTGAAATTTGATTTTATATGTAATTGAAAAAGCATATACCACTCAAAATAGTGTGAATCGCGCCTGGACTACTAAAGTCCAAAGCATTCAATGAACAAATAAATAAATAAATAAATAAATAAAAAAAAAAAACCACAAAAAAAAAAAACACAACAATAACAACAACAAAAAATCACTTTCTACCAAAAGTATATAGTTGTAACGTTCCGAGAAAAGGATCCTCAACCCTAAATGGGTCGACCTTGTCTATATATAACTCCAAATAGTCACTTAACTTTCAGAGGGTATCCTAATTTGCATAACCACTGCAAATTACCTCCCCTGGAATCGTTACACTACTCTCCCCTCCGAGAAGACTCGTCCCGAGTCTTGGCCTGGGAGGTCCGTGGGCAAGGCAACTCCGGTCTGGCAGTTGTCATTATCCCACCGCTGCCACCAATGTAACGTTCCGAGCATGTAGACAAAGCCTATCCATTCAGAGAAAAGGATCCTCAACCCTAAATGGGTCGACCTTGTCTATATATAACTCCAAATAGTCACTTAACTTTTGACAGTTCCCTAATTTGCATAATCACTGCAAATTACCTCCCCTGGAACCGTTACACTACTCTCCCCTCCGAGAAGACTCGTCCCGAGTCTTGGCCTGGGAGTTCCGTGGGTAAGGCAACTCCGGTCTGGCAGTTGTCATTATCCCACCGCTGCCACCAATGTAACGTTCCGAGCTCGTAGACAAAGCCTATCCATTCAGAGAAAAGGATCCTCAACCCTAAATGGGTCGACCTTGTCTATATATAACTCCAAATAGTCACTTGACTATTTGACAGTTCCCTGATTTGCATATTCACTGCAAATTACCTCCCCTGGAACCGTTACACTACTCTCCCCTCCGAGAAGACTCGTCCCGAGTCTTGGCCTGGGAGTTCCGTGGGTAAGGCAACTCCGGTCTGGCAGTTGTCATTATCCCACCGCTGCCACCAATGTAACGTTCCGAGCTCGTAGACAAAGCCTATCCATTCAGAGAAAAGGATCCTCAACCCTAAATGGGTCGACCTTGTCTATATATAACTCCAAATAGTCACTTGACTATTTGACAGTTCCCTGATTTGCATATTCACTGCAAATTACCTCCCCTGGAACCGTTACATAGTTGTATAAAGTTGTTTTGAAAAAAAAAATGTTCAAGTAATATTTTGAAGATATATTTGTACATATGATGCATACTTTTTATGCGTCATATGGTTTACGAAGTTCTTTTACAATGAGATATGTTGCAACTAAGATAAACAATTCTGTTGTATTTTTTTCTATCTTAATCTTAATCCTGAACATCAGAATACCGATTATATGAACTGCGTGATGTTATGTGGAACATCTCTGTCTTGATATATGCAGTATAGGTAGCAGACATTGGCCTTTTCAGAAGTTTTCAAAATTTTTCAAAAACAATCATGATTAATTGGTTTCAAGGAAATTTAATCTATTATAAGACAGTAAAAAGATTCGTGAAATGTTTGTAATGTAGAAAAATTCCTGGGAAACTCTGAAATGTAAAATAGTGTCCAAATCCAAATTTAATCACTATAGCATTTCGTATATATAATGGAAAAAATATGATACCATATTGACGCCTGATTCTATTTTATTTGTTCATTCATTTAATGCCCTCATTTTCAGCATTGCGTTTTACTTGTATTACACACTGTATCAATAGCATACTAGTTTTAACATGCAGAATAATATGGAAATAAAAAAAGACAAACACAACCATTTGCGAGGACAGGAAATCAATAGATTCCCATTTTGTAGAAAAAAAATCTATTTTTGCATATTCTACCCTTTGAATGCAATACATTTTAAGCATATGTAAGAGTAGGATGGTAAAATTCTTTTAAGAATACAATATATATAAATGTTTAAGCCCCAGTTTCATTTGACATGGTGACAGAAAAATCCTGTCTTAATATATGGGTATCTATATGAATGTGTTTATCATATCTATGGCGCTATTGTATTGTTAAAGTCGTACATATTTTTTTCTGCGCGGTAAAACTGCTGTGAGAAATACAAGAAATCAAAGTTGGTCGCTCCGGCCGCCGCGATATGACTGAAATACTGTTGAAAGTAGCGTTAAACCCCATTCTATCAATAAATACGAAATGAATTTAGGCCGGGACACAGGTTAGATTTGCCAGAAAGTAATAGTGAAAAGTGTCTTTCCTGCATGTAATTTGCCTTAGATATATATTGCTCTTAACCCTCTCCCGATCAACAAAATTTCAGACTGGTCTGAATTCAAAGAATCTTTAGTTGATGAAATTTTAGAGGAAAACTTGGTCCACAATGTTTCCTAAGTTTGTTAGCGTAAAAAGCGGGATTGTGTGGGAATGGGATTAAATTTCTCAAAATTACAGATTCAGTGTCAAATTGTAGATTATAGATAAATCGCATAAGGCTTAGTAAACCAACTCATTTCTCATAATCAATTACTAGAAAATAAATATTTGGATTAACCTTAATTAAAAATCAAAGTTCTGAGAGTATTCCGATATTGAAATGCGGTGAATGCAATTAGTAGCCTGGAAAATAGGCCATTTTCCTCCGTATGCTTATTACCAATTATAGTATAGTTACCAGGATACGAAGAGTTGGAACCCATGTTTCTAACAACACTAGCATTCGACCTATACACAGTTATATCATTAAATTAAAGAATAATTGTGTCAATTTTGAGTAAATTTTCAGGACAATGGGATCCTTGGCCCTGGGTTGCTCACTTGAGATAAACGCTCTTTTAAAGGGCCTTTCTAAACAGTTCCAGAAATTAATACATATTCAGATTTCCACATATTCAATTGTTTACGTTATTTGGAAATTGGAGCACTAACTAAGGATTTTTTTTGGGGGGGGGGTAAAAAATGGGGACATAGTTTGGCAGAAAATACAAGTCATCCAAATAAATTTCTTAATTGTTCATTGACCTGACCCCTTTCTTAAAAAAATCCAAGGTTCCGTCCCTGTTCACCTATTGATGGCGATTGAAGTTATTCATATGCAATTCCAGGAACTGATTTTCCATGCAAAATAATTAAGGATGTAGGAATTTAGGTTCAAGAGAAGAATATTTTTTGATATTTTCTTTGGGGTTTTCACTTTGGTTGACATGTCAACACAATGCCCTGACTTTTCATTGATTCTATTTTGAAAGTGGACCACCAGAGGTACTATCTTGGTATAAATTGAATCAGTAGTAGAGATGACGTTTGAAATTATCCTTTATTTCCATATAGACCTGAATGCAAACCCGAACCCCGATGCTCTGCACCTAATGACCTAATAGATATTATCTAAGCAGTTTTTACAGTCTACAGATTGATGATCCATGCCAAAAATCAAGGCTGATGGCCCTCTGTTCAATTTTTTAGGTAAATTATGTTGAGATGGTCTCTGCTCGTAAAAGGCATGTTTTTCATGTAATCATAATAATTTTTTGCAGTCTGATAAAGGGTCACAGTAAAATTGATAGTTTACTTTCTGACAAAATGCTATTCAAAGTTTTACCTATTACATATATAGGAATGACCTCCGCCCATAACAAAACATGTTTTTCAGCCAATGAAAATATTTTTTTTTGTATGATATAGGTCACTCGAGGACCATTCCTTCGAAATTCATCCAAAGTTATCGAGTAGAAGATTTTTAAGTAAAAGCTGACAGACCCACGCACACACGTACGGACGGACACTCGTGCGACGGACAAAACACCATGACAAGAGCCCCAGTGACCTTCGTTCTATACTGGTAAATCGGTCCCATTTACAAAAGCCTTCGATATTTGAATTATTCCACCATAAAAATTTCAGATGATATCTCAAAGAGCAGATAAATTTCAAAAAGAAAAAATGAACCGTACATAGGAAAGAAAACATTACAAAAAAAAAAAAAATAAAAAAAAAAAATAAAAAAATAAAAAAAAAATAAAAAAAATAAAAAAAAATAAAAAAATAAAAAAAAAAATAAAAAAATAAAAAAAATAAAAAATAAAGAAAGATCCTTTTCACATGATATTTTCCTAAAATAATTCCTTGACGGTGAAAAAGTAGGGATTGTGTTGTAATGGATTTAAACAAAATATAAAACATCCGAATTAACTTGGAATTAATAGGCATGAACCACAACAAAATGAAAGTTTTTGAGGATGTGCTCAATGAGATCAGCATGTTTGTATATCTTTGAGCCCTTCTGTGGAATCAGCCTATCTGCCTGTTGAGTCCTTTCGTAGGCATGGGATCAGCCTGCTTCCTATCCTATCAGCCTATCCTCGAGTCCATCCATGAGACCAGCTTGTCTGTCTATCCTTGAATCCGTTTGTGAGATCAGCTTGTCTGTCTATATTTGCGTCAGTCTATGGGATTAGCCTGTCTATCTATCCTTGAGTGCTCCCAATAGATCAACCTGTCTTTTTACCCTTAAATCCATTCGTGGGATCAGCCTTTCTGTCTTATGTTGCTCAAAGGTCGCCCGCGTATGTTCAAAATACATGTACCTTTGTGTTTCAAACTTCCGTTATGCAGTCTGTCAATACCACAGGTTGAAAGCTTCAATTACACGGAAACCATCGGATTAAAGTACAAACCACTTATTTCCTACGATTACTGTAGGAGCCAATGCTACGAAAACCCTCAGTTGAACATATGGAAAGGGTGTCGAATAACTGATATCATTTTAGAATCCACTTATTTAAGACTGGATAAAAAAAGCCTAGAAAAAATGTTAATGGGCCCTTACCGATATCCAGAGTTACTCCGCTTAGTTTTAGTATTAGAGTGACATCCCTTAAATCTTTGGGTAGTTCCGGTGAAAAAATCGATGATATCGGTATCGAAAACATTAACAGGTTTTTGCCAGCTCTTACTATATGTCATTATTGTTTAAACCCTAAATGATCTAGAGGCTACTTTATTTTAACAGCTGAGCTTAATTTTTAAAGCTAAGTGACGTTTTATGTGTTTATAATCGTAAATGAGCCGGTATGAAAGTGTATTTTTCGGATATACCCTAATTCCGGATATACGTATTAATTACCATCAAACGAGCTTTTTTGATCGAAATAGATACAATGATACTCACGGAAATACATTCCGTTATTTCCTTTTTTAAAACATGGTTTCACATGTCAAGCGGGGCTTTGAGTTTATAAGATATCTGTCATTTTACAAACGGGAACTGTTACAAAGAAGCTCTCCATACGTCTTCATTTCATGATCATTGAAATTTACCAAATACCCTTTTCATTGATGAATATGAAATAAATTTAATCAGAATTCACTGTATGATCCTCAAAAAGCTTTGTAAAGTGTCTGGAGGCTTGTGGAAATGATTGCTGCCTCTGTCGGTCCTCCTAAGATATATCATTTGAACTTTACCTATGGCAAGTAAGATATATTATTAATTTCTTATCAATCGGCAAATGATAAGGTCATTGTGTTGAAATGGGTAAACCAAACTAATTCAATCATCCTGCATTTAGCATTTGATATTAGATGTGTGCACAAATTATATTTTTCATATAAAATGTATTTTGGTTAACCCTGGTCTATACGTTCCCGTGGCTTTCAAATTGAGAATGCATTGTAAAAAAAGAATATGCTTGTTGCAATGTTTTCCTTTTTCACAGTATTTCTGCCCTGCTGAATGTTTTTTTTTTGTGTGTGTGTGTGTGTTTATTGTTTTATATATCATTTCGTGTATTTAAGTATTTGAGAAAAAGTGAGAAATAAAAAAGTGAAAATATAAAAGAGATGACCGTAAGAAGTTTCACAAAGATACTAAGACATCTTTTTGAACGTATTAATCCATTTAGTTGATACCAAAATCTTATTACTATATTGAGATATATCATGCAATGACATATATGGTACTAAATATTCAAATCTTTTTGTTTAAAAAAGTGATCTTAAACATGTTTTTTTTTTTTTTTTTTTTTTTTTCCTTCAGATTTTTCTTACTTAAACAATTTTTCCATTTTTTTCTAAATGAGAAACGTTTTAAGGTAGATTTCCTTTGCCTCTTGCATTTATAATCCTATTTAAAATGTACAAACTCGTAATTTCCTTAGAATTGGAGGGAATAGCAAACGACTTCATTTGTTACTTGTAATAAGGGGATATCGGGTGAAAATCAAAAGCAAATAACCGATCATTATGAGATATATCCAGTGTATATCCAAAATACCACCCGTGGTCTATTACGCAATCAGAGATACCGATTAGAAGCGTGTAAGTTACTTGGATTAAAACAGCAGATTATGAGAGGACATCATTAACTTTTAAATTTGATTTACCATTTAACCCTTTACAGAAAAAAAATCTCAGAACGAAAGAGGATACGAACGAAATTTTAATAGCCATGTGTACCGAAAATAATGGATCTTTCAGATGTGGAGAAAATCGGCGTAAAAAGTACTCTTTATCGCGATATTGTTATTCTTGGTTGTTGTTGTGTGGTTTCCTTGTTTTAATAAGTCTTTTCAAGTTAAAGAAGTAAACGCAATGATTTCCTACAAAGGACACATTTGCAATTTTTTTTTTGGAAATGAGAAGTAAAATATGAAAACTGGACGAGAATGAAATTGGTTCCTAGGTCGGGAGAGAAAAACGATTAAAACGTGTCAACGTTAATATAAACCACCACAACAATTCCATATTCTAAGAGTATTATAAGAGTACTCAACATTCCACTATATCAAATTCTGAAAAAATATCATATTCTACGCAAAATAGGGTTATTTAACCTCTGATAGTGTATTTTTACTTAGGGACCCAACCACACCATTTTGCATATAATGTATGGACAGGAAGATAAAACATTAATCAATCTTTAGAACTAGATAAATTCCAAATAATATAAGTCAACCGACTCCCTTATTAATTAGTCAAAAGAAGGACATCTGGGCAGTCGTGTTAAAATCAAAGCAAATAGCCGATCGTTATGAGATATATCCGGATACCACCCGTGGACTATTGCGTAATCAAAGATACCGATTCAAAACGTGTAAGTTACTTGGATTAAAACAGGAGTTTATGGACGGACATCGATAATTCTTAAGATTAACTTACCATTTAAACCTTTGTAGATGAAAAAACTCAGAACGAAATAGGATACAGACGAAATATTAAAAACCATTTGTATCAAAAATAACGGATCGCTCAGATTTGGAGAAATTCCTTGTAAAAGTACTCCCTTTATCGCAATACTTTTGTTTTCCCCGTTGTTGTTTTGTCTGTTTGCATGTTTCAATAGATATTCTCAAGCCAAGCAAACAAAAGCAACAATTCACAATGAAGGATACTTTTGCTAATTTTGTTTCGAAAATGAGAAGTAGAATATGAAAACTAGATGAAACTCGGACGGGAAGACGATTATAACGTGTCAACGTAAATAAAAACTACCAAAACATTTTCATAATCTATAAGTATTACAAAAGTACTCAATATTCTTATGTGTGAAATACCGAAAAATTAATTAATTCTCTCCAAAACGTACGCTTTTAGTCTCAGCCCTTATATACTCTATGTTGAAATTTAAACCGGAACTACCCAGTAGAATCAAGGGAGTTAATTAAAGGGCAATTTTCGGGAGAACTCCGTATATCGGTAAGGGCCCATTGTATATCAGTGATAAGAATTAGATGACGTGTTCTTAGCAAACATTTTCCTTAAAAACGCAAACAAGAACCCATAAAGAAGTGCATAACGCGCAAACTTTAAAATTATTCTTTGGAAGAACAATCCTTAAGCAAAACATTTTTCCAGCTGTATTCGTACGATTTTTGATCAATTAGTTCCAATTCAATTAGACCGGAAGTGAACTTTGAACTCCAACATAGGCAGACGTTTATGCGAAGCATTCTTGTTGGAGTAGGCACTTTAACATCGTAACTATATTTCATTCAAGTTGTACTTACGACGTTTATGTCGCCATCCGACCATTTTACTTTTGTTACAGGCCTCAACTTTTGCTAATTAACGCCAATTAATAACTAAGATGAACTTTCTGTTGGAGCTTAGTGGGCATGGCCAGCGATCCGTCCACTGCAACCAATTTCCACTTTTAACCCATTCCCACACAATGACGCTTTTAGACGCCCCTAAGAAAAAAAGCTTTGGAAAACGTTGCGGATAATGAAGAAATTGCTTGTGACAAGCTATTTCTGCATTATCCACAATGTTTTCTATCCAAAAGGACAAAATGATTCCAAATTCCATCAACTTGAAATTGCCGTCTGTATCTTCTTTCAATTTGACCAGTCTAAAAATTTGTTGTGTGGGATCGGATTAAAGAAACCTCATGACCGCAATAAAGTAACAAGCTTCGATGTTCGCGCCTTTCTACTCTCAGCTGCTCCGACAGTTCAGTTTGTAAAGCACATTGCTGCATTAAAATGTGTCCCGGTTTCAACAGGCGGAAGGAAGGTTTTGTCTTTGTAATCCTGAACGCAGTTTCATGGTCGGGTTCGAAACGCTTTAACACATTATAACAGGGCAAAATCATGGTCTAGACCGATCCAAGTTAAAAGAGATTGCAGACGACATCTAAAATATATTAGGTACAATATAGTACAAATCTTTGTATTACGAGCTATTTCTCCAATTCCCAGTATTTCAGGGTGAAAATATGAGGGATTGTTTGGTAATGGTTTAATACGGGCTGTGTCCTTAAGCATAACACTTTAACCTTTTCCTATTTTTCAAAATTTTAGACTTGTCTAATTTGAAAGTAGTTGCAGACGACAATTAAAAGTGAATGTAATTCGAAAAGTAACCAACCTACAGAGAAGAAAATACATATTGTAGAAAAAGAAGAAATTGTTTGTCACAAGCAATTTTTTCTTTTCCTACAATGTTTTCTCATGTATGAAATGGCAGGGACGTAAATGTAAAAGCCAAATCTATGTCCTGCGTGGAAATGATTTAAAATCCATTGCCTCTGTCTGGTGCATACCATCAGATTTTTAACATTACAAGCCGACAGAAGACATATCCAAATTGACTGGAGCTGGATAATGAAGAAATTGCTTGTGATTCTTTTTTTACAATGCTTTCAAAGGCCTTTCTTCTCGGAGGCGTTTAGTAGCGTGATTGTTAGGGGATGTGTTAAATTGCACTTAATGCTAATAAGTGCAGCTGTCGATGAAGAAGGGATATACAAACAAGAGCATCACAAGCGGATACCAACATTCGGCTGTTCGAGTGTTTGATAACGGGTTAAATTTTTAAGTGGTAAAAGGGGCATTTTTGTTCAAAAATGAATTTAGAATTAGCCTCCTTATTGTTATGATTGCGCATGTGATAGTGAACATATATCGCAAGTTTCAAGTGAATGAGTGTGGTAATACCAGAAATACTACAAAATCTAAAATTTCGGACGCTGACGACCTGGCCATAGTAATACCTCGGTTTTTCTCCGAAAACAGCCGAGCTAAAAGTGAAAGGAAAGACTGTTCCATGTATTTATGACACTAATTTTTGTTCTTTTTGAATGGGGTTTCAGCCACAACAGTATTTCAGTCATACCGGGGCGGCTGGAGCACCTAACCATGGTTTCTTGGTATTCCGACCACCAGTATTATACCACTACATCCTTTCCGATTCCCTAACTACTCATCCCACTTAGGTTTACGATTATACACCAATAAATGGGAAACAATGTCGAAAGGATCAAGCCCTGGACCTCATAATTAAGACTCCAGCGCGCTACCAACTGCGATAGGGCCATGTTCCTGGAACTTATTGGACCTTTGGAAAATAAAGAAAAACAAAACTATGTTGTTTTTCTTTCATATCAAAATATAAACCAAAATCGACTTGATCGTTAAAAGAATGATGAAGAATAAAAATTCAAATTTGCTAGAAACCTTTTCTGACCCAAGATAGGCAACGAGCAAATACAAAAGATAAACCAGTACTAAAGTGATGGCTGACCATAATACATATTTGTTGCATTTATTTGTGTAAGAAAGGAGTAATAGCAAATGCAGTGTTCAGTCTTGGGGAGGGGGGAGGGGGCGTATTGCGCCAAAGGCCCTCTAGAGCAGGAATTGGCCAGTTATTACAAAACTAAAACATACTATACAGACGACAAAATTTCAGACTCGTTCAAATTGAAATGTTACAGATAACAATGTAGATTAAATGAAATTTGATAAAATATTTGTCTTACAGGGTAGAAAATATTATGGGTAATGTCCATACTGTTTTCCGACGTTTTTTTCTTGGGGAGTCACAAACAATTCCTTCAATGTCCTTAATGTTTCCCAAAGATTTTTTCATGAGAAGCGCAAAAATGGATTGTTTGGGAATAGGCTACAATGTGTTTAGATAATATGTTTGTAAGGGAACTGTTGACAGACGTCGGCCAAAGACGTCGGAAAACAGGGCAATCACAGTGGCCCTACTTCAGCACTATATGTGCAACTGTACTGTCGAAAAATGATTCATCTAACCTATCTCCATACAATCCATCTTTTTAACACACTTTAAAGTAAACTAACCATGGAAATCATTTTGCGAAAAAGAGGAAATGTTTGTGAAAAGTTACTTCTCCTTATCTCTCAATATCTCAAAACTAATTACCAATTGCAACATAGTTTGCAGTGTGGGCTCCAGCTCTTATCATTTTAGGTCAGACAGCATACAAAAAAAGATTTAACCTTTTATCAGTCCAGACCTGAGATTGAACAACAATGGCAAGGAAAGAATTAACAAGCCATTTTTTCAGAACTATGACCTTGATATTTGACCTTTGTATCAACAGGAGGGCCTTATGACAAGGAAAAAGGTGAAATATGAAAATCCAAGCACTAACCAGTCAAAAGATATCACCAATAAAGTAATATTCAAGTAGGCCAACAGAGTTACACACAAAGGCACAGAGCAAAAGCTTTATTACCTCAACCTGTCCATCCAGACGTATGAAAATAAATTGATGTGAAAGGATGCCGAAATAATGGTGTTAGACACTTGACTGTTATTTACTGCAAAGTGAATCAAAAACCTAAGGGGCATAATTCAAATAAAACTGCATTTGCTATTATCCCCTTGATAGAATAGATGGCTCTGAACATTCAAGGTTTAAAATAGATATCTAAAATTTGAAGATTTTGCATGCTGACAACAACAATGGTACTCGCAAATGCCAAGGCTAAGCAACACCTACGGCTATCTGCAAAAAAGCCTAGCTAAAAACTGATATCTATTTCAATCCTTGTCCAGCTGAATATTTATCCTTTCTTCACAAAGTTTTATATTTTTGTCAAATTTGGATCTACTTCGTGTTAAAATTATTTCCTCATGATCTTAGTCTATACACCTGCCACATCTTCTCAAGCCAATGGCTCTAACTCCACCTTGTACTTTACGAACATTCGTAAGGAACAAGGTGGGGTTAGAACCCTTGGCTTGCGAAGATGCACCTGCCACAGCTATTGCAAAAAAAGGAATATTTCAGAACCAGCATGACAAGGGTTAAGCTTGATCACCGAAACCAAATAATTGAAACAGAACTAATATATAAGCCTGTGTTTTATAATAAGACTTTAAAAATAAATTTTCACAATGAATGATAAACATGAATGATTGTCATTTACACATACCTGAAATAACTAGACTATCACTAAATGTGATTATTATCCCCAACTGCTCCGTGTAACAGAAAAAAACATTTTGTCAATTGAATAGAGCTTTCTTTCAACAAAGGACCGTAACTCCCAAGAAAATTCAATGGACCGTCACCAAAACAGGTCATGCACATCGGAGTGGACATGTTAAATTTGAATTGAATCCATTCAGTAGTTGAAGAGAAAATGAGCGTACAAGATTTTTCATTAAATGGCCATAATTCTCTAAACCTATTCCCACACAATGAAATTTTAGACCAGGGTTCATCCTTATGACCTAACAATTATTCTGGGCAAGTTTCATGAAGATTGAGCAAAAATTTCCTATGTTTTCCTATAGAACCTTCCCATAATCATAATAGGGTTCATCCTTATGACCAAAATTTTGGGAAGGTACAATTTTAATCTAGAGCATATCTATACAGAATCAGAAAAGGGTCTCTAAAAATTAATCCTGAATTCAATTAGAATCAACTTGTTTCTATGAAGGTTTTCAAAGTTTACACTCTACATCATATATGGAATTTTGCTATGTATTTATATGAACAAACTTTTTTCTTTAGGATTATGATAAAGTATATAAATATAATGCCTGCAAAATTTTATTGAATTCCATTGATTGATTGATAATTTAATGCCGCTTTTAACAGTATTTCAGTTATATTGAGGCAGCTGGAGCACCTAACAATGGATTCCTGGTATTTCTTACACCAGCTCTACCACTACATCCTTTCCTAGCCTCCAGCTGCTATCCAACTAAGGTTTTCGATTATACACCCATTGGGGAGAGACAAATGTCAGGATATGTGCCGCCGGCGGGGATCAAATCCATGACATCCCATAATTGAAGACTGGGAGTCTGACGTGCTACCGACTGTGCTCTGACAGCAGCTTTGAAGTTGATAGCACTTATGGTTTAGGAGATATGTTCCGGACAAAAACATAAATGTAAAAACAAACAAGTTGTATTTATGAAACACCATGCCCCCGAAACAGGAATTCTTTAGAGATGGGTGATTTTTATTGTATTTTTTTCTATGTTTTAGGGAAAAGGGTTAAAATTTTGAAATTGACCTTGATGAAATGATCTTCCCCAGTTGCGCCTTGTTAAGACCTATCTACATACCAAATATTAGCATTGTAACTTAATCAGGGTTGAAGTTATAGGAAAATGTTTAGATGACAGGTTAAATTTTGCAAACAGACAGACGGACGGATGAACGGACGGACAGACAGACACCGGTAAAACAATATGCCCCCGATCTTATCGATGCGGGGGCACAAAAAGGGCAATAACTCATAAAATGGATGAGAAACAGAATAACAGTTCTTGTATAAGACACTTCTCCACATTGTGATCTATAAGTGTGTCAAGTTTGAAAGTGCTAGCACTTAAGGTTTAGAAGACATGTTACAGACAAAAATGTAAAGGTAAAACAACAAAGGGCAACTAATGAAAAAGGGCTGCACAGAGCAGAGCATACAATTCTGAAAGGGCATGTCAGTTAAAAGGAACAATCAAAGAGCAGATATTCAGAAACAATTGAAGTGATCCAAATGTAAAGGTCAAATGCACTACAAGTCATGGTGATTCATAGTGGCAAGTTGAATCCTCATTCATTTGAAATTTTAGGAGGATTTGCACACACTTATTGTTAACTCATTACCAGACATCAAAATTTAAACTGGTCCAACCTCAAAGAAGTTGCCGACGACAATCTTTAATTCATGAAATTAAAAATAAGTCTTTTGGGGTTGAAAACATTATGGCTAATGAAGAAATTGCATGAAAAAGCAATTTCTTTATTTTACCCAATCTTTTCAAAACCATTTTTCTTGAGGGGGCGTAAAAAAGAATGACCGTGTGGGAATGGGTAAATGGATGGGGTTTTACGCAGCTTTCAACAATCTTTCAGTTATATTGCGGCGGCTGGAGCACCTAACAATGGATTCCTGGTATTTCTCACACCAGTACCGCCATCACATCCTTTCCTAGCCTCCAGCTGCTATCCCACATAGGTCTATGATTATCAACCCATTGGTGAGAGACAAATAGTCGGAAAGGATGAGTGCCTCGTCGGGGATCGAACCCGGGACCTCTAGAATAACAGTCCGACGCGCTACCACCTGCGCTATGACGGCGGCTCAAAATAATTGAAAGACAGCTGCTCCCAGTCAAGCATTCAAATGACCTATGAAATTGTTGATTTAGACAGGAAGTGCATTATTGACCTCAAACATTCATGTCAAACATTTTGTGTGTTGGGTGTGTTGAATGTCATAACTACAGCGTGAACATCATAACTACAGCATATTCAAGCTCTAGTTACAACATATAGGTTCTAAACCAATGATGTGCAGTAATTTAATGTACCAAAGCCAATATTTTGCAAACTAAATTTTGAGAATTAATTGCCAATCTATTATAAGTGTCTATACACCATGTAGACACTTAAAACAGTTTTTTGAAATCTCACATAAATTGCCTTGTCACAGATCAATTGGATTGGAATTATGGGGCCTAATATGTCCGAGTTTATACATCAAACAATAGAATTTTTAAACAACAATCAAATAACAAAAAAAATTAACAATACAAAAATAACTTATTTATATCTATAATTTGTGAACGACTATGAAAAAGGCAGTTGTTCCTATGGCACCCCATCTTTGTAAATGAACAAAACATCTTCGTCAGTTCCATAACTCTTTCTGGCAACATCAAACTTGTCTGCCCTACAACAGCACAGGTCTGGAGGAAAAATAAGAACAAATTTCATTTACATGTACTTGCACTTCCCATATAAGCCCTTCTACTTTAGCAAGCAAGGAACAACTGTGACCAGCAAGTCTCATTTCTACAAGCAGGTGCATAGAGGTGTGCCTACTTCCATCTATTGACAAATCTCTGCTGTCAATCAAAATCTTTAAAGACCAATCAATTATTTATACTTGAAGAGAATGTTTACATGGAAAACCTAATCACAATTCCTATGAAGCAGATTCTTACAGTGTGATAAGCATTTTTTTTTATTAATACCTCAATGAAAAGAACCTTGAACCTATCCCATAATTATAACTATAAAATGATGATTGTACAGTAAAACCCCTCCTTATGACCACCCCGGAAATACGGGCACCCCTCTATTACGACCGAATTTTTACAGAACGGAATTTTTTGTTCTTTATTTCAATGGTCGCGAACCCCTCTAAAACAGGCACCCCGCTATTCCGAATTACGACCACTAAATTCAGTACCAACCATAGCTGATACACTATTTTGAACCCCACTAAAACGACCAGTTTTCACACATTGAGACCGATCACCCGAATTTCACACTCGAGAAGAGCGACACTAATTGGGTACGAATACATTATCGGATTTTTGATTATGTGATATCGAACCCTTATTATAATTGGTGTTATGATTAAAGTGGCCGATCACTTTTATTAATTATAATTTGTATCATTTCTAATTGTTATTTGAATGTTTCACAGGTTTTGACTCGAGAAATAAATTCGAAAGTGAAAACGTATCCGAGAAGTTACGATAAGTTTGTTTACGGCGTTCCGAACAGATTAGCAAATAAATTTTAATTTCCATGTAATTGATGCTTGATATTCGCATTATAGAAGATATGATATCGACAGTTTGACACTTAGAACCTGTACTTACGAATAAATAATCTGGGGTCGGAGTTCTTAATCAGATCCAAATGGAGAATAGAGAAAGTAGAACTTACTGAAGATCGTAAATTTGAAAATGACATTAGATTCCGCTGTAAAACATGTTCTTATAGTTTCATTTTTTTATGTATAGTATTAATATATTCAATAACGAAAATAAAATAAACATGCATTACTTGCCAACAAACGACCAAACCTCAGTAATACGACCACCCCGCTTTTACGACCACTTTCTGAAAGTACCGCAAGTGGTCGTATTAGAGGGGTTTTATTGTATTTTCCTGTCAAAATCCATTTACCCTTATTCACAAATTTGACATTGCAACATGACCTTGAACTTAAATTTATCCAGGAATATGTTTCAAATAGCACATCTATTTACTATAGAGAGCAGCTGTTCCAAATTCAAGTTATATTGAAACTTAGTCCATCATTGAATGTGATTATTGCCCCCAAACGGCTCGCTCCTTGTCATAGAAAAAACAATATGTCTGTGGAAAAAATTTTGTTCATCAAAGGGCCATTAACCCATTACCAGACAATAGAATTTGAGACTGGTCCAGTTTCAAAGAAATTGCAGATGATAATTTATAGTTAATGGAATTTTTAAACCCTTGTCCTTACAAGCAATTTCTTCATTTCCAAAATTTTTTCCAATTTTTTTTCTTGGGGGTGTCAAAAATCGTCATTGTGTGGGAATGGATTAATCCATTTTTTTTTTCACAGACATTATTTTTTCCTTTGAATGTAGCCTTTTCATTTACAGAAGACCTTGAGCTTAGATCAAAATGGAAGGATTCATTTCAGGAATAAAGAAGTAATATCAAGGCAATCACATTTATTTCAATAGCATTTCTGTGTGAAAATTAGGATTTTTTTTGTGTAAGATACCTTCATTGTATGATGGGTTCTTATAGAATATTCTCTTCTTTTTTCTGTCAATTCCACACACAACCACATAATGCCCTGTAAAAAATATTTTCATATATATAGGTAGAATAAGATTTTTGGTTTCAAAACATGATCAGAAAAACTGATATGTTCTTTACACAGAATGAATTACAAATCAATGTTTTGTCAAAACTAATGAAATGCCAGTATTATTCAATTCGCTTCATTTAATTACACATTGACCAAATAACCAAATATGTGTAAATTGGACTTATATACATGAATGTAAACTTTACCCAATGATGCTATCGATGAGGAGTCAAAAAGGGCAACACTAATCCCAATGAGTAATCCAGGACTAATCGAAGGCATTTGAAAGTGGCACATGTTTAGGTCACAACACAAGGCATGTGCTTGCCACTCATATGAAAGCATTGCTACAAATATTTTTAACACATTTGCATGGATATTAAGTCATCATAGACGCTTGTCAAACAAAGCAATCTTTAAGTTCTTTATACATAAGAAATCTCCATAATATAGAAATGATTTGTTAGGATTTCAGATTTCAGGGAAACTTTAAATACCTTGGTATCTTTTACAACACCGACTCGTTACACAGGACAAACACATCTGAAAAATTGAGAAAATATGATTGTTACAAGAATGACCTCATCCTACTAACAAACACATCTGAAAAAATTGAGAAAATGTGTTTGTTACCACAATGACCTCATCCAACTTACAAACTCAACTAAAAAATTGAGAAAATATGATTGTCACAACAATGACCTCATCCAACTTACAAACTCAACTAAAAAAATTGAGAAAATATGATTGTCACAACAATGACCTCATCCAACTTACAAACTCAACTAAAAAAATGAGAAAATATGATTGTCACAACAATGACCTCATCCAACTTACAAACTCAACTAAAAAAATGAGAAAATATGATTGTCACAACAATGACCTCATCCAACTTACAAACTCAACTAAAAAAATGAGAAAATATGATTGTCACAACAATGACCTCATCCAACTTACAAACTCAACTAAAAAAATTGAGAAAATATGATTGTCACAACAATGACCTCATCCAACTTACAAACTCAACTAAAAAAATGAGAAAATATGATTGTCACAACAATGACCTCATCCAACTTACAAACTCAACTAAAAAAATGAGAAAATATGATTGTCACAACAATGACCTCATCCAACTTACAAACTCAACTAAAAAAATGAGAAAATATGATTGTCACAACAATGACCTCATCCAACTTACAAACTCAACTAAAAAAATGAGAAAATATGATTGTCACAACAATGACCTCATCCAACTTACAAACTCAACTAAAAAAATGAGAAAATATGATTGTCACAACAATGACCTCATCCAACTTACAAACTCAACTAAAAAAATGAGAAAATATGATTGTCACAACAATGACCTCATCCAACTTACAAACTCAACTAAAAAAATGAGAAAATATGATTGTCACAACAATGACCTCATCCAACTATCATCTAGAAAATGTAACCAAAACTTAATCCTTTCCTGTACAAACCCTTTGCATAGCTAATATTTTATACTTGAGAAAACAAGTTTATATTCAAATAATAGCCACTTAAAAATTTACAGATGTAAAATAAAAGCAATTTCTTTTTGTACTAAAATATCTATTACAACATTTGACCTTTTACAAGAAGACAAAATATCAGTTTGGTCAAAATTCACAGAAGTGACTAAAATTTGAAAAGTAGTGCAAAATAAAGCAGTAAACATTGTGAGACAAGAAGACATCAATTAGCCAACAAAGTTATACATAAGCATCTTTCCTACTAAAAGGGGGATTGTGCAGTACATGTAATGGGTTATATAGCCAATATCTTTTGCATGCCAATTTCAGCAAATGCATATTTATTAAATGTACTCTTAAAAGTGGACATTAGGCTTAAATTAGTTTCTTACTTCACAGGGAAATGTTAAATTCATAAATTATATTGGACAGGCAGATGGAAAAAATGATTGATGCAGGAGCAAAATAAAAACAGTACCATACTCCCGTAACAACCCTTGACCTTCATGGATTACTTTGACCTTATGATCAACTGGTGCCCATTTATTCAAGGAACCTAAATCTCATATATAAGTCAAGTTTCTGTAACAGTGTTTGAATAAGAGCAAACTGTGAAGTTTAGGTGTTAAGTTTACAAAAGCCATTGCCTTGATAAGTGACCTTGACCTTGATGGATAACCCTGATCTTACAACCACCTAATGCCTATCAATGCAAGGAACCTGAATCCAAAATATGTTTCTACCAGAGTGTGTTTTCTGTGTTTTTGATTCAAATAAATTGTTGGTGACACAACAAAATTCACCAAGTCATTTTTTTATGATGCAACCTAAATTGAGTTAGAAATACAAACTTTGTATGATGTATTTGATGGCATTGAAAAATCTTTGAGCTAAAATGTACATATTAAGTTCTATCTGCTGCCAGGGAACGGCTTAAATTGAGTGTCGCAGAAATCAGTCAACCCTGTTGTTGTTGTTCTATTTATACGGCTGGTTTATATTCCGGCTTACTGAGCCCAGAAAAAATATATGTAGAAATGCCCGGAAAAGAACTTTTATTGGGATTATATTTTTTCTTTTATTAAAACTCAGTTCAAAGGAAGCAATAATTTTGAATTGCAATTTGAGTCAAGATAAATTAAACCGTAAAACTGCGCCATTAATAATTTTCCTTCTACATGTAATCCTTTGACTAAACATTTTTGAATAGGTAACCTGGACGCTTATATAAACAGACAACGAAATTACTTTTTTTTTGTTTGAATCGGGTTATAAGCCGCTTCCAACAATCTTTCAGTTATATCGCAGTGGCTGGAGCACCTAACAAAGGAATCCTGGTATTTCTCACACCAGTTCTACCATTATATACTTTCCTAGCCTCCAGCTGCTATCCAACATAGGTCTACATGAAATTACGTAATTATGGCAGACAAACCAAAACCAAAAAAGGCTAGCAGATTTTTTTTTTTGCTGTCCCCAAATCTAATAAAAGTCCTGGCGCTAGTAAAGATTCATCAAATATAATTATAATTTGTTTATCTCTTTTATTCCAAGTAATTTGATCATTCTGTCCCTAGATAATCTTTCAGAACAATTGATTTAGTCATTTTCAAAATTGACCCTCCAAAATTCTAAATGACCCCCAAGAAATGATGACGATCATGATGACAGGGGATCATAAATGACCCTAAAAAATCGATCCTGGCATAAAACACTGACAACAGTCTTTGAATAGGAGGGAAATGTTATGACTCTGTTTCAAGTTTACAACTTGCAGACAAACAGACAAACATCAGTAAAACAATATGCTCCTGATTAATCAGATGTGGGGGCATAATTAGAAACTGTTGCAACCTACCTTACAAGTTTTTCTATCACACCAAATGCATTCTAACAGGTTATCATCTACTAATACTATCAATATATTGCCGCTTTCCACATGGGTAAAGATGTCTTCTTGATTTATTGACCTGAAATAAGATTTAGTGAGTAAGAACAAAGCTGTGGTAAGCAACTGGTTGTTCCTTAACTCTTCAAATTATATAAAGCAGATTACCAGAATAATAATTATAATTTCTCTTAAATCCAAAACTGATTATGGAAATTAACTGCTCAGTTGCAATTTGTTTTATGATTGAATATCATATTTAAGGAACAAACAACTCCTTTTTTACCCATTACCAGATGGCAAATTTCTAGACACGTTCAAATTGAAAGAAGCTTCAGAAGACGATCTAAAGTTTATGAAATTTTAGATTTTGTCAAATTTCTGGGTAGAAAACATTGTGTAAAATGAAGAAATTGCTTGCTACAAGAAATTTCTTCCCTTTACACTTTTTCTGAATTGTTTTCTTGAGGGACATCAAGAGTGTCATCGTGTGGGAATTGGTTAATTGCAACTTCATGAAACTTGCAACAAAAATGCAAGCATACTGAAGTTTAGGTAAAAAGGATTCCTCTACAACAAATCTCAACTTCTGACAATTCAAAGGCATTCCTTATGCGCTTTTAGAGATTATCATTGAAAAATGGCTCTTTTGGATAAAAGAAATAGAATACTTGTCTGCTTTCCATGTAAGAACAATATCTTTTCCAAATCATAAACAAAAATAGCTATTTATAGCTTTCATTGTTCACTAGTTGAAATATGAATCAATCTTACTCTGAAACATACAATTAACCACCGTTTGAATATAAGCAAAAACTAGAGGCGCTTGGGCGCCTTATGCGCTCCACCCCTGAAATTACTTATCATTCCTGAGAAATTTGGTTGAACCATCCTGCAGATAATAGCTTTTCACTGTTTACCCTATGTATGGAAATAAGCCCAATCCATTAAAGCAATGTTAACAGCCAATCAATTCCTTTTTAGCAATCTAATAAAAGGGCTACCAAATGATCATTCTGGTCAAATTTTGTTGAAATCCATCAAATGGTTTCTTAGAGGAAGATTTTCAAAATTAACCATATATGGAAATAATTCCCCGCCCATGAAAGCCATGTTATCTGTCCTATCAAAATTCTTTGAAAGAATATTATAAAAGGTCACCAAAGGATCAATCCAGTAAAATTTGGTTGAAATCCATCCATTGGTATCTGAGAAGAAGGTTTTCAAAGTTTTCACCATATATGGAAATAGCCCAGCCCATTAAAGCCACATTTTTCATCCAGTCTTAATTCTTTGAAGGAATCTGATGAAGTGTCACCCAATGAGCATTGCCGAAAATGTGGTTGAAATCCATCTATTGGTCTCTAAGAAGAGGATTTTCAAAGCTTTCACCATATATGGAAATAATTCCCCTCCCATTGAAGCCATGTTTTCTGTCCTATCAAAATTCTTTGAAAGAATTTTATAAAAGGTCACCAAAGAATCAATCCAGTAAAATTTGGTTGAAAACCATCTATTGGTATCTGAGAAGATTTTCAAAGTTTTCACCATATATTGAAACAAGAGCCATGTCGGACATGGCCATCCCCCACCTAAAAAGCTTCATAGTAAACTGAAGCCAGTTAGATTTAGGCACTGTATTTCTTCTGAATTAGTTCGATAATAGCTATTATACTTTCAGAGATATGCTCAGGACAAATCTAAGACTTTAAAACAATGAAGGGCAATAAATCCAAAATAATGCAAGCAAGAGTTGTGGTTCTTGTGCACTGCACTTCTCCACAACCAGATCTATCCACCTATGAAGTTTCAAGTCAATAGCTATTATACTTTTAGAGATATGCCCCGGACAAAATCATAGTCTTTAAAACAACAAAGGGCAATAACTCCAAAATTATGCAAGCAAGAGTTGTGGTTCTTGTGCACTGCACTTCTCCTCAATGAGATCTATCCACCTATGAAGTTTTAAGTTGATAGCAATTATACTTTCAGAGATATGCTCAGGAGAAGTTTAGTGACGGAAGGACGGTATGACGGAAGGACGGAATGATGGATGGAGACCATTACTATATCCCCTTCCTCGAAACGATGGGGGATAATTAGCCCGCCCAATAAAGCCATGTTTTTCATCCCATCGGAATTCTTTGAAGGAATCTGATAAAGGGTCACCTAAGGATCATTCCTGTAAAATTTGGTTGATATCTATCATTATGTTTTTAAGAAGAATTTTAATGCTTTCACCATATATGGAAATTAGCCCCACCTATTTAAGTCATTTGATTAAAATTCTTAGAAGAAATCTGATAAAGGGTCACCCAAGGATCATTCCTGTAAAATTTGGTTGAAATCCATCAATTGGCTTCTGAGAAGAAGATTTTTAAAGATTCCACCAAATATTGAAATTAGCCCCGCCCATTAAAGCCATGGTTTTCATCCGATCAAAATTATTTGAAGGAATCTGATAAAGAGTCACCCAAGGATCATTCCTGTAAAATTTGATTGAAATCAATCAATTGGTTTCTGAGAAGAAGATTTTTAAAGCTTTCACCATATATAGAAAATAGCCCCGCCCAATAAAGCCATGTTTTCATCTGATCAAAATTCTTTGTAGGAATCTGATAAAGGGTCACCTAAGGATCATTTCTGTGAAATTTGGTTGAATTCGGTTCAGTAGAAGATTTTTTAAGTACAAGTTTACAGACAGACAGACGGACGGACGCACGACAAACACATCGCCATGACAATGGCTTGCTGGCTTTCAGCCAGTGGAGCTTACAAAACTATTTAGTCAATGCCTGAGTGTGCACTTTAAACTTCTTGTATCTATGTACTTTTTTTATGAATTTACCCTTAACCATTTACCAGACAACTAAATTCTAGAATGATCTAAATTCAAATAAGTTATAGACAACAATTTTTTGTTGGAGAAATTTTAAAAATCATTGACTTTTGGGTTAGAAATCATTGTGGATAATGAAGACATGTTACAAGCAATTTCTTCATTTTAAACAATTTTTATGCCCCCGCATCAATAAGATTGGGGGCATATTGTTTTACCAGTGTCTGTCTGTCTGTCCATCTGTCTGTCTGCAAAACTTAACCTGCCAACTAAACATTTTCCTATAACTTCAACCCTGATTAAGTTACAATGCTAATATTTGGTATGTAGATAGGTCTCAACAAGGCGCAACTGGGGAAGGTCATTTCATCAAGGTCAAGGTCAAAATTCCAACCCTTTACCCATTTCTAAAGAATTCCTGTTTCAGGGCATAGTTTTTCACAAACACATCTTGTTTTCAGAGCTTTTTTCTAGGAGGCGTCAAAGAGGAATATTGTGTGGAAATAGGTTTATTTATTTTGTACCTTTGCTGTATGTGAATTCCAAGTGAAACTGCATCTTCAAAAAGTTGTGTCACTCTCTTTTCATCTGCTGAAAATTTACTGCTGTAAAAGGCCTGAAACAAAGGATTGCATACAGATCGATAACACTAGCTGAATCCCTTGCTTGCTGAGAAGTTTTTGCAAGGAAAATATAGTGAGAAAAATTACTTATGGCAAGCAATTTCTTTATTCTAGCTTAATTCAATGCTAGCTTTTAGGACATTGAGAAGTTGTTTTTTTTTAATTAAACCTTAAACCAATTTCTTTTTTCTCCACAAAATTTTCCTCTGACAAATGATGCTTCTTCTTCTGATTACATTCATTTGAGCTTGTGCACACATTACAAGTATGTGATTTGTAGACACTGAGCAAACCTGAACAGTCAAGAAATGCATGTAAAATATTTACTGATTGTCCTAACTCTTTCCCACACATTGACACTTTTTGAAGTCCCTCAAGTAAAATACCTGGGAAAAATTGTGTAAAGTGAAGATAATGTTTGGAGAAGGCAATATCAATATTTTCCACAATGTTGAATACCAAGAAAGTTTAAATTGTTGACAGCAGCTCCTTTTAATTTGAACCACTGCAAAAGAATTAGTAAACCCATTTCTTCACCATGATGCTTTTGACATCCCAAAGAAAAATAGTTTTAGAAAAGATTGTGGAAAATGAAGAACTTAATTTTCACAAGCAATTTCTTCATTATCCATTATGGTTTTTACCCCAAAAGTAGTCGAATTCCAACGTTTTATCAGCTGGAATTTTGTCTGCAACATCTTTGAATTTGGACTAGTGGTGAATTTTGTTGCGATGAAATATTATAGGTTAAAATACTTCAGTCTATATCTATCTGTACAGCACATAGACTAACAAGTGGATGTCGTATTGCGATGCAATACAGGAGTCCCCCACCAGATAAAAAAAGTCTTATTTTCCTAACAAAGACCTGGTTTTGACATCTCTAAGAGTAAGCTTAGGAAAACATTGAAAGAAAAGAACAAAATGCTGATAATTAGCATTTCCTCCTTTTTCTTCAATATTTTCTGTACTTTGTTGATCATTATTTTTCTAATAAACAACCTTTATTTTGTCGTCTGAAGCCGCTTTAAATTTACCAATTTGGCCTAGTCTAATTTTTTGCCGTTTTGGAAAGAGTTAACCAAATTTGAACATATGAAGGTGGACATGTTGAAGAAGACAATAGATAAAAGAAGATTATGAAAGCCATGAAGTTGGTAGGTCTAGAAGATATGTTCTAAAAAATCTAAAGGTAAAAATAACAAAGGGCAATAACTCAAAAATTGGGTGTGGCAGAGTAACAGTTATTGTTAATGGCACTTCTCCATAATATGATCAATAATTGTATAAATTTTTAAGATGCTAACACTTATGGTTTAGAAGATATGTAAAGGTAAAAACAAGAAAAGGCAATAACTCAAACAAAGGGTATGGTAGAGTAAAAGTTCTTGTACGTGGAACTTCTCCATATTGTGAGCTATAAGTGTATAAAGTTTGATGTTAATAGCACTTAAAGTATATAGAAATGTGCCGGACAAAAATGTTAAGGTAAAATTAACATAGGGCAATAAATTTAAACAAGAGGGCCAGAATGGCCCTAAAATCGCTCACCTGACTAATGTAAGATGATTCAAAATTGAAATTGGCTCAATGGTTACTGAGGAGAAGATGTTTAAAGATTTCAAAGCCAAAAACTGCCCTACCCTTCCAAGCCCTTATTTGGTCATCAATCAAAATTCTAGAACAACTTTTGAAAAGGATCACTCAAGGAACATTCATACCAAATTTGGTTGAAATTGGCCCAATAGTTACTGAGGAGAAGATGTTTAAAGATTTCAAAGTAAAAAAAGTGCCTGACCCTGCCACGCCCATATTTGGGCATAAATCAAAATTCCAGGAACAACTTTTGACAAGGGTCACCAAAGGAACATTCATGCAAAGTTTGGTTGAAATTGACCCAACTGTTACTGAGGATAAGATGTTTAAAGATTTCAAAGTTAAAAAAACTGCCACGCCCATATTTTGGCATAAATCAAAATTCTGCGAACAACTTTTGAAAAGGGTCACCCAAGGAACATTCATACCAAATTTGGTTGTAATTGGCCCAATAGTTACTGAGGAGTAGATGTTTAAAGATTTCAAAGTCAAAAACTGCCACGCCCATATTTGGGCGTGAAACGAAATTCTGCCAAACAACTTTTGAAAAGGGTCACCCAAGGAACATTCATACCAAATTTGGTTGAAATTGGCCCAATGGTTCCTGAGGTGTAGATGTTTAAAAATTTCAAAGTCAAAAACTGCCACGCCCGGCCACGCCCTTATTTGGGCATAAATCAAAATTCTGCGAACAACTTTTAAAAAGGGTCATCCAAGGAACATTCATGCCAAGTTTGGATGAAATTGGCCCAATGGTTACTGAGGAGAAGATGTTTAAAGATTTCTAAGTCAAAAACTGCCACGCCCATATTTGGGCATAAATCAAAATTCCATGAACAACTTTTGAAAAGGGTGACCCAAGGAACATTCATACCAAATTTGGTTGAAATTGGCCCAATGGTTACTGAGGAGAAGATGTTTAAAGATTTCTAAGTCAAAAACTGCCACGCCCTGCCACGCCCATATTTGGGCGTAAATCAAAATTCCACGAACAACTTTTGAAAAGGGTCACCAAAGGAACATTCATGCCAAATTTGGTTGAAATTGGCCCAATGGTTACTGAGGAGAAGATGTTTAAAGATTCCTAAGTCAAAAACTACCACACCCTGCCACGCCCATATTTGGGCATAAATCAAAATTCCTCGAACAACTTTTGAAAAGGGTGACCCAAGGAACATTCATACCAAATTTGGTTGAAATTGGCCCAATGGTTACTGAGGAGAAGATGTTTAAAGATTTCTAAGTTAAAAACTGCAACACCCTGCCACGCCCATATTTGGGGGTCAATCAAAAATCCGCGAACAACTTTTGAGGAGGGTCACCCAAGGAACATTCCTACCAAGTTTGGTTGAAATCCGCCCAGTGGTTACTGAGGAGAAGATGTTTAAAGAATTGTTGACGACTTCCGACGCACGACGCACGACGCACAACGCACGACGGACAAAAGGTGATACCAAAAGCTCACCTTGAGCACGTTCTGCTCAGGTGAGCTAAAAAGCCGTGATAGAGTAACGGTTCTTGTATACAACACTTCTCTAATTCTGATCTATTTGTGTACAACAATTACAATTGCAATTGAAGTTGCCAGCACTTGGGAATTAGGAGATGTGCTCCAGACAAAACTGTAAAGGTATAAATTATGAAGGGTGTTAACTCAATTAGAGGCGCTTGAGCCTATGTCTCATTCCAAAGGCCTGATTGTACTGATTAAACAAATGGTGTTTTCAGAAATCAACCTTTTCGTTGATTTACAAAAGTCAATTCATTTACCATTTCAGATGAAAAAGTTTTCACAAATTAGACAAAAAAACCTCACTTGATACCATATATCCACAACCTTAAAAGCCATATTGTCAATGAATAAAAATGAATTAATGGAATCTGGAAGAGTCCCCAGAGGATCATTCCAGTGAAATTTAATTAAAATCCATCAACTGGTTACTAAAGAAAAGGTTTTCAAAGGTTTCACCTTATATGGAAATAAGCCCCCCCCCTTTAAATCATTTTTTTCATCCGATCAAAATTCTTTGAAGGAATCTGATAAAGGGTCATCAAAGGATCATTTCTGTGAAAATTGGTTGATATCCATAATCCATAGCCTCATTGTGAGAAAAGATTTATATAGCTTTCACCATATATGGAAATTAGCCCTGTCCATTTATGCCATGCTTATCCTACCATCAAAATTCTTTGAAGGATTCTGATATAGGGTCACCCAATGATTGTTCCTGTAAAATTTAGTTGAAATCCATCAATTGGTTTCTGAGACAAAGAATAAAGGCTTCACCCTTAATGGAAATTAGCCCTGCCCATTAAAGCCATGTTTTTCATCTGTTCAAAATTCTATGAAGGAATCTGATAAAGTGTCACCTATGGATCATTCCTGTAAAATTTTGTTGAAATTCATCAACTGTTTTTTTGGAAGATAGAAAGGTTTCACCTGATATGGAAATTGGCCCCACCTCTTAAAGCTATGTTTTTTATCAAATCAAAATTATTTGAAGGAATCTAATAAAAGGTCACCCAAGGATCATTTCTGTGCAAAGTGGTTGAGTTCTGTTCAGTACTTTCTGAGAAGATTTTTTAAAGTAAAAGTTTACAGGCACACACACACAGACGGACAAATGACGGATACACCGCCATGACAATACTTAGCTGGATTTCAGCAATTGGAGCTAAAAAGTGGGCATGTCAGAGTAACGATTCTTGTACAATGACACTTCTCCTAATTGTGATCTATAAGTGTATAAAGTTTGAAGTTGCTAGCACTTATGGAGATATGTTCTGGACAAAAATGTGACTATAGTTCGCAACTTGTAACTGGTTGGGGACTAATAAAGACTCTTTTAGGCTTGGTTACTTTGTCACTGTGGGTAAGATGGTGAAGCAGAAATTAGAATAGCAGTCTTCTTATATGGCCTTCAAGCAAACTACAAAATTTCATTTACAAAGCTTTCTGCTGGTTCCAACTTTTTTCAGAAATTTAGAAAAAAGGGGTGTCTAATTTGTGCTATTTTTTTTATGAGCCATTGATTTTCAACCTATCAAAAATATAAGCAATTCTGATGCTATGTAATGTAAAATAGAAAATACAAAAATATTCTTATAGTGTTTACAGGATTGTGTAATGATATCCTCAGTTAATGGCCCAGTAGCTATATTGTAATTGACTAATTACAGCTGTCAATCAAAGACTCAATTGACCAATCAAATAGTTCATTCAGACTAAATGCAAACTTTGAAGTCTTACATTGGCTGACAATTATGTGAAGCATTTATGTTGGTTTGGCAATTTAAATGTAGTAAGTACAGCTTATTCCAGCTTAAGTTACCATGTATACTGGTAGGTTGCCAACAAACCATTTATTTGTATTTATCTTACATGATACTGGCAGGAAATTTTGCAAAATAACGCAATTTAATAACTAAATGAAACTTTCTGTTGAAGTCAGTGGGCGTTGCCAGCGGAGCCAGTGGACAGGGCCAAGGATTCTTCAACTCATCATAAATTTTACCATGAATGAAAAGTGTTACATTGTTTTAACCCTTGTCATGCTGATCCTGGAATATTCCTGCCTGATCTTTGTCTACAAAACCTGTGGGTCCTCTGTAAGCCAGAATTGTATATAAGGTCAATTTTTAAACTAAATATTGACCCTGACAACCAGACCTGCTGTGCATTCAGCCGTTTGATTTTAATGTATTTCTGAACAAGGATTTCATTCAGCATGACAAGGGTTAATTTATGTTACACAGCTAAAAATGCTTATTACCATCGAATTGAATGGTCAACTTATTAATGGTGTACTGAGCTCCGTCTTTCAATTTGGACAAATCCAGAATTTCGTTGTTTTGTAATGAGTCAAGCAAACAGACTAAACAAGGATATGAATAGATTGATTTACCTGTTTTGAGTATTCTTTATCTACACCTATGGTTATTGTGCAAAGTTTATGTCGTATGTTGTACTTCTTTACCAAGTGGGCCAGGTCTATTGTCCATATGCTATAAAAAAAGAAAGCAGTATTTCTTTATTCATATACACTAAGTCAGAGTCTTTATCTGGTTGACTATAAAATTTTAAGACTAGTCTATATTCAAAGATGTTTCAGCAGACAGGTTTAAGCTGATGAAATATTAATAATCTTTGCCTTGGTGGGTAGAAAACATTGTGGAAAATGAAGAAATTGCTTGTTACAAGCAATTTCTTCATTTTCCAGTATTTTTTCTGACGCTTTTTTCCTAGGGGTGCCCCAAAGTGGAATTATGTGGGAATGAGTCATCATGATATTGAAGTATTGAATCATATCATTCCAATAATGCACAGAAGCATACACTTTTCATAAAATCTTATGCTTTGATCAAACTCTCAAATTTACATGCCATAGAATTTTATTCAGGAAAAAACTGTGGAAACAGAAGAAATTGCTTGTAGAAGGTAATTTTCCCTTTATCGCAAAGTTTTCTACCCTATATGTAGGCATTTTTTATCTTCCAAAACTTTTACTGAATAATCACAACCCAAACTATTCCTTACCTTTCTCCGCAATTCAACTCCTCTAAATCCACTGTGTAAACTTTTGTGGCATTTTTACCCACAAACCTATCAAAGGAGAAGACGGACATTAATTGGCTTCCACCAATTCCCACACAATCCTTTGTTTTTATGCCCTACAGGAACGTAACATTGGAAAGCATTGTCAGAAAAAGGAGAAATCCCTTGTTACAAGCAATTTCTCCTTTTCTCACTATGTTTTCTACTCTATTTAGTACTTATTTTATATTTTGCACAATCTTTGAATTATTGTCTGCAGCCTCTTTTATATTGGACCAGTCTAAAATTTTATTGTTTGCTTATGGGTTAAGGATTGAATGAAACAAGAGCACTGCAAGCTAATGCTTGTCTTTCGGCTTCTGAGTGCTAGAAAGTGACAAAAGAATCTAAGGTAAAAAAGGGACATAAATTGAATAAAAAAGGGTTAAGTTATCCCCCTTGACACTACAAACTGCTTCTTTGATAGAGGACATATATTCTAATTCAAGTGATGACTTTGGGAAAAACAGAGATATCACAAAAACTTAAAGTTTGTGAACAATTATAAGCCGATGACTACAACAACAACAACAACAACAACAACACATTCTATGACAAGGTGATAGCAATACCTTGGGTTTAACTCTGAAAACAGCTGAGCTAAAAAGACAGACATCAAAATGTTTAATTGGATTTAAATTTTTTTTTTCATTCAAACTGAATTCTACATGATGAATTATTAAACTCAAATGAGAATTTGAGTTTTATGATGTTTGAGTTTCCATATTTTTTCTTAAACCGATTACAAGACGACAAAATTCTAGACTGGTCCAAACTGAATGAAGTTTAAAATAACATTTCAATTCGCACTAAAATTGGAAAATAAGTGCCAAATAAAGTAGAAAACATTGTGAAAGAAGGAGAAATTGCTTGTTACAAGTAATTTCTCCTTTCCAACAGTTTTCAACCATTGTATTTCTTAACTTAGGGTGACAGAAAGCAACATTATGTGGTTTCAGACAATATTTCAACTTGCACTAAAATTTGAAAATATGTGCCAAACACAAGATATTGACACACGATGGACAACTGACGCTGGATGTTGCACACAGCTAGATCACAAACAGACAAACACACTAACTTACACAGAACGAGGTAACTCTATATGCAAGTTGCCATTATATGCTTGTAACAAGTAGTTACTTCATTTTCCACAATGTTTCCAGTACAGAATACAGAGATTTTACCATTTTTATCAATTTAAATTTATCTTCTGCAACTCCTTTCAATTTGTACCAGTTTAAAATTCTGTCATCTGGGAATGGGTCAATAGACGATGAGATTTTCATTCATCGAGATATGAAGCCTAAAGCTTAACCACACCTAGATATGAATCTGTCCAGTGGCTTCATACAGTCTAGTATTACTAATTCAGCTTTTTTATCATACCTCAATGAAAACAAGGTATTGTGAGAAAAGAAGAAATTACTTGAAACCAGTAAGTTTACTTTCTTACAAAAACCTTTACAAACGCCATTAACACAAATAAGTACTTTTTTAAGGAATTGAAATGGATTAAAAATTCAAAAGAATGATTACTTTAACACCATTGAGGCACAAGCTAATCCACAATCCCAGCTATAATTCTGTACAGAAGTGGGTACATTCTGAATCACCCTTGTCCCTTCATCTCTTATCAGACCACTGCTGAATTCTTCCAATGACATCTTATCTGAAGTTATAACAAATAAACTTTATGGAAGTAAACATATGTTTGTATCCTTTTTTCTCCTAATAAACTCTCATTGCATAGCAAAACACAGACAGGGAATTGTTGTTTTGGACCTAATCTTCTATTTTGATTTCTTCCAAATAATCTGTATAATAGAAGAAAATCTTTGTCAATATCAAAGGGGGAAATATCAATTGCATTATAGTGGCAAATTACATTACTGTGGTTACCCTATATTTATACAGGCACATATAACAGAATATTTAAATATCGAGTGAACTTAGTGAACATGCAAAGTTCATGGAGTAACTTTTATTGCTATTTTCTCGCATGCATTTGTTTTGTCAGTAAACAGCATCACATAACAAAACAAAACAAAAACAAAAGAAACACACAACTAGACATTGGCGCAAAGTGGACTAATACCCCCCAACAGCGCTTGTCCATACACAAGTGCTATCCGCCAAAAGGGCCATAACAAAAAACAGACTTTTCAATTAAAGGGCCATAACTCAGTCAAAAATCAATGGACCATAGGATATGCACATGTCTGATTTCTGTGAAATTTGAATAAAATCCATCCACTGGTTGCTGAGAAATTGAGCGAACACGATTTTCACCAAAGGCCCATAACTCCGTCAAAAATTAATGGACCATAACCAAAATGGAATATGCACATCTCTGCTTGATACTGATTATGTCAGTGAGGTTTGAATCAAATCCTTCCAATGGTTGCCTAGAAATTGAGCGGACACAAAAAAGCTACAGACAGATGGACTGACCGACCAATAAGCTGACTCCTATATACCCCCCAAACATAGTTTAGGAGGGTATAAAAATAGCTTTAAACATTGATTGAAAGGGGTTTAATGCCACTTTTAACAGTATTTCAGTTATATTGCTGTGGCTGGAGCGCCTAACAATGGATTCCTGGTATTTCTTGCACCAGTACTACCACTACATTCTTTCCTAGCTTCGAGCTGCTATCCCTCTTGAGTTTACGATTATCCATCCATTTTTAGAGATAAATGTCGGAAAGGATAATTATGTGCTGCAGCCGTGAATCAAACCAATGATATCCTATGGTTGATGATTGGGATTCTGATGCGCTACTGATTGCACTATGATGGCAGCAAAAGCTTTAAACAGATAAAATAAACACAGATATAAACCTAAATTGCAAGACATTGAATACTTCAATTTCTAAATCATTTTTCTTATCATACAGGTTTACCATTTACCTTTGTTGAGAGGTTGAAAGTCTCAGGATGACTTATGTAACCCCTCTTGATTATTAACACCCATGCATTTTATTCTGAGTGAGTGCTGTATTGTTCTTCTCCGACTAGATCATCTGTTCTTAGATTGATTGATAGTTGGTGCACTAATGACATATTCAAGTAGGCTGTTTGAAGGCTCTTTTATTCTCAAAGAGAAAAAGTACTTTCTAATATCTTTCCTGCATGTTTTCGTTTTTTATTTCAATGAATGACCTTTTATATCATATTCATCATTTTCACATTTTCAAAGAATATGTCATGGTTGAGATCTTCTTTTCCATTTAAAGTTTTCAAGCTTGAAGCAAGTCTTCTCTGAATCTCCTAAAGGAAAAACTTTAGTACAAGGCAATTCCAATGTACATTTCAACAATTTTGTGGCACATCTGACATCTCCAAAATTACTTTATGATATCTATAGCTTAAATTTCTTGTTATCACCTGTCGAGTTTGTTGATAACCGATCAGATGATAGATGATTTCATGGTGTAAGTTGCGCGGCTAATCGTAACATGTAGAAATAACACTTTCTACTGAATCTTCCATACCTACTACTTACCTCGGCATAGCAGCTAAAGTTGCCTTTTAAACAAAATTTTGGAATCACCTACTACACCAAAAAATTTCTATAGCACAGAAAGTAAATGGCGACTTTTTGAGTAAGGGAGACAACTTTTAGGAAAGTTAGATTGGGATACACTATATACATCAAATACCATACCAAATTTATATATTTTGGGTTAACGGTAAGCGAATTCAAAACTAGTTTGGTAAACAAACGAAATGATATCAACAACACAAACGAGAACAAAATGTATTTTATTTCAGAGTGTCTTATATGATGTGCGCTTGGTTATTTTCTAAGGCTTTCTCAGCACCATGAATTTATTAGCAAAGGTTTTTAATAAGGGAAACAACTCGTTTTCTTTTTAAACTTTGTACAATCAAATATTGCTACTGATACATCAAGCTAGTCATCTCCTTTTAAATTCTTGATACAATCTCACATAATCTTAGCCAATCAATCAGATCAATATTTTTAAAAGATCTAATATCAATGGTCACCCAATGATCATGCATGGGATATATGTTTGAAACTAAGCGCACCCTTCTCATAATAAACACATTGATAATAAGATCATAATTTAATAAAGATATCTGATAGGGGATTATTCAGGGATCATTCCGGTAAGAATTGTTGAAAATCACCAAGCAGTTTCCGAGAAAAAGATTCTCCATGTACCCTTTTTGTGAATGGAAAAAAAGCCCTACCCGTGAAAAAGTTTTTCACCTCAGTGACCAAATCATCAGAGTCAGTGAGAAAACTGATAAAAGGTAATCCAAAGGTCATTCCTTTGAAATTCTAATGAAATACTGTCCGGATTCTAAGATGGGGTTTTTCAATACTTCCGATCATATTTGAAAATAAGCCCAACCATTAAAAGCCATGCTTCATATCTTTGAATTAGGCTGATGAAGGTCACCTGAGGTATATTCCGGTGAAATTCGTTTAAATTCATCAAGTATTATAGGCAGAAAAATATCTAAAGAATATGTTTTACACGATCCCGCTCAATGACGCTTTTAATGACGCTCCCAAGAATATAAACTTTGGAAAACATTGTCACCGGGCCGGATAATATAGAAATTGCTTGTTACAAGCAATGTTTTCTACTCCAAAGATAGAGAAATCTAAAAATTATAGTTTGAAATTGTCGCATGCAACTCCTTTCAATTTGGATCAGTCTACAATTTTGCCGTCTGTAAATGGGTTAAAGATGGGTGCAATTAGGACACAGCGCCATGGTATGAGCAATGCTGGCTTCTAGCAGTGGAGCTAAAAACTGAACTTCAGTTGTTTTATCAATTTTACCCATGGTCTGTATTAGTCTGACAGTGTAGGGCTCGACAAGAAAGCTTGATTGTATATTTTTAGCCTACAACTTGTAAAGTAACCATTATTTCCGGATTATACATTGGATGTCCCATTGAATCAAAACACAATTTCTGATATAGACAAACATACATAAATACAGACAGACACAATTGGTGGGTGAGTGGATAGATGGGTGGAAGAATTTGTTCAGTCCACTGTGTGTTTGGGAGCTAAATGAATTTACCATTTAGTAATGATTTTTTTAAGTATAAGATATGTATTTTACCTTTATTGCGTATTGACTATGTGACTTTCACTGCCATAAGAAACCTTCACTACCATAACGAAACGGATTGTTTGCTTGTTTGAGTGAGGTTTATCACCGCTTTTAACACATTTTCAGTCATATCGCGGCGGCTGGAGTACCTAACAACGGATTCCTGGTACATCTCGCACCAGAACTACCATTACATCATTTCCTAGCCTCCAGCTGCTATCCCACTTACGTTTATGAGTATCCACCCATTGATGAGAGAAAAATGTCGGAAAGGATATGTGCCGCTACTGGGGATCGAACTCATGACTCCCATGATTGAAGATTGGGATTCTGATGCGCTACCAACTGCGCTATGAGCAGTTACGGCATTGAAAAATATACTATTTGTGGCATCTAGACGTCTTGTATTTACGTTATATTGACGATTTTTAAACAAGGGTACTTATCACTCACCGATACATCTTGTGTCGAAAACTGGCAATCAAATGCACGCATGGATAGGCCTACTATTTTCAGCGTTACGGTAGTGGGCATACATAAGTATACGGGTTCAAATTCGTATTTTCTAAGATCGTTTCCCCCTTTAACAATCCATCAACAAAAACAACATACCCCCTCCCCCAACAAAACAAAACAAAACCCCCCAAAAACACCACCACAAACAAACAAACAAAACCGTGGAGTATTGCATACATCACTTTCTGAAACCCATTCGTTGACAAAAATAATTCATAAGTCACGTGACGGTAGTGGAACTCAAAGCTACGGAACAAACTCCAAACATGAATATTTCCCATAAGGCAAATTATATCTGCTAGGGGTTTCATTCATATCGAAAGAAAATGCTATTCAAACAGTTTTATGCCAGTCGCGAAGTCTCAGGTTTCATTAGCATTGACCAATCGCTGGATTTGCCCACTAACTCATTTTACCACCCCCATCGACTTCAACAGGAAGTCCCACTTCTATTTTAAACGACGTAATTTTTCAAAGGTTATGGCAAGTAGCATGTAACAAAAAGGTAGAATACACGTAGTTGGTTGGCGACCTAGACGTCGTAACTACAACTTGAAAAAGCTGCAGTTACGACGTTTAAGTCGCCTAACCAACAAAAAAAGCTTAACAAAAATGGCGACCAATGTCGGAGTTCAAATGTTAATTCTGGGCTGAATAATTGATTTGATAGGTCGATATATTCCTTGATTGACAGCCGCGATTCGTCAATTGGTGTTTCAGACACGTCAAATTATACACCAACTAGAATGGCTTCGTCTCAAACATTACAGTGTTATGAAGTCATGGCCACATATTTATTATTGCACTTTACACCAAACAAAATGAATTTATTAAAAACACATTTTTCCTTATACATTTACGATATGTTGATAAATTCCTGCTACAGTCTTAGGACACGTTTTGCCCATTTTCTGTAGAAATGCCCAGAAACCAATTTGAGTGCTACTTGGTAATACAGAAGTTGAGTTTAATAATTGACAAGATATCCTCTCCCAGTTACTTGAGTCTTCAACTTCGTCATTATCATGATAACATAAAAATCAAAGAGGTGAAAGCACCGAAAGCACTGGTTGTTGGTCAAAATTTCATTTCAGAAAATTGATTGTATCAGGCTTGAAAGGGACAAACTTTTGACAAGTGGTGTAGACTAAGATAAGACTGCACATTTGTGCAGGCTGGTCCGCTTTGTCTATACCTCCTGCCAAACATTTCCTACTCCGCAAATGTCAGTATTATGTCGTTGGGCTCGCAATGTGTTGTACCTACAGCTTTATTTAAGCTATGGTTATGACATTTTGCACGCCAAACGAGACGATTTAAAATATTGAAGTCATACCGTAGTCCTAAACATAAAATGAATTTGGCTTTAATCGATTTTCCGGAACCCTGAAAAATGTTGATCTCACCCCGGCCCATGTTGTCGTACCAAGGACAGCGAACGTTCTACTTATACGATATTAGAGAAAATGATGATCTCGATATCTCTTTACCCGTGAGGATGATCCCGCCCCTGCAGTTGTGTACCTGTAGTTCATACGCATTTTATCTCCCTTTATTACACGTCAGTCTTTTTTTCATTTTTAAAGTGGTTGTAAGATCATTTTAAACGATATACTGTACTTTCATTTTCTTCTTTCATAAAAAGGATCTATGATTATTTGAATTTTACAATGTACATATCAGTATTGTCATATTACATTTGCATCTCAAAGCCTGTGAAATAAGCAAATGAAAATGTCATAATAATTACCATTTTCATCCGGCTTGTACGGACATTGGGTGATCACAAATATTAATTCGCTCACCTGAGTTAAAGAACTTAGGATCAAATTTTGTATCGCCACACGGCGAACAAATAATGAGGTAGATCAATATCACAACTTCTTGCTAGAATAAGAGCTTGGAAAACGTTTCCCCATTTCTACACGTTAGGCGGACCCCCCTTCCTAGTGTTAAAATTTCTTGTAATTTTGAGATTCTTGCTGTTCTATGGTAATGGAAAACTAGTGTTCTATTAAGCTCAATTCATCAACTTCCAGTGCGTTGCTTCACCAACCAGCAATGTAAATTAAAAGAACGAGACAATAACAACATACGTCTTTCTTGGGCGGCGTATGAATATTGTTATGACAGAATTGTACAACATTTAAACTTGAGAAAAAAACCGTTCATTTCATCCCCACAAACGAATTGGGAGTGGGGGATGGGGGGGGGGGGGGGCATCAGCTTGTACGTCGGTCGGCTGTGAGGTGGTTGGGTGCTCTACCCGCAAAATTTTGTCCGGACAACTGCTCCTATAGTTTCAGCCCAATTTACTTGATACATGTATTTGGCAGAAGTGTTCATTAGCAGTCGTAGATGTGAAAGACCTAGATTAAATAAAACAACCCCCCCCAAAAAAACCAGAAAAAAACAAACAAGCAAACAATCTCCCCCCACAAACCAACCCCCCCCCCCCCCACCACCAACAACAACACAAACAACCCAACAAAACAAACAAACAAAAATAGATAAATAAATAAAAATAATAATAATAATAATTAAAAACATCAACAACAACAAACAACAACAACAAAACAAGAATTACTGAGTTATTGCCCCTTTATTTGACTTATAAGTATTTGACCTGATAACTGCTACTCTTGCTTCAGTCGGATTTAGATGACCCTTGGCACATCACGCTAGTATCAGAGCCTATAAGCATCTCATGTCGCCTAAAATGTGTTCGTAAGCATGTCCGTAGATATTTCACAAATTCTTACTATTCTTATTTTGCAAATGTCAAGAAGAACGTTTGCTGAATGTGAGGTTTAAGCGCATGGCCCCGATTGACTGACTACCAATCAAGTTATCTGGTATGAGTATCTGTATAAAAGAGCCGCCGTCATAGCGCGCAGTTGGAAGCGCGTCGGACTGTCAATCTAGAGGTCCCGAGTTCGATCCCCGACGGCGGCACTCATCCTTTCTGACTATTTGTCTCTCACCAATGGGTCGATAATCGTAGACCTATGTTGGATAGCAGCTGGAGGCTAGGAATTGATGTGATGGTAGTACTGGTGTGAGAAATACCAGGATTCCATTGTTAGGTGCTCAAGCCGCCGCGATATAACTGAAAGATTGTTGAAAGCTGCGTAAAACTCCATTCAAATCAAACAAAAAAATCTGTATTAAAGACACATCGCGAATCAAACTACAAATAGCAAAATTTGACCACGTCCAAGAACGTACTCAAAACTGGTTATTGATTGTATCGTCGGTATTCTACCAAAACCTCGCAACTATACTTTTAAGTTGCAGGTTTTGATAGGACACCTCCGATATCATTGTTCCAAAACGTTGAAAACACAGGTTGAATAAAGATGCATCTGCGACATTTTGGTTAACCAAAGACGATATCTGATTCCCTTTTAAAAAAGACACCACTCTTCCCATAATAAAAATTCGGGGAAAAAACCTTTATTTTTGACTTGATCTATTTGGATATTCTTGGGCATCAGCAACTCACACCTCACGATCTTTAGGAATATTCCGTGTTCAGCATGACAAAGGCTAAACCTTGAAATGGAAAATTTGCATTTTAAAATTTTCGTTCTTGATCTACATTACTGATCCAAAGATTACCTACTTCTCAAATTATGGATTTCAGTTTTTCGTCGTTGGACGCGCAAAATGTCGTAACTACAGCTTTATTTAAGCTGAACTTACGTTATTCTGCACGTCGAACGACAAACATTCAAGTCATACAGTGGCGTCCTGGCAGGCGCTGGGCGATCTGCGCCCCAATAATTTGCCGAAAAAGGATCTGACCCACTGGTTAAAATTGCCGATTCAGTAAATGAAATATCTAAAGAGCTTATTAGGATACATTAGTCCTCAACACATAATGAATATTGCTTTACTCGATTTTCTGGAACCATGAAAAATGCTGATCTCATCCCGCCTCCGCAGTTGTATACGCATTATTAAATGACCGTCTATTTTTATTATTTTTTAGAGTGTTTGTTAGGTCATTTAAAAAATACACAGTATTCTCATTTCTATTTTTTATAACATGGATTTATGATTATTTGAATTTTACAATATACACATCTGTTTTGCCATATTAAATTTGCATCTCAAAGCCTGTGAAATAGCAAATGAAAATGGGATAATAATTATTATTTTTCTTCGGGCATTACGGACATTGGGTGATCACAAATATCAAATCGCTCACCTGAGTTGAAATACTGAGGTTTTAATTTTACATCGCCACACGGCGAACAAATAACAACGTACATCATTATCACAAGTTTCAGAAAGAACAAGAGCATGGAAAGAGTTTCCCCATTTTCATATGAAAGGCGGATCTCGCAGGTTTATACCAACCAATTGATTCATTTAAACAGGAAGAATTAGTTTGAACTTCGCAATTCATTGGAAATAGCTTGTGTTTATGGATGTCTTAACATTTTCCTGTTCAAACTCTGGTTTTTACGTCCCCGTGATTTTATAATTGAGAAAATAAGAAATTTCTTCCTTTTCTACAATATTTCTACCCTACTGAATGGTTATTTTTCAAATTAAATCCACCTTAAATTTTCGTCTGCAAAACCTTTGAATTTGAGCAGGTCTACAAAATAGGAAAGGGTTTAATTTTGTAGCTACAACTTATTTAATCCGCAGCAACGGCTATTTGTTTGCCGACGGACGATTTGCGTTTTGTTCTAGGTCTCTGATTATTCACGTGGCTCCAAGAGTCAATCCTGTATCATGCTAACTATGGTATAGGGTAAACTAGTGTCTAATCCAATTCCAGGTGCTTAGCTTCACCAACCAGCGACGTGACTTAAATAGCAATTGAGATTCCTTTTGTGTGCGAAATTACTTCCTGAATCGGTGATTATTTACATAATAAGCTTGCTTAATAAGTACATGTAATAGTAATTCTGCGAATAGACATACGAACAAACCGAGATGATACCAACATACGTCTACCCTGAACTGTGTATCAACATGATGACTGTAATACAAAGCTTAAACTTTAGAGTAAAAGTTATAACCCTGGAAAGGAAGCTGGCGTGGGTGGGGGTGAAGTGTGGGGCGTATACTGGAATCAACATGTCGTTCTGTCGGTTTGTCCGAACAACCCCTTATACAGTTTTGGTCAGACTCACTTTATACTTGACAGAAGTTTCATTATGAGTTTAAGATATACAGGATGCAATTTTGGTGAAAATGCTCTAGAAATAATAAGTTATTGTCCTTGATTTGACTTTGAACATTTTGTCTCCCCCTCTGTTTCAGCCCGATTCTCTTGATACTAGATAGAAGTGTTCATTAGGAGTTGTAGATGTGCAAGATGTAATTTCTTTTTAAAATTCTATCAAGAATGAATGAGTTATTGCCCCTGACTTGACTTGAAAAAACTTAAAGGATTCCATAACTTTTGCAACTGATTCAAAGACGCAAGTTTCGCATGACCATTGAACTAATGATTAACCCTTTCCCTTTTTAAATTTTTTTAGACATGTCCAAATTAAAAGATCTCGTAGATGATAATGAAAAAATGATGCATCTTGAAATGAAACCATCCTATGTGGCAGAAAATATTATGGGAGAAGGAGAAATTGGTAGTCACAAACAATTTCTTCTTTTTTCACAATGATTCCCAAGTATAAAATCACGTTTAGGTAAAATACTAGGTTTGTACAGGAAAGGGTTATGGAGGTATCGCCTCTGAATTGACATTACTGAGTTATTATCCCCCTGACATGAATTATAGGGGCGGCAGTATTTGACACCTTTTGTTATAGTTATTCTAGGTCTGTTTGAAATTGAATTACTGAAATTTGTAGACAACCATCCTCCGTTTTCTCTTGAAATGTTTAGAATGATCCAGAACTATTGGCTTAATTGGCTAGTTTTCTGACAGAATTGTCCCCCTGAATCTACGAAAGTGCTTTGGTTTTCTTTAAGGATGAGTTCCTTTTTGGTTGCTTTCAAAGGAGCACATAAACTGCAATGATCTTAGCAGTTAGTAAATAACGCAGGCAGTTTATACGTTTAAGCCAACGAAATAAACACTCCAATCAACGAGGAAGACAACCTGCCGATATAAGTATTTGCTATCCCCGAAATTTAAATAAAGCTTTAAAGGGGGGAGGGGGTCTAGTTTTGTTAGAACGAGCGTAAAATGCAGTCATGTTTGGAAGCTTGGCATCATATTAGTTGTTAAAAATGGACAAAAAGTCCTACTCTTTATCCCTGGGTCCCCCGATGTTTCACTTGCCGCTAGACAAATCACAAGACCAAGTTTTACAAAAACTAGCCTACAGACTTCACGATTCCAAGATTTCATATCAATAAAGAAGTCAAGGTCAGTTTAGTATTTGATAGACGGCCGTCTCAATTCAATGTGATGGACACACGTCACCATTTTGAACTGCACAGTGATGCTTGATTGTCACTTGCTAAAAATCTATAAGGGAGATCTTGGAAAGTAAGCAATCAATGATAAGAAAAGAGGTGACGACTTTCATCACGTCTTGAAAGTTATTGATGCTTTGCTAAACCGCGATTGGCTTTTAAAAAAGCGTGTTACATAAATGAATTACGACATTCCGTTGAATGTACCTTGTATATCAATGAAAGACAGATCGCTTTTATTCACAGGACAAGGTGTTTATTAAAGTGTGAAGTTTTTTTCTAATCATCGTAGAACGGTTTGTGGGTCAGCGTTCTGCCGTAAGATTTTGCAGTCAATCACTGTATACATTGTCCTTTTTAAGCCATGATTGTTTATAAGATTGATTTACAAAAGATATTTTGACCTTTACCCAAATCGTCATGTGATTTTATTCAGTATATCAAGAGTTTAGACGCCATCCGCATTAACAAAGTTCTTTTACAATAACTACACGGATGTCACATTTCTCCTGGTTCATGACTTTGGACATAATGAGAATAATGGAAAATGAAACAAGTGTATCAACACACTTATCGTTGCATGTACTCTTTGAACACCACAAATGATTAGGCTGAAATATCTCGGTATCTTGTTAATTCAAATTATGAATGGTCCTATACTCTTTTTAAAGATTTTACATTTCATAATTCTTAGTATGAGACTTAACTCATAACAAATCGACAATATCTTAGATTGGTCCAAATTCAAAGCTCACGCCGACGGCATTTCTGGTTGTGGTAAAATCGGAAGATAATTGAAAAATAGGATAGAAAACATTGCATGAAAAAGTCAGATTGCTTGTCACAAGCAATTTCTCATTTTCCATCAAAGTTGTCTATGACTGCATTTCTTCAGGGCGTTAGAAAGCACCATCGTGTGGTAATGGGTTAAATAAAATGGAACAAGAGGGCCATTGGCCCGCTCACCTGAGTCAATGACTATAGGAGTAAAATAGCACAGATGACCCTATTTTAGCAAAAAGTAACCTGTTACCAAATCTTGTCTGTGAAATCAACAAAAATTCTTATTTTTTTTTAAATGTATTTGTGCAAGAAAAGTAGAAAATAAACTGAAAAGAAGATGTGTTTATATTAGACCTAACGACTTAGTTTTTGACCCCTTGTGACCTAATATCGACGAGGATTTTTATAGAGACCAACATTCTGAATGACAATTGACCCAAAAATGTGGCCTCTAGAGTAAAAAGCAGTTTGTTTCTAAGATTTACCTTGTTTTTGATCCGAAGTGACCCAAATTTCAACATGGTTGAGATATTTTGGAAGTAGAAATTCTGACCAAATTTCAAATGAGTCGAAAATATGGCCTCATGATTGTTAACAAGGTATTTCTCATGTTTGACTTAGTGACCTAGTTTTGACCCCGTGTGACCCAAAGTATAAGTAGGCCAAATATCATGTACACAAACTTTCTGACTATTTACCAAACCAATTGAGCAAGAAATGGGGCCTCTAGAGTGCACATAAGGTATTTCTGCGATTTGACCTAGTGACCTATGTTTGAATCCATATAACCAAAATGTAGAACTTGACCGAGATATCATGCCGTCATATATTCTGATTAATTATCAATACATTTAAGGCAAAATGTGACCTCTTGAGTGGACGTTAGGCTTTTCTAAGATTTGATCTGGTGACCTAGTTTTTGGCCCAACGTGGACCAATATTGATTTTGTCCGAGGTTTGATGAAATAAAACATTCGGACAAAGTTTAAAGACCTTTGAGCTAAAATTTTCGCCTCTACACTGCACACAATATGTTGACACACGACGGAAGAGGGAAGACGGATACACTTTATGATCAGATGAGCCAAAATGGCATATTTCAACCAAAAGCACCAAGCCCTACTGACTTTGATTAATATCAAGTTTACCAATATATCGCCGGTGTGACTCTAAAAACTCATAGCTACAGCTTAAATCAAGATATGAAGGGCGTGTTTATTTTGAACCCCACCTGTCAAAAGTCATTATATTACCCTTTCAGCAATCTATTCTATATTAGATACGACACGTAAACTATGAACAAATCTTAACATTTATTGCTAAAGTTATCTCAACCCCATACTATTATGCTTTTTGATGCCCCTTGAGCGAGATATAGATAGATAAATGGATGGATAGATAGACATATAGATAGATAGATATATAAAGACAGGGAGAGAGAGAGAGAGAGAGAGAGAGAGAGAGAGAGAGAGAGAGAGAGAGAGAGAGAGAGAGAGAGAGAGAGAGAGAAAGAGAGAGAGAGAGAGAGGGAGAGGGAGAGGGAGAGAGAGAGAGAAAGAGAAAGAAAGAGAGAGAGAGAGAGAGAGAGAGAGAGAGAGAGAGAGAGGGAGAGAGAGAGAGAGAAGGGGGAAACAAGTTAACAGGCAGATTTTTCATATCCACAACGTTTTCTACCACCCCCCCCACCCCCCACACTTATACACCCAAAAAATAATTCCAACTACTAAGTATTTCGTCTGCAACTTCTTTCGATCTGGACCAGGCTAAAATTGTGTCGCCTTTAACTGGGTTATTAAATGAGGTAACTTGATAAAAGCTTAGTCAAATATGAGGCCCAAGAATTATTGAGGCTGATGCCGTTCAAAGATAGTCGGATTACCTACTGTAAAATGTGTTTTAAGCCCAATATCAATCTCGATTACATATAATACATTTTTTTTAAAAATGCAATACTATCAGAGATATCTATGCTGATTTTTTCTTATATGTACAGTTCACATATAAGAACTTAGGACTAGAATTTTAATTCCGTTGTCAACTTTTGGCGTAACGGAATTGCATCTGGGATTGAAAGGATTTTCAGAGTAAACGTATTTAGCGGTTGATGGAGCATAAATCGTTAATCTAGAACAGTAAACACATATCCTACGATACGAGACACAATTCATTAGATAAGTAAAATCTCCTCTGGCCAATGGGGTTTAGCAAATATCAAACCGATATCAAATTGCTCATAGAAAGCCAACCTAGCATTTTTAGCTCACCTGAGCACGAAGTGCCCAAGTAATCGTCCGTCAAAGATTTCTTTGAACGACATCTCCTCCCTGGGGCAGCCGCAGTCGGTAGAGAATCAGACTCCTAATCTTCAATCATGGGATGTCAGGGGTTCGATCCCCGGCGGTGGCACAAATCCTTTCTGACATTTGTCTCTCACCAATGGGTGGATAATCGTAAACTTAAGTGTGATAGTAGCTGGAGGCTAGGAAAGGATGTGAGAAATACCAGGAATCCATTGCTAGGTTCTCTAGTCGCCGCGATATGACTGAAATACTGTTAAAAGCGGCATTAAACCAAATTCAATCAATCAATTAACAAAACCACTGGGCCAATTTGAATCAAATTAGGCAGAAATGTTCCTCAGGATCAGCAAGTAGTCCCCTTTCAAAGTAGCTAAAAGAATTGAAAACCGTTGAAAACTCTTGTTGCCATCGCTACAAAAGTGAATTTTTAAAATAATTTTTTAAAAATCTTCTCGTCCTGACCCAGAAGGCTTAGAGCCTTGATATTTTGCATGAAACATCAGTATGTTGACCTCTTAAAAAAGAGCTAAAATCGTGACCCTCGGGTCCCTAGGGGTGGAGTCCCAAGGAGGAGGGTAATAAAGTAATAAAGAACGATTTACATGTCCTTCCAAACTATTGGGCCAATTTGAACCAAATTCGACAGAAATGTTTTTTAGGTGGTCCCCTTTCAAAGTAGCTAAAATAATTAAAATCCGTTGAAAACTCTGGTTGCAATGTCAAAAAAAAGTGAAAATTCAAAGTAAACTTTAAAAACCTCCTTCTCCTGACCAAGAAGGCGTAGAGTTTTGATATTTTGCATGAAACGCTAGTATATTGACCCCCCATTTGAAAATTGCTAAAATTATGAACCTCGGGTTCCCAAGGGGTGGAGTCCCAAGGGAGGGGGGTATAAAGACATAAAGAACGATTTATAAACGACATCTCCTCCCAAACCACTGGGCCAATTTGAACAAAAATTCGGAAGTAATATTCCTTAGGCGGTCTCCTTTTTAAATAGCTAATTGAATTGAAATCCGTTAAAACTTTGGTAACCAAGGCAATGAAAAGGACATTTTAAAATAATCTTTGAAAAATCTTCTCCTCCTGACCCACAAGGCGTAGAGCCATGATATTTTGCATGAAGCATCAGATCGTTAACCTAATGTATGCAGAAAAAATAATAAATTACATGTTTAAACATACCATATTAGGCTAAACACCATCGATTCTCAATGAAGACGGTGGCTACGAGTGCCACAACCATTCCATGAAAGATAAAAGGTTTGAAGAGAATGGATATATGTCAAATATATACATATACAAATGAATACGAAACAAGATTTTAATATTTGATTTATGAGGTCGAAAGGTTTTCTGTCTTGGACTTAACAATTATCTAGTATAAGCGTATTAAACCTCGTTTGAATTATATATCTCCGAGGAGCGGAATCTTGCCTTCGTTTATAGAAATCAAGAAAACGAATAGGCCTGCCAAATCATAGTACATTATGAATAGGAGTCTCATTACCAAACCATAACCTATTCTTTATAGAATTCTTCTTTCCAAAAAAATACGATTATTTATAGGCAAAATTTAATAAGATGCCTGTAAAAACTACACTGTAAAGTATAAAATAATGAAAAACCAATAAGTATTAACCTTAAATCATTTTCAACCCATTACTTAACAACCAAAGTTCTGACTAGTCAAAATTGAGAGAAGTTGCAAACGACAATTTCTATTTGATAAAAAATCATTGGGGAAAAGAAGAAATCACTTGCAATTTTTCTTCACTATCCATAATGCTGTCAAAATTTTGCATATTCTAAGGTGCTAACAATCGGTATTGTGTGAGAATGGGTTAAAGAAAGTGTAAGTTATTGTACTATTAACCCATTATAACCAGACAACAAAAATATGTACAGGCCCAAAATGCTTAATGTTAAAGCTAATAAAATACAAAGAGGAGAAATTATTTGTACGTAACTCATTAGTAGTTTCTCCTTCTTACGACATTTTTCCCAAATAGACTATCAAAGGTTCACTTCACATGGATAGGAAGGGGTCAAACGCGTTCCCATAGCAGTTCCTAGTTTTGGAAGATAGTCTCTTTCATCAAATTGGATGTGGTTTTTCGTTAAAACAATTTCAATTGATTCCGAAATACAATTAATTGAATTTTCTGATTTGCAGTCCTGTTTAAGGAAATACTGACATGCTTAGATACAACGTACACCAATTACTCATAGTGTATACCTTCGAACATACAGAAACAAGAATGTTGAAAAATGCATTTCGTTATCAATACAAAAACTTCTAACTGAAAAATAATATAACTTAATAAAATCGCAATAAGAAATCAAGGTTTACAAATATCTTGCTTCAAGGAAATTAAAGACCTATTCAAGATCTGTGGACTACTTAGGTCTTGTTGGATTGTTTGTTTGAACAAGTTTTAACGCCACTTTTAAAAGTATGTCAGTCATATTGCGTGGCTGGAACACCTAACCACTTATCCCTGGTATTTGTCTCACCAGTCTCCAGCTGCTCATCAAACTAGTGGAGAAAATAACAGGTCTTGATGGAAAATTACTAAAATTCTTTAAAAAAGATGAATAATCAACGGAATCTGGAATGAATTGATAATGACTCCGCTGAGATTAGCAGAAAGACACATTTGCAAGTATATCTTACCGGAAAATTCACAAACTTGAAATTATAATACCTATTTTGATGCTATTCAATTACAAATTGAAAACAGTTTTATGCAAAAGATAAAAATATCGACAATAAATAACAGTTCTTAAAACAATAACTGTCATAAAGAACATAAAGAAACATTTTCTGTATATAGATTCCTATAAGAAAGTTGTGAATAAGCTCTATTGTAAGACCATCAAACAGTTTATTCACACTGTCAACCTCAAGAAATGTTTTCGACCACAACAGCAACATAATCAACATAGTCTGTAAAGATATCTTTAGCCGAAAGTGGAGCGACGCATGGAAAGCTCTTCAGCATTCGTTCTCCTGTTGAAGGGCCAGCAGAAGACAGGGTCATCATTATGATCAAGCTTCAAAAAACTGTCAGTTATTTCACTTAAAGGAGACTGTCCCTTCCTCGTTTGGAAGCGCTTGCTTATTTGAAACCCCTGTAACCGTAGAATACTTGTGCTGGAAATGATTTAACTAAGGCTCCAGAATTAACTTTTGTTGAAAGAGAATAATTATTGCAGGTAAAGTCAAAAGAAGACGAGTTTTTTTTGTGTGTGCAATTTTATTTTTGCATTTTTACAAAAAAGACTAGCTCACATGACTTTGCAAATATATCTTTTATACAATTTTAACAACCGTTGTTTCTTTAATTTGTATTGATTTAGCTGCATTGGCATAGAAATCAGAAAATACGATAGATCCTCCATGCATTTTAGAGTATTTTTTTCTTTATTTTATTGAGAACAATTACAGTTAGTAAAGAGGTGCCCTTTAATGTAATTTGACATTTACTAATGTCATGTTATTTTTCCAGGCTGTCACAACGGTGGCATCGAGCACCCTTCTCGCATGTTTTCCCAAGTAAATAGCAAAAGGGATTTAATATGAAAGGTTAGCTTTAAAATAACTACTTTTCTTAATAGATTTTTGCCTGATGGGGGTATAAATGTATGTTAACACAACAGTGTTAGTTTTATCTTTACTGCTGTTTCGGTCTGGAGATATTCTTTTTGCATGATCAGTATTATTTCGTGACTTTATCCTTCACTGAGACGTCCTCAAGATAATGATGCCGGATTATTTCTAGGCAAGAATGTAAAAGTAAAAAATACTGTTTATATCAAGGGCAGATAATTCACCCCAACCATCCCCCAAACAACTTGAGGGATCAAAATGATATTTAACAAAGAGATTCAGTGTGATAGGTTCATTCCAAATGAAAGTTGCGAAGGATAAGCAAACTCCTAAACACTAAGTCAAGAGCAGACAATTCCTAAATGACTTAGGGGTTACAATAACTTTTGTTTCGTGCCCAACTAGACACCCTAGACATTTCATGGAAGCTAGTTTAAGTTCATTCCAATCGAATAGTTAGGATTAGTTGCAATCACAAAACACTGCCACTCAAATCTATTTTATTAAGTAAAGGGCAGATAATCAATGTAATCATTGACCTTGTAATGTGCTTATGTGAAAACTGAAAAAATGTTTATTCCCTCGGGCTTGTACATGTATTAATGTAAATGATTACATTTTCTAAGTGGAATATAACAATAAAGCATGTTCTTTGAAAACAGTGCATTTTTTATAAGATCCCTATACTCGGGAGCTTGACATACTGTCAACATGCTGTTGTGTATTTTAGGTCTAGATATTTGATACAGCTTTTACTACGATAGAATATACTTACTTAAAGATAATTTTGAAATATCTTCTATAGAAACAACATCTTCTTGAGTTCAAACTATGATATTTCCATTATGTTTGGTACAAACACTATTAGGTTTAACACTGCAGTTGTATCAATACTCACCCCGTCAATTTTTGTGCAACAGTTCAACACATATGTGTTTCAAATGTGTCACACTTATGTGTTATTGGATATTCTATACCAATTGGGTGATTTTAGGAGTTTAACGACAAACAATATTTTGTAAAACGACACTTTGACATTTAGAAACAAGCTTGCATGAATTTACGCAAGTAATGAAAGGTAACCACACTTCAATACTATTTTAGTCCAAGTAATCGAATGCATTAGATCGTATGTTAAAACTTATTACCAACACTACCGACCAAAATCGATTACAGATCAAAGAGTTAGAACACTGGTGTTTAACAAAGGTGTGTGTGTGTGGGTGGGGGGGACTAGGTCTTGAATTGTATTGGTTTTACAAAATAAAATGGAAAAGGGGCTTTAATGTGCCGGACTTCAGCGCAGGAGTCCACATGTCCTTACTTACTGAAATTTGCCTCTCACCAATGGGTGGATAATCGTAAACCTAAGTCGGATAGCAGCTGGATGCTAGTAAAGGATCTAATTGTGGTACTGGTGCGAGGTATACCAGGAATCCATAAAGGTACTCTAGCCGCCGCGATAAGACTAAAAAATGTTTAAAGCGGCTTTTAACCCAATCCAAAAAAAAGAAAAAAAAAAATAAACCATTTGATTACATGTATAATGTTCGTTTTTGTTGATTTTTAAACTTTACCAGCTTAACGGCCCCGATTCTCCTCCCAGCCCTACAGGGACGGGTGCCTGGCCCCACCACCTGATAATTTTTCAAGTTGTATGCTTGCACTGAATGAGCAAAACTGCACTTATTGTTTCCATGGGCAATCTCCCATAAACTGGCCACGCCCACTAAGCTTCGACAGGAAGTTCCTCTTAGATATTAAACGGCATTATTTGCAAGTTCTATGGTCAGTAACATGTGACAAAAAAGTAAAATAGTTGGTTGGAATGACAACGCTGATGCGACGTTTAAGTCGCTTACACCTACAGAAACGCTTCAAATAAATGAGGGCTAATGTTTGACTTCAAGTTCATTTCTACTCTAAATGAATTAAGATAATTCTTTAATTGACAGTCGCGATACGTCAATTAGACACCGAATCTCTTTAGCCAACATAAAAAGGAAGATTCGAGCAAGGTGACACGTTGAGCTTAATACCACTGATATACCCTAGCATAGAACCGATTGTGTACAACAGACGGCTTAGAAGAAGCATTAAAACACAAAAAAGGACCTTGATATATGACTTTGTAATAGATACGGGACACAACCTGCCAAAAATAATTTTCTTTCTATTGTAACGATATAAATATAATTACATGTATATATCATTATACGTTTTTCACCCGACCTAAATGCTTTAAGGGAAAGGCCAACCAAGAATCTTTCCTGTGATTTTTTTTTGAATTCTGTTTAGTACTTTCTGAGAAGAAAATTTTAAAGTAAAAGTTGACGGACAGACGGGCGACAGACACCATATCACGACAAAAGCTAAATGGCTTAAAGCCAGTGGAGGTAGAGAGAGAGAGAGGGGGGAGAGAGAGAGAGAGAGAGAGAGACAGGGTCACAGAGAGAGAAGAGGGTCCTGATTTCGAAAAGTAAATTCGATATCAGCAAAGATGGCATCGAAACTCGTATTATTGGCCTTCATTTATCTTTACAGTCTTCATATAGCAGGTGAGTACGTATTTTAAAATTTCTCATACGATTGTTTTTCAAATCAACAAAACAATAACATCATCATCATCTACAACAACAACAAAATCCAGTTCCGATTTACACATCTATAACATTAAAAAAGATATGACATTCGGTTTATAGCTCAGCTGTTCTAAGAAAAAAACGTAAGCATGGTAACAGAGGTAAATATGTCCTCACACGCCAGAAAAGCCGCAACTGTCCGTTTACATCATAGTTCCGTATATGCTCATGCTAGACGCCATTGTTTTCCAACCAAAATGACCTTTTTTTTGGGGGATATTTGTTTGTTTTAATGGGGATTAATTCCACATTTAACAGAATTTCAGTCAAATCGCGGTGACTGGGTCACCTAACAATGGATTCCTGGTATTTTTCCCACCAGTATTACCACTACACCCTTTACGCGCCGCTGTCTGCCCTCGCCACTTAGGTTTACGATTACCAACCCTTTGATTGGAGAAAAAATGTCGGAAAGGATATTTGCCGCGACCGGTACCAATGGTTGGATAATCGTAAACCTAACTGGGATGAGCAGCATATATGGAACCATGATGTAATCGGACAAACGCTCTAGCCGCCGCGATATGACTAGTAGATATGCTGTTTCAAGTGCCGTTAAAGCAACCAATTCAATGTTGAAAATTTACAGATCACCGCAGTCAACAAACACACACAAACACACACCACACACGCACGCACATACACACACACACACACAGAGAGAGAGAGAGAGAGAGAGAGAGAGAGAGAGAAAGAGAGAGAAAGGGAGAGAGAGAGAGAGAAAGAAAGAGAGAGAGAGACAGACAGAAACAGAGACATAGAGACAGACAGAGAGAGACAGACAGATAGACAGACAGACAGAGACAAAGATATTTATCTAATTAACTTTGATTGGAAGTGCAATGTTGATCTCCAACATTCTCACCAATAATAACTTAGTAATTTAGTAACATTATAATTCAGCAAGTAATTGATCAGTGTTTTATACGTATAAAAATATTTCGTAAAAACGGTGGCAGTATAATGTGAAATACATCTATTGGTTACTCAACTTAAATTTCGATTATTTCAATCTCTATCTTATCTAACAGATCGCAAATATCAATTTAAGAATTAACCGACCAATCAAATCATTCATCTACTGCAGGTAAACTCCGTCATTGGCCGACATTTATCTTAACATTTTTGATGAATTGGCGACTTAAACATCGTTACTTCAGCTTAATCAAGCTTTAGTTACGACGTTTTGATCGCCAAACAACCATTGAAATTTTATTACATGATTCGGACGATGAAATATGCACTATAACGCCGTTTGATATCTAAGTGGAACTTCAGCGTGACTTACCAGCGATTTGTCATTTATCATGAAAAAATACCAATAATACATTTGGTATATGATCATAAATAATTTGTCGAATATAAACGGTCAAAAAAGACGGGGGGGGGGGAAGGTGAAAAGCTAAATAGATCGGGTTTGTTTTACCATCCGACAGCAAACTTAGTAAGATCTTTATATTCAACATTGTTGATAAATATTCCAAATAGATTGCGCAATTCTTTCTATCGACTTCATGAGGATATGGATGTAGCAAGTTATCACCACTTAATCCATTCTCACACAGTGACGCTTTTAAACGCCCCTGAATATGAAAGCTTTGGAAAACAATTGTGAAAAATGAAGAAATTGCTTGTTACAAGCAATTTCTTCATTATCCACAATGTTTTCTACCAAAAAAAAAAAAAAAAAAAAAAAGATTTTAAAGATTTCATCAAATTAAAATTGTCGTCTGCAACTTCTTTTAAGGACTGGTCTAAAATTTCATCATGTGGGAATGGGTTAATCACATATTTCGACACTTTCATTGCATTAATTTACAGCAGAACGAAATTTTTTATTTCTATAGTGGCGACCGCTCCAGTCTTCAGTCAAAAACAATATTCGGCATGTGTTACGAATGATGCGACAGCAGGTTTGTTATTGTTATTTATTATACCTCCACATCGAAAGATCAGGGGCATATTGTTTTATCTTTGTCCGTCTATATTTATGTCTATCAGATTTAAGAACAACAACGACATAACATTAACATTAGTTTAAGCCTGTTCAAGATACAACACTCATATTTAGCATGATGATCGATCTTATCAAGAAGATACCAAGGTCGACGTCATGTGACAAAGTCCAGATCATATTTACGCAAAACTTAACCAAAAACCCGCTTAACTTTTGACATTTTTTTCTCCAATCTTTACAAGATATGAGGCTCATACTTGACATGATGAAATATCTCATTGATATGCATCTGCAGATACCGAGGTCGAGGTCAAAATTACTAAAAAAAAAAAAAAAAAAAAAAAAAAAAAGCTAATACAAGTTCTTCATTGAAAATAGTACTTAGCAATCGGTATCTTACTTAAAGCATATCAACTGAAACAGTTATAATTTTAGAACATGTAAACTCGGAAACAAATACACTGCAAATTCAATATTTAGACTAAAAATTATGCGATTCTAAATACTTTCTAACAATTCACAAGTATATATTTTCAATAATAGTGTTAAAAAGAACTGCACATCTTTTTCAAAACTAGCTCCACTTATCTCGTATTAAATTTGCTCTTTATCTCAAAAGTGAATTATTCAAAGACAAGGAGGTGAGTTCGCGCAGACTGAAGTGGTATAATGCTCGCACATAATGATAATTTAATTTTAGTTTCAGTATAAGACAATCTTAGACGGTCGTTCTTATTATTTCAAAGCTGCAAAATAATGTATGCAATAATTCTCAGTACATATATGTAAGTCTTTGGTGTACTTTGAGTTATTGCATACAACCAATGAGATGGTTTTAGATATTTAGAAAGTTTGGCCAAAGCTTATTATGCTGGAGCATTCTTCAAGAAGCAGGACTGCCTTAGATTAGTTTAAGTTACCAAAATGTTTCCAAAATAGTGACACAAAAGATTCAAACCATAACAGGCTATACATTTGATAATTGATAATATAATGGCAATCGCCGTTTGTCCGTGAACATTTGCAGAACTGGCGATCGATAAGGACGACACCTAAATTGTATGTTGCTGAATGAATACCGTGGTTGAATTAGTCTTATAAATTGGCACAGTATGGTATTTCAGTTGACCACGTTACATATATATGTTTAACATGCTCTTTGATATAATTCTGCAGACGCATTTCACGTTTTTTTTTTTTGTGAAATCCATTTACTAACTTAGATGTAAAGGAATTTACAAAATTTTTTCGTGTACCATATGGACATAAGCTACGACAATAAAAAGCCATAATATTCAACCGATCAAATTTATATGAAGGAATGTGTAAAGAGTCACCTGAGGATCACCCCTGCAATACTCAACAGGTTTCTGAGAAGAAGATTTTCAAAATTTTCAGAATATATTCCATATACGGAAATAAGTACTCCCCAAGAAAAGCCACTTTATTCAACTAATCTAATTCGTTGAAAAAATCTTATAAAGGTTCTCCGAAGTATAATTCTTGTAAAATTTGGTTTAGGTAAATTAAATGGTTTCTGAGAAAAAATAAAGTTTTCACTAAATATATGGAAATTAGCCCCGCCCATTAAAGGCATGTTTTTCATCCGATCAAAATTCTTTGAAGGACTCTGATAAAAGGTCACTCAAGGGTCGTTCCTGTAAATATAGTTGAAATCCATCGAATGGTTTCTGAGAAGATTTGTCAAGGTTTCAATATATAGGGAAATTAGTCCATCCCATAAAAGCCCGATAAAAATTCTTTGAAGGAACCTGGTCAAAGTTTCACCAAAGGATCCTTCCTGTAAAATTTGGTTTGAATACATCAAATGATTTCTGACCAGAGGTTTTCAAAAGGTTTCACCATATATGGAAATAAGCCTCGCCCATTAAAGCCATGTTTTGCATCCAATCAAATTTGTTTGAAGGAATCTGAATAAAGGTCACCCAAGGATCCTTTCTGTGAATTATGGTTGAATTCTGCTCAGCACTTTCTGGAGAGAAAATTTTAAAAGTAAAAGTTCACGGACGCACGGGCGCCCGATCGCACGGACGCATGACTGACACAACGCCATGACAATACCTCACTGAATTTCAGCTAGTGGAGCTATAAACGGAAAACAGCTACTGCACTTGCATAGCATAAACAATGATGTCCTTTGGTACAAATTTATTTTAACTTAGTATAGAAGCTTAAGATAAAAAGAAAAAAATCTAACTGATTTTTACTCCCTGACACAATTGTGGACACGTTGCGCTTCTCAAATGAGCAACGTCAAGAAGCTAAATGTATGATTTTGGATAGGCAATCCTAACCGCTGTTACCAGAGCAATAACAAGAATTCTTGAAAACCAAAACCCGAGTCAATTGGTGACTGACACAGATCCCAGAACCGCACGAGGAATGTCACAACGGGGTAACCATGAAATACCACATCTCCGAAACAGATTTACGTGAACAACATCAACTATTAGAGAGATGTCTGGTAGTAGGGTTACTTCCCAAACTGTTTGCACGCAGTTTTACTTCGAGCACGAAGGCCACATAACGGGTCGATTCTTTAACCTTATTATAGGCGCGACAGGTTAACATTGGCCACACGGCACCTACAGTTTAAACAAAGGCAAATGAACTCGATAGTCTTTAGTGACGAATAGCGAATCACATTGCGGTTTCTTGATGACAAGGTACGTCTGTACTGCATGCCTGAAAACCGTCATGTTCAAGCATGTGAAAGAAAGGTGGACAGATTTGGTTGTGGGATTCTTATGGTATTGGATGCTTTTGTGCTCAAGGACGTTCTCCCCTTATTGGTGTTCAAGGTAACCGTTACAGGGATCAGATTTTGTAACACTTTTTGCTCCCAATTATGCAGAGACACGACCCTTGTCTAACGTTAAAGCCCGATAATACTACGCCATGTACAGCGTTTCTAACGTTAAACTTTCTTAGAAATGCTGGTTTCGAAGTCTTAGACTGTCCTTCACGCAACCCTAATCTCAATACATTTGAGCATATCTAGGACGATTTCGACCGCCGTGTCAGTCATCAAGTCAATACACTTCAGACGTTAGGGGATCTGGAAACTACCTTTGTTGCAAAATGGAGACGTTTTCCTCAGGAAGTGCTCACAAATTATAAGTTACACAAAGAGGTGTTGAACTGCTGTTAAATATGCTAGAGCTGGACTCAATCGATATTGAAAATATAAGTGTTATCTTTTGATCATCATGTTAATCTTATTTTTAAAGTACCTTACCTTTTTTGGAGTTAATTTATAAAGCACTCTACAATTGAGAAGTTTTTATACCTCTACGAATAGCCAGATGGGAACTTAATGCACAAAAAACTGTCAGTTTATCTGATATAAAGAATTTGGTTGCAAAAATTTGGAGCGTCATGTCTTCTTTTGCTTAGTATATAACTGTGTGGTAAGTTGTGTCAGAGAAATCAAATACTAATATTCAAGAATAATAAGTTAAGTATTGCCCATCTGAAAAATGTCAGACTAGACACAAACAACGCGGAGATTAACAGGGTGACTAATAAAAGATATTTATTAAAGAATGTAACGAAATTGAAGAGGAAGTATCTAAATGATACTTTTTTGGGGGAAAAAAGGTTTCTTTCATTAAGCGGCGTCTTTTCCGACAGAAAACTTTGATTTATTGAAAATAGAGAGCGTGAAAGAAGTACTTATTTTCAATATATAAACATATATACCTGCTTTTAAACATTCGCGATGCCAGTATTATTCAAATCATCGTTTCAGAATATTGTTTTTTTGACAAATTGAGAGATATTGATATGAAGTTTCCGTCAAGTTTTCGAAAAAAAAAAAAAGTATTCTGGGCGCCTATTATGATAAGGTGCGATACCGTTCCATGAAAAGGCTAAGTTCAATTGTTTTCTATTGAAGATGATCGAGTAATTTTTGGAATAGTTCTCGCTAGAAATAATCTTTATTTCATTTACGCCAATTGTTATGTGAAAAATTACAAGAGATTATTAGATCATTTATCATCATTTTCTGACTGTTTAATTATTTGTCAATCACTTAAGCACTGCTTCACTTATTTGTGAGCCTTCTTGTGGTTGGGCTTTTTCACATATAGTATTTTTAGTTGCACTGTGTCTTTTCTATTCTTTTTCATTCGGTACACTGCAGTAAGGGCCTGGTAGTTTAACTTTTGGCGACAGTGTTATTCATGGACTTAATCTCATTAACAAGCAATTTTTCAGAGAGACGCACAGACAGACCAACGTATAGGAACCACGAATACGCTAAGCAGATGAAAAAATATAATTCAATATATGGTGGTCCTGAAAAGAATGTCTTGGGAAAATTGGATAAAAGGAAGAAAATGTTTTTCAACTTTTTATTTTTCAAAATTCAGTTAAGTCAAGCCTTGATTTTTCATCGCAACCTGTTGGGAGCAATTAAGTCCGAGTTTTCGAAATTCAGTTGGTGACCCTATATCCCAACGCCTCCTTTAATTCAACTCGACGCATACAATACCGAACATTCTGGGTGATAAGCAGTTCCAAAGGCTGTCAGTAAAGGGGCATCTGAATTTCTTTGAATATTGAGTCTGGAATGACTTTTTTTCAGAGCTTGTCATAATGCTTTAATCACTAGGTTTCTTTAAAGTTACGTTTAATAATTTGAAATTCAAGAGTAAAAGGAAAATGGAGGTCCAGGGTTTGGAAAACCCGGTATAAGCAAAATATAAAGAACCACTTTGATTGGATTATAAATATTGTGTACTTTAATGCGCGTTACCATGGAACTGATTTGACAGTAAGAGCTAGTGAATTTCGAACACTTGGAACGTATAGCAAGAACAAAGCGGTACATCATGCAAGTGGTAAATTAGAACGAGGGTCTCCAGTTGTGGTCTGACGAATGAATTCAAGCAGTATTTAAACTTAAAATTAATGCGGCTTAAATTGTAGTGAAAAATGGGAAATTGAACAAATTTATGATAACGTCTCTCTATCCTTCTCGTTTTCCTTTTCTCGCTCTCCTTTTCTCCCCGCTTCTCTTTCTTTCTTTAATTTTCTCACAAATATAAACAGTCAAATCATAATTCTGTCCCAGAGCTACCAAAAATCTCGTAACTACGGTTTTTAAACTGCTTACAATTTTAGCAAAATAGATGTTATCGTTTATTAAAACGAGAAAGAATTGGTAACTTTCGTATTCATCAATCAAATTTTTAGCTGTAGATATTTCAGACTACAGAAGGCCCTCATAATTTCCATATTGGTTTACAGATGAATAAAGAAAACCCTATTGATAGTTCCTTCTTTCCTCATCCCCTCTCAAAAGAACGGTACATATTGTTTAATAATTGTCTGTCTATTAAAAGTTTAACCCATAGACATATTTAATATTAATCGAAGATACTATAATTATATCCGGTATGTGGATACCATATAGATATATGCACCTCCTGATGACAAGTTTAAGGTTTGTTATTATGCCTTTTAATGTCTCTTCCGCGGCCACAACATTTTCTAACACCTTTGTTCAACAATATTGTCTTCAAAAATCACACTCTAGGAACTTAAAACAATGTATTGATTATTGTATGGCAAAATATTGATTTGACATTTTCTGATAAAGCAATCTTATTCCACCAAATGCACATGCATATTTCTTTAAAAAAAATATTTCTAGGGCTGACTCGCATTTTGCTAGCCTATAAGAAACGTATCTTTTGTTTACGTAAATGATGTTGAATAAATTCTAGATGATATAAAACGGTACTCACAGCAAACACTGTTCTGGTATTATTTTATTTTTTTTTTTTTCAAAGAAATGTACAACGTTAAAAATCACGACCACAACAACGTTTCTCAGTTATTCAGTGGCGAGCGATTACAGTTTTGACAGCACTTTGATTGTTATCTTTTAATTGAAAATATAAATAGGAGAGAAACATGCATCCATATATTGAACTTGCGCATTCAAATAATATTTCTTTTCGTTCAATAACTTAAACATTTAATTGAAGACATAAATAGGAGAGAAACCTGCATCCATATTTTTAACTTACGCATTCAAATAATATTTCTATTCGTTCAATAACTTAAACATTTTTAGAAAACAATTTTTACGATATCTTACGTCTACTCCAGCAAATCAAAACAGGTGATTACACTATACTGTAAATAACTTTAAAATACCATGATTCAACATCTGCTCGTTTCAGATAAGGGGAAATTAAGACTTCATTTTTTTTAAAATTTTCCTCTCCTAAACATTACTTTATGGATACTCATTTGTGTTCTAATGAGAAGATTCGAATGAGCACCAATAACATAGGGTTTCATTGGGAATCAACTGGTTTATTATGACATTACCCACCTCAATTTAGGAAAACCACTGTGCATCCTCATCCGTACGGCAAAAAGATCCTCCAAATAATAATACAAAACAATATTTAACGCAGGATTAAATGCCATTCAAACGTAAATTTGGATTTGTTAAGATTTGATTACTTGGAATTTGAAAAAAAGTTCTTGGTTTGACTTTTTGCTTTTATTACTTGTTCATTATTCCATTATCTTTATTAAAGGTACAATTGTCACGACGATAACAGCCACTGATGCCAATAACGTTAAAGCTGATTACGCAATAATTGGTAAGTCAATGAAATATAATCCTACCTGTATTTCCTAGCAATAGGGTACTTCGCCTATGTGTGGTGAGCAGGTGGTGGCTCGAATTTAATGTTGTTGATATAAAGGTGGGAGAAATGACAGGAAGCTATGGTTATCTGTGCCAGCGACATAACTGAAATACTGTTGAAAGATGCGTTAAGCTTCGAACAAACAATTTTTTCAGCGAATATTCGAATCTGCCGAACGAATATCATTTTTAACCTAAGATTGCGTAAGCAACCCGAGGCCAAAGATAACACGGTAAAATTCTAACCCACGCAGAGTTATATTTGAAAACATACAACGTATGAAACGTAGATCGGATCGGATCACACGGCTTCGAGTATTAATCAATACGCCCGATTAATGGCGCCGCCAACATGCAAGGACTGATATCGCTTTCGAGAGGAAAACCTGCTAAATGACCGCCCGCTCACTCGCTCCCTTTTCTCTTTTTACCTGGAGCAGACTATAAAGCGCGTATTTGCAAAACGAATAGGTCTGTGTGGTAAAATAATCACAGCGCACGAGAGAGCCTCCTAGTTCGAACCTGGCTACACGCTTCATTTTTCTCTCTCTCTCTAATGGCTGAAAGCCTGTGGGCTATTGGCATGATGCGCTCTCCGTCGTGCGTCTGTCAATCTGCCAACCTTTACTTTAAAAATCTTCTCAGAAAGTACTTCATAGCATTCAAGTAAAAATCACAGGAATGATCATTGGTGGCCTTTTATTAAATTTCTTCAAAGAATTTGATCGGATGAAAACTATGTAATGATTATATATATACACTAGATTATATAAACTTGGCAGAAAAAAGGTTTATATTCGAATTATCGGAGGTGTCACTTATTGCCCTGATCTACTGTCGATTTCGCGAAGATCTGGCAATTTGTTCGAAACGGACGTAACCTGCCAACTAAGAACGAGAATTTTCTTTCACGCTTTGTAGGTATTGTAAATATATATTGCAGGGATTTGGTTAGTAGTCCTTCCTACTCATAGATTTTCAGATAAAAAATTACGTCAAAAACAATAACTGAAATATTTGTAGATAAGCAGTTATTATAAAGATACTTACTACTCTTGGCTTACTACCAAGAAGATTTTATTCTCGGTGCAAAATTAACATTGTTTATAGTCAGCAGAACATAGTGTATTCAAGCGGAGGTTTTTGATCTCCCTGTATTTATTGTGCGCCTTCTTCCGTCACATGTTACCAAAAGCACCAATTTCTCTAACTATACATTGTTATTTTGCATCAAACATAAATACATGCTCCCTTAGTAACCCTTTCGAAATTAGTTGTGTTTATAGAGTTTTGTTTCATAGATGATGATGTTGCAGAACGAGGCTCTTTTTCAATTCAAGTTCCTTATGCTTCTCTGAAATTCCTTAAACATTTTTATTCAAACTTGTCAGATATTTGCGATGTTTAAACTACATGTACCTTAAATCAGATTTCGGACAAAAGTTTTCTTTGTTCTAATTCTTTTTTTTTTTTTTGCCTTTCTTTTGTTGTAGAGCCTCAGAGAAGTCGGACAACATGAATTCAAATTGAAAAATGAAAGTACTGAAAGTACTGTAAGCTAGCAAAGCATGATTTCGTAAAGCAATATTCTTTGGTAAAGGTTATTATGATAAATCATCGAGGCTAAAGTAACTAAGGAGTCAAAAAGAATGCATTTGGAGGAGTTCTTCACAATTTTAAGAAAGTTGATTCGTGTGGCCATACAAAGCAGTGCGCGTTGCGCACACTCTGGTCAGACTCATTTTTAACACGATGTGCTCATCAATGAATTTAGTGGTTAAGCCTCCCGTGGCAGTTTGCATTCATTGAACTCTGAGAAGACCTAAAACTTTGTCTATCTAAAAAGGTATTTTTCGGGGGATTGTGATTATTATGTAAATGGTTCATAACCACTATAAACAGTATTCTAGTTATATCTCTATGCCCGTTTCACCTGTTATTGCGTCCTGTCATTTCTTCATACTAGTACAATTAAATACAATATTTTATTCCCACACCTTGATTACATGGTATTTGATAACAATTAAGCACATGTACAATTTCAATCAAAGATCAGGCTACATGGTAGAACATGAAAAGAAAGGCAGTGTATAAAGATTAGTGCGTAGAGGAAGCGGGAGGGGGAGCCAAATATGAATTTTATTCCTAAAGTTCGTAAGCTTATTTTTTGAAATACGTACAACTCTCTGTCTATGCAATCAGCTGTTCAAACCCCCAGGACGGACCTCTTATCATTTGCCATTTTGTGAATAACAAATTTCGCATGTCGGGATGACTTTTATGAAATGTTAGCTCAGGATCGACTCTACGACCCAAGAATTTAGATCACAGCGCGTTTCCAACTGAGTTAATCGGGCTTGGCTTTTTAGTCAATAACAAATGCTTTATTTGGGATGAAAATTATAAGACTCCGAAACCCGATCCAATTATCATTTCATAACCCCTTTGGTAGTAGCCTTAAGAAATTTTAGTCCATAAAGAAAAATCAATTTCTAGTGTTTCTAGTAAAAGGATATACATGAAATGCTTAAAAATGACATCACTGTATTTCCTCTAATGAACTCTGATGTAAATCATTTTGTACGTATTTGTGAAACTTTCATTTTTCTATACAAATGGACGTTGGTGGACGTTAATCCTTCATTATATGTGACTTGGTTGTAAAACATCATCTACACAAAGATATATACATGAACGTCTTTTATGGCAATTCTCCCTTCCTTGTTCTAGCCAAAATTAGGAAGAAAAACAAAGCGTGATTTTTCTACCGAGAATACTTTAGATATTTAATTACTTTAAGCATCAATTATGTACGTACCATCTGCAATCTCGGAATAAGTTTTACAATCAAAGAATAATACTTTATCAACAACAGATAACCCCTAAGTGATTATCCATCAAATGACTTGTTAGTCAGTCAGTATATCACTTTAATCGTGGAAAAAAGTTGAAGCCACCAGCTAAAAGACAATGAACCAAATTCTCTTTTCAGCAGAAACAGCTTCTTGATTACAAATTGGCTAATCGAAAGCTAAAACAGAATTTGTTGACAATAAATTCCAAAAGAGTAGAAAACAAGATCGGTACAAGGATTTACTGTATTTCTATATCGAATAGAAGAGAATTAATTTGAATTATTTTTTTGTTTCATTCACAATATCGAACGACTTTTTCAACAATCGAAATCTAAAGTCGATTTTTCTCGAAGCTCATATAACCATTGGCTTTTATTCCCTGGACAGATGGAAATGCGGGAAAACTTTTTAGAATCGACGGAAACACAGGAACAATAACAATCCAAACTGGCAAGTCTTTACCTTCGGTTCCTTCTAAGTACACTTTAACATGCGGAGCCATCTTTGGAACAGCGTCAGACAATGCAATAGTGAATGTCACAGTGACGGTTCAAGTTTCATGCCATGACCAAACCAACAATTATGGCGGAACTGAAACGATATCCCCCATCCCGGATCATAATACAGGTACCAGTTATTCGAGTTCAACCGGCAGTAAGCCAGGTGGACAAGAAAGTAGCTCTTCCCGGACCACTCAGATCCCTAATGATCCGCAGAACAAAAGCAAAACCACCACACATTCGACAAATTCGAGTGAACGAGCCTACGGTGGTACCTATATATGGATTGTAGGGACAGTTATAACTGCACTGATAAGCTTTGTATAGGTAATTATTAACTAGAATAAAGTTACTGTAGTCTAAATAACTTGTTAAAGAAAAAAAGGGGTACAGCTCTTCTCGTTAAACAAATCCCCGACCGAGACAAACGAGCTTTACTTAACCCATTCCCACACAATGACGCTTGTAAACGCCCCTCAATATAAAAGCTTTTGAAAACGTTGTGGATAATGAAGAAAATGCTTGTTACAAGCAATTTCTTCATTATCCACATTCTTTTCTACCCCAAAAGACGAAGATTTAAAACATCCCATTGGACAGAACTCTTTCAACTTACTTTATATTTCACAAAAAACTACTTTAATATATGTTTTGACCTGATGTTGCAGATCGCCGTTGAAAAATGTTCCAAGTGCCCATGGCCGTGTTCTGCATGAAAAGGGCAATAAATAAGTACGATATGTTAATGAAAATTGTTATAGTCTATCTGCGCAACTAATTTCCTTTACAACCAACTTTGATCATTGTCAATACGAATTGACGTTTTCTATCGTCTCGATAAAATGCGTTAGTCGATGAAGTGATGTCATAACTCATGACCCCAGGATTAAGAGCACAGTGCTTTACCAACTGAGCTAACCAGATTCGGCTAGGGAACCAGTCAAACCGACCCCTTGTGAAACCGGCCCCCGGTCAAACCGGTCCCAAAAACGGTCAACCTGGCCCTACAAAAAGGTCAAACCGGCACTAAATCGTCAGACCGGCCCCAAAACCGTCAAGCCGGTCGAAAAACTTATTGAAAGATGTATGTAAAATGATAAAAGTATTTAAACTTTGGACTATTAAAGTCTCCAACCTTTTTTTCATACATTTATTTGTAGTTGTAGAAACTGAAACCTGTGTATGAGAAAACCGTTTTAAACAATGTTTATTACGCTAAACTCATTTACAAAATATGAAAAAGATAAAAATGAAATGTGTTTATCTTGAATCGAGCACTTTACCTTTACTGTATTTGATGATTATTTCCCAGAGATCTAGCATACGGGATGGGAAATAATCATCAAATTGGTGCCAAGATTCAAACCAACAACACCCAACGACACCCAGGGTTCCCACAATTTTCTGCTTGCAAAATTCAAGACTTTTTCCAGACTTTTTCCGGGATTCTTTTCTAAATTTCAAGACTTCTTTTTCATTGCAAGAATTAAAGGATTATTATGACACAGATTGTTGTATCCCCGAGACCCCATTCTATTGACGTCAAACTTAAACCCTAAACTTTGTCCAGAACAACTACAATAATATAAAATAATGGATAAATTTGATTGCTTCTAGATTGTCAATATCATAATAATTAATTTCAATGTCTATTTACCCAGAGTTCTCTTTTTCAATGAATTGAATTGGAGGCCATTTATTACTTTCGTATCCAAGTTCAATTCATGTCCGGTTACTGGTACACTTAAGATGTTGCTTTGGATTTTCTCCTAAATATTTGCTTTATGTATTCTAATCATATATGTATAGTAAAATTGGACACCTACCTCCATTCCTAGCAGAAAATTAAGTACCATACTTGTATTTTTTAGTGAAACAAATACCAATTTCTCTTTCTCGGGAGACATTGTGACGTGATAATGCATCCCCATGTAATTTAAACAGTGATAAAACCTACTGGCGGGAGGATACTTGTCAACTGTTCGGAACATGTACTTTAATTTGGTCTTGTATCTTTCATCAAATCGATTTGTCTTTTTCCTAGTTTTTCGTGTGTTTTTTTTAAAGATATCACAAAACCAAGACCTTTTCCAGTTTTTCCGGTAGCCTGGGAACCCTGGACACACCATGATTATAGATTGGGTCTCTGACGCATTCATAATTGGCTATGGTGGCAGCCCTGATGTACTCACAGACATAACAGCATGGTAATAGCCCCATTGGCCATTGTCAGTTAGATTAATGCCAAGTTTGATTAAAATTGGTCCAATGGTTTGGGAGGAGAAGATTTTAAAGTCAAAAACAGCCACGCCCATATTTTGGCGTCATTCAAAATTTCACAAACTAATATTGAAAAGGGTCACCCAAGGAACAATCATGCCAAGTTTAGTTGAAATTGGCCCAATTGTTACCAAGGAGAAAATGTTTAAAAATTTCAAAGTCAAAATGCCCCTGTAAGATTATTTTTAAAGATTTCAAAGAAAAATAAATGCCCCCTCCTGCCACGCCCATATTTGGGCATAAACTAAAATTCGCAAACAACTTTTGAAAAGGGTCACCCAAGGAACATTCATGCCAAGTTATGTTGAAATTTGCCCAATGGTTACTGAGGAGAAGATGTTTAAAGGTTTCTTAGTAAAATACTGCCACACCCATATTTTGGTGTCAATCAAAATTTCATAAAAAACATTAGTATTGCCAAGTTTGGTTGAAATTTGCCCAATGGTTACTGAGGAGAAGATCTTTAAAGATTTCAAAGTCGAAAACTGCCACACCCTGCCACGCCCATATTTGGGCATAAATCAAAATTTAGCAAACAACTTTTGAAAAGGGTCACCCAAGGAACATTCATACCAAGTTTTGTTGAAATTGGCCCAATGGTTACAGAGGAGAAGATATTTAAAGATTTCAAAGTCAAAAACTGCCACGCCCTGCCGCGCCTGCATTAGGACTTTAATCAAAATTCCGCGAACAACTTTTGAAAAGGGTCACCCAAGAAATACATTTCTTCCAAGTTTGGTTGAAATTGGCCAAATGGTTACTGAGGAGAAGATCTTTAAAGATTTCAAAGTCAAAACTGCCACGCCCTGCCACGCCCATATCTTGGGGTCAATCAAATTTCCGCGTACAACTTTTGAGAAGGGTCACCCAAGGAACAATCATGCCAAGTTTAGTTGAAATCTGCCCAATGGTTACTGAGAAGATGTTTTGAGAACTGCTGATGCCTTCCAACGCAAGACGGACAAAAGCTCACATTGAGCATGTTGTGCTCAGGTGAGCTAAAAAGACCTACACGAAAGACCGGTCCTGCCCACTTACTCCGTTGGACCCTCCCATTGACTCCGACAGGAAGTTCCACTTCGATTTTAAACTGTGTTTATTTGCATATTATTATCAGTAGCTTGTAACAAAAATGTAGAAGTGTTGCTTTACGACCTAAACGTCATAACTACAGCTTGAATGATTTGTCAATTAGTGCAACATGAGAGCCCATTGCAAGAAAAATTTAAAAATGTTTTGGATTTACCTTGCCTTACCAGGAGGATAAATCTTATAGTCCATGTCTTTACAGCTCATGCAACTATATGCTTTCAAAAGTGATAATTCTAGAGCATGTTTGGGCTTTATTACTGCGACACAAGTAAAAGGAAATATCAAAACTTAAAGTCAGATTTACTATTCCTTTATTATATGTCGCTAAAACAAGCTATATCCAAGTGTCCATATTTGATATTGTTTTACAGTTCCTCATTTTAGCATATTCTTAACCGTTTAAATGCTTAAATGATCAAGACATATTAAGGCCAGTAATACCCGAAAGGGGAGTTGGGCAGTATATATAGATAGATAGAGTGTTAAGCCCAAACAAACTCTCGCTAACATTGTTACATTGGTCGACTTGTTATTTGATCGACAGCCGCAATTGATCGATTATAATTGTAAAGTAATCGGGGAATTTTTGGTTGATAGTTAGAGTATATTGACCTTTGACTTTTGGGCAAATGTTTAGATGGTTTGGAGAGGTAATCATTGTAATTATAGTTGTGTAATTACAACGTTACAGTCACCAACCAAATATCTACCCTATGTTTGATGTTCCTGGCGATACATTTTGTAAACTAACGTAGTTTGATACCACAGTGAATTACCTAGTCAGAGGTCAGTGGTTGTTAAAAGCAATTTGCCAGCTCCATTCTCAATAATAATAATTTCACCAAAAGACCAATGAAATTGAAAGATGGTGGATGTCATTTATAGATTCAAAAGACTAATCATATCAGTCATTGACCGGAAGAGAACTTTGAATTCCGGCATAAGCAGACATTTGAATCATTTTTGTTGGTTTGACCACCTAAACGTCGTATCTACTGCTCAATGTTAAGTTGCCAACCAACCAGTTAAAATGATAAATGTTACTAGTCCTAAATTTTGTAAAATTTATCGAAATTCCTGTTGGAGCCAAGCAGGACTGACTTGCAAAGTCAGTTGGCATGACCAGCAATCTGTCATTTAACCAATAGTGGTTGTCAATCAAGGAATCAAGCGACCAATCAAATCATTATTCAGTCCGGAATTGAGCTTTATACTCCGACATTAGCCGCTATTGTTGTGAAACATTTATGTTGGTTTGGTGAACATCTTAACTACAGGTTTTTCAAGCTGTAGTTATGACGTTTAGGTCGCTAACCAACCATTTTACTATTTGTTACATGCTGCTAGCCATAAATTTTGCCATATAAAGCCATTAAGAATCAAAGCAGAACTTCCTGTTAAAGTCAATGGACGGGGCCAAGGGTGTAAGTGGGCAGGGCCAGTGGTTGGGGAATTATAAAAATGATAAACTCATCGTTTTGATAGTGTTAAGTATGCGTTTTGTTCATTTAATCTCTGAAGATCCTCTTGGTGGGACCAAAGATACTTATGAAGTCATCATATTTCCATGGAATCACCTGCGAAAAGAGATGCTTTTACAGATTTTGTCAAAAAAAATATGTATTGTCTATTCTCCATTTGATAAACTTTTTAGGTTTTATTCTTTTTTTTTGGGGGGGGGGGGGGTAAGTTTCAATCTTTTGCCTAAATATTTCATAGGTAAAGAATAAAGGCACTGTTCAGAAACACCTTTTGGTCTAACATATTTCTCTTGAAGTCCCTAATATCCCTTTGTACATGGGTCATTTATTAATTGTTTGATCCATTACCAGAAGACAAAATTTTAGACTGATCCAAATTCAAAAATCTTGACAATGGCTTTATTTAGTTGACAAAATTCTAAAACGCTTTGTCTTTTACAGAAACATTGTGGATCATAAGGAAATTGCTTGTACCAAGCAATTTCTTCATTTCCCCCTTTTTTTCCAAAACTTTATTTCTTGAGAAGTGTAAAAAAGTGGGATTGTGTTTGGTTTTGTAATACATTTCATACAACTGCTCTCACAATTTGACAAGTCCTGATGTTGGAGCACTAGTTTTAATCAGTCCCTGAATCTCTTTAAACTTTTCGTGGTTTTTGTCCTGTACTAACTGGAACAATACTGCTTCACTTGTTGTTACCGTAGCTCCTATACTTCTGAACCTCTGAAAAAGATTGTTACAACATTCTAAAATAATGATGCTTTTTGACGCCCTCAGGAACTGTGATTGGAAAAACATTGTGGAAAATTCTACAGTTTCCACAGTGTTTTCCACCCAGAAAGTTAGAAGAATTTCATAAACTTAAAATTGTTGCATGCATGTCCTTGTAATTTGGACCTCTAAAATTTTGCCATCTGTAATTGGTTAAAACATTAAAACAAGAGCCAGCCCCTACTGAAACCCGAGACTCAGACATACGATAGTCAGTAGTGAACAAACAAATCTTGGTTAAAAAAGGGAGGCATACATCTTACCAAAACAAGTAATTACAGTATGGATTGGTTTTTAGATAGTGAATACATTATTTTAGTTTCAGTTGAATAACTTAACCATTCCAAGTTTGATCGCTGATTTTTTATTTCCTATTTATAATTGAATTTATAATTGAAAAAAAAAACATTGCAGAAAAAGAAGAAATTGCTTGTAATAAACAATTTCTTCTTTTTCCACAATACTTTCTTCCTTATTGAATTTTTAATTTCAAATTAAATCCGCTTTGAATTTTTGTCTGCAAAACCTTTTAATTTGGGCAATTTGAAAAACTGGAAAAGGGTTGAGTAACAAATGAATTATCATAAATTATAAAGATTTTGTTAAACAATAGCAATGGCACTAGGCTATAGTTATAACTCCGGTTTTATCTGAAAATAGCCCATATGAATAGGAAGTTTCAGCATGTTATGGACTACTAAAATATTGTAACTACAACTTGAATAAAGCTGTAGTTATGACTTTTTCAGTCACCCTTGATGATATTCTTTGAACCCTTTTTCAAAGTAACATTTTATCAAACTTAAACTAGAATAGAAAAATGAAAAAAGTTAAACAATAGATTACTGGCAAAGTGGACTTATTTTCCCAACAGCACTTTGTCACTCTAGTAGCATAGTTTATCTTTGACCTATGCTACCTAAAAACAATATGTTCCACCTTGTGCCATGGATAACATTTGTGTAAAGTTTCAAGGTCCAAAGGATTATAAAGATTTGGTTTTAATTTGTTTGTTTGAATGGGGTTTTACACCGCTTTCAACAATCTTTCAGTTATATCGCAGAGGCTGGAGCACCTAACAATTGAATCCTGGTATTTCTCACACAAGTACTACCGTTACATCCTTTCCTAGCATCCAGCTGCTATCCCACATAGGTCTACGATTACCAACCCATTGGTGAGAGACAAATTGTCGGAGAGGATGAGTGCCGCCGTCAGGGATCGAACCCTAGACGTCTAGATTGACAGTCCGACGCCCTATCAACTGTGCTATGACAGCGGCTTTGGTTTTAGAGTTAGAGCACGGAAACTAAGTCTATGGATGGGTTAACCAAAGGCTCAAACTGATGGATAAACAGACAGATGTGGTGAAACCAATATATCAGTTCCCCCCTCTACATCATAGGTTGAGGTTATAAAAAAACTTTGTTACCGCAAGAAGTAAATGAAAGGAGCCAATCTTTGATATATTCATTTAAGTGCACTAAAAACTGTATGCAACATTTTACATGTGTTTGAAGGGCAGACTCTGAGTAGACTAGACAGCCACCAACTTAAATAACCCATTACCAGAAAACAACATTGTGTCAGTAGCTATCCATAACCAATTGATCGCACATTGAATACAATGATCAGACTGTGCATATACCTGGTGAACATTTGAAATTGTTGAAAATGTGTCCCACAATGGGTCAATTGATGTTAACCAATTCCACACAATGACACTTTTTGAACCTTCTCAAGAAAAAGTTTAAATAATTTGGAAAACATGTAAAACTAGAAATAATACCCCCAAGAGTGTTGTCCATACACAAGTTCTATCCGCCAAAGGGCCGTAAAAAAAGGACTCATTCAATTAAAGGGCCATAATTCTGTCAAACCATAGGATGTCATGGGTGCGCCCCCCCCCCCCGGTTGCGGTACGTATTCTTTCTGACATTTGTCTCTCACCAATGGGTGGATAATCGTAAACCTAAGTGGGATAGCAGCTGGAGGCTAGGAAAGGATGTAGTTGTAGTACTGGTGTGAGAAATACCAGGAACCTATTGTTAGGTGCTCCAGCCGCCATGATATGACTGTAATACTGTTAAAAGTGGCATAAAACCCCATTTAATCAATCAATAATTCCGTCAAAAATAAATGGACCATAACCAAAATAGGATAAGCACATGTTTGACTTATATCGAGTCATTCTGTGAAATTTGATTCAAATCCGCCCACTGGTTGCTGAGAAATTGAGAGGACACAATTTTTCACCAAAGGGCCATAACTCCATCAAAAATCAATGGACCGAAACCAAAATAAAATATGCACATCTCTGCTTGATACTGATTATATCTGTAAAGTTTGAATAAAATCTGTCTAAAAGTTGCAGAGAAATTGAAATGGACACTAGAAAGCTACAGACAGACAGGCAGACCGACAAGCTGACTCCTATAAACTCCCAAAACATTTGGGTATAATGTAACAAGCAATTTCTTCATTTTCCAAAATGTTTCTAACTAGAAAGTTGAACAAATCTAAAAATCCACAAACTATAAAATGTCATCCGCAACTTCTTTAAATTTGGACCAATCTAAAAATTTTACCATCTGGTAATGAGTTAAACAAGGGAAGGTCATTTCATATTTTTTCAAAAGTGTAATCATAATACAGCAGAATCATGTTCATTGCAACACCAGTTTGTCAAACTTTTGTTGCAATTAACCAGAAGTTGCTATTAAAAGAATCTATTTGCTCTATAAATCTAATGTTTTTGCAAAATGTAAGTTGCAATGAAGCAGTGAATTAGTGAATCGCTATTATCAGGGTTGTGATTAACCCATTACCTTACAAATTTTTTCTATGACAGGTCCAAATTGTAGGAAGTTGCAGACAACATTTTTAAAGCATTTCCCACAATGTTTTCAGAATCTTTTTTTATTGGGGGCGTCTAAAAGCGTCATTAAGTAAGAATGGGTTAAGAGGATTCCACTGTAACAGCCTTACATCATAAGAAAATTGTCTGTCCATCTGACTCCTAGATGTGCAAGCATCGGCTACCACATGAACCTCGTAATTTCTCTCTAATAGGTCCAGCACAGTCTGCTGTACACACACATGGGCCTGAAAAAAACACCAAGAAACGATTTTGCGTTTGAATTGTAACATGTTAACCCTTTCCTGTTTTTCAAAATTTCATACCTGTCCAAATTCAATGATTTTGCAGACAACAATTCAAAGTCAATTCTATAAGAAAATTAATCAATCTGTAGGGTAGAAAAATTGTGGAAAAAGAAAAAACTTGCTTGTCACAGGCAATTTCTTCTTTTTCTACAATATTTTCTCAAGTATAAATTCCATCAACATAAAAACCTGGTTTAGAACAGGAGATGGTTAAACAAGATCACCACATGTTGGTGCCAATACTTGGCTGTACAAATGCTTGATAGTCGGTAAAAACGTCTATGTCCATAAAGAGGCATAACTTGTTTGACAATGCATTTAGAATTATCCCACTTGTAGGCATAGATTGCTCTTTTGACATTGACAATATATCTTGAGTTTCGAGTCAAAGTGTTCAGTAATACCAAATATATTACGAAATGTTGAAGTTTTTGGACAACAAAAATGCTGGAGCAGATGCTGACTACGCCCTGGCCATAGTAATATGTATTTTCTCAGAAAACAGCTGAGCCTAAAGTGTGTCCCAGATGAACAACCAACCATAATCAGAATGTCATAATTTCCTGAGAAAACCTGGTTCAAAACCCTTATACTTTTCTATGGTTTTTGATCACCTTGGTCACTTTGATCTTTTACATAGTTTTCTTATTGGATAGCACTACAGATAGACGAGGATGTTTGGATTTAATAATCTTTAAACATTACTGCACGAAACCTTTATTGTGCGTATTCAGTGGAAAAGTCTCATCAGGAAAATTCTGATGAGTACCAAGAAAAGTTTATTGGGAAGTAAGGATTGTAAATGGTTTTACCTGTTCTCATCTACACTTATGAATTACAGAATCAGAGGGCTTAGTGAAAAATTGATTGAGTATCAAGGGGAGTTTAACGCCACCTTCAGCAACATTTCAGTTATATTGCAGCAGCTGGTGCACTAAGGCTTCCTGTCATTTTCACACCAGTACAACCACATTTAAATGGAACCACGAGCTGCCCATCACACTCAGGTGCACCACTTTTCATTGCCCATCGGTGTGAGTCTTATGACAAATGTCTCAATTATTTTTGTCAACTGTTGGAAACAATGTTGGCCGAGTCAAGGTTCAAACTCACAACCCCAGGATTACGAACACTGCATGTTGCCAAATGAGCTAATCTGGCTCAGAAGTTAACCCTTGTCATGCTGAACATGAATAATCTGGTTTCAGCAGGAGGTATAGACATAATAATTGCATAATTGCAGTCTGATCTTAATCTACTCCTCCTGTCTGTCCTTTTGAAACCAGAATTGTTTATGAAATTAGTTTTCAAAAGAAGTACATGTATTGACAACTGAACAACAAGTTCTACAAGTGCTTTCAGCCCTTTGATTTTTATACAATTCTGAAAAGGATTAAATTCAGCATGACAAGGGTTAAAAATTGATAAGCCTATATTTATAGAGGCATTTACAGAAATGAAGCGTTGTACCCTCCAATCATGGTCATTCTACCATACTCTATATATTCATCTTTATAATATTAACCTTGATTGGTTTTTGCTAGGCTTGGACTTTACGTAATTGAAAATTTATTCAAATTACAGGCTGAGATGGATTTTTCTCTGCTTTAACCCATTTCCAAACGGCAAAATTTTAGACTGATACAAATTGAAAGTGGTTAAAGACGACAATTTCAAGTAGATGAAATTTTAAAAAATCTTAAATTTTCTTGGTGGAAAACTTCTTGATCCAGTAATTTCTTCATTTTTCCACAATGTCTTCCTAAGTTTTTTTCCTTGAGGCCCATAAAAAAGAGTGGGTTTAAATTGGAATAGATAATGCTATTGTAAGTGCATAAAAGTTAAAGGTTAGTATGTTACAGAATTGTACATACATGTAAATATAAAGAGCATTTATAGTTGAGATTCAAAATAATTTTGAAGATGGAGTAAATTCTTATAGAACACATTTTTTTTTCTAAAATCTCAGGCTATTCCCATACAAAATGTTAGACAAGTTCAGAAAGAAAGAGGTTGCAGACAATAATTCAAGTTGTGACAAATTGGATAGTTCAGTATCAGAGCAGTAGAAAAGATTGAGAACAAGAGCTGTCAGTGGTTAGCAAAGCTCAAGTATTCTGAGTAATATTTCAATGTACCAGTAGATATTAGGCATAATACTTAAGTAGTAATAAGGATAAAAAAAATCTTTTAAGTCAAACAAGATTTTCTGAGTCAGAAAAGGGTTAGAATTCCACTAAATGAATGTCTGAGTAATGAATCTTTGCCAAATGATAGGCTTGTAACAAAGAATTGTGCAAAGTTCCAAAGGAACAGCATTGGTAGAGAGTTATTAAAGATATATGACAGTTGCATGTAAAGTTTAACCAAGTTTTCTATGTTGGAAAAGGATTAAAATACACTGAAAATAATGATAGTGTAATGAATCTGTGTCTAGAGGCTGATATTATTGTTATGAAAATATGTTCTAAGTTTCAAAGCAATAGCATTGGTAGAAACAGTTACTAAAGATAATATCTTTAATGAATTTTAACCCTTTTTGGACTCAAAATTTCTTTGATAACCTTACATACAACTGTCATATATCAAGAATTTCTAAGTCCAAAAAGGGTTAGAATTCATCTAAAATGAATGTCAGATTATTGAATCTGAGTTTAGAGGCTGATATTACTGCAACAAAAGCATGTGCAAAGTTTCAGAGCGACAGAATTAGTAGAAACTGAGATAGGACTTGAGATCTTGCACATGAGGTTTTACCAAAGCATTACACTGATGCCAATGCCAACGCCTGGGTGACCTGAATAGCCCCATATTCTTCAAATTGTCGGGCCAAAAAGGAGAAATTGCTTTTTTCAAGGATATATTTCCTTCTCCGATTACATTTTTCTTTGCTGCTCTCAAAGTGCATCAAAACATGGGATTCTGTGATAGTGAATTATTAGACCTTACCTCTATTCCAAATAGTATAACATGCTTCACACCACCATCACACAATGATAATAACTTTTCTTCTACCTCAGGTATCACCATACTAAATTTTGTCTTTGGAAATACACCAGCAGCATGGTTAATATCTAATTCAGGTATTGTGTTTCCTAGGCCTTTTGGATACTGAAATGAACAAATGAATAGATATTGTAAAAGGAAACTACACCTATAATAAAACAGTATCACTTAATTTCTTTAAAATAAGCTGCTTGAGATAAACTAGATTGAAGAATAAAAAAGCCTTTAGATAGACAAATTTGGGTACAGTGTACATATATAATGAAATAGTCACATAGGTCTACCAAGACAAGTGGAAATACAGATTTTCTCCATTTGTCTTCAGACAAGTTGGATATAATTTTCTATTGTCTAGAAGTAGACTGAACTTATCCAAATAGAAATTTTGAGAAAACAATCTTATCAATGAAGAAAACCCAGGAAGTCATCATTTTCTTCCTTATCCACAATATTTTCTACCCTTCAATGTACACATTATGATGATTTTCCAATATACAATGAAATATCTATGCCCCAGTATTTACTTGGCCTGGGACAAGTTGCCTTGAAAATCAAGTCTAAATATTATTTGTCTAGAGTAGGTTAAGTGTTTACCTGCTCTGTAACAATCAAAGGGACATCCAAAATCTTTGATCCTGCAACCTAGAGAAAATAGTACATGTAATTGTATGACTAACCCATTACAAGACAACAGAATGTTAAACTTGTTTTAGTTGATCTTTTCCAGAACTGTTCTTCTTAACGAGTAAAAGTGAGAAATTGTTAATGGATTAACTAGTTTCATGATTTTTACCACAAGAGGACTGCATAAACAAAGGATAGAGAATCTGACCTTCACAAGAAGCAATGTTATCAAGGACATGAAATCAAAGTACTGAAAGTACTGTAAGCTAGCAAAGCACAGTTTTCTTAAGTATTCTTCTTTGCTAAAAGTTATCATGATAGATAAACAAAGTTAAAGTATTACCCAGGAGTTAACCCATTACAACAAAACAAAATCTTAGACTGGTTCAAAATAAAAGAAGTTCCAGACGTATATTTCAAGTTGGTTGAATTTAGAAATCTTTCCCATTTTGGGTAGAAAACTTTGTGGACAATGAAGAAATTGCTTGTAACATTGTCTGCAATGTTTTCAAAAGCTTTTTTCTTGAGATACTTAAAAAGAGTAATTGATGGGGATGGGTCAAATAGCATGCTTTTGAATGAGTTCTCTACAGTTTGAAGAGAGTTTATAATATTCCTAAAAACATGGACAACTTTTTATGGCATAGTCAATCAATGGTTTTAGTTGTTAAGCCTCCAGTGGCAGTTTGCACTCCTTGAACTTTGAGAAGACCTCAAATTTCCGTCTGTTAACTTAAGCTATCAAAGCTGACGCTAAAAACTGTGTGTAAGCATTATGGTTTGTAAGAATGTGGCAGTAACCATTCATCTGCAAAGACAATGCCGATACTTACCTGATTTTTTTTGTTAATAGTTGTTAAGTTCTTGAGGCATAATTTCATTCCAACACAATGACACTTTTAGACACCCTTGAAGAAAAACAATTGGGAAAGCTAGTAGTCTAGTAAATATACTAAACATTACAATGTTTGTTAATCCAGTGTTCGTCTAATTTTGTTTTGAACATTTTTACACTATCGCTATCAACAATTGGACATTTTACACTATCACTGTCAAAAATTGGACGCTAGTAACAATTGGACATTTGCTGGCCCCACCCCCTTACTCCTTTGGCCACATCCACAACTCCAATAGGAAGTCCCGCTTCAATGTTTAACAGCATTATTTTGAAACCTATGGCCAGTAGTATTCAACAAGACGTATAATTGTTAGTGGGCAACCAAAATCATGTGATCCCGGAATATTCCTGTTTTGGCAGGAGGTATAGACAAAGATCAGCCTGCACATAAGTGCAGTCTGGTATTGATCTACACCTCCTCTTTGTCCCCTTTAAGACAGAGTTAGTTGAATTATCAATTTTCAAAAGAAATATTCACCCATAATAAGACTTTCCAGTGCTGTTAGTCCTTTGATTTTAAAGCAATTCTATATTAACTAAGGATTTTAATTCAGCATGACAAGGGTTAAGTTGCCAAACCACTAATAAGGGTTGACTAAAATGACGGCCAATGTTGGGGTTCTATATTATTTCTGGTCTAAATGAATGATATTTGTATTAAAAGAACATCAATTGGGACAAGTCAGGGCTGTGATTGTGCTGTAGACGAGGTCCCCTCTTTCTAAAAAACTTACTTTAACGACACTTACCAGTCTAGATGCGCAAGTGACAATATCGTCAAAATGTAACATTGCTTGTCTGAATCTTTCCTGCATGTCACAGCAAAACATAACTGTTTGTTTTGGAGCAAGATTCCCAATTCTCCGTGCAGCTGCCATTTTGGATATCACATGACCTAGCGGTGCTGTTGTAAAACTTGTCCTACATCGATTTTGTAAAGTGTAGGTATATATGTTCTTCTAGATATACTACATATTCTGATTCTGCATTCTGATTATTATGAAGAAATCTACTGTTGTTTTAGAAAATAAAGAGTATGCAATATATGTCCCTATTTCAAAATTTGTAAATCTCACGACATTTTATTTTTCACGAATTACCTTTTCCTTTCAAAGTGAAAGTAGAATGCAGATCGACAACACGTATCTGTTCTCATCAGCAGCCGACTGTGTTTATACAAGTTGTTATTGGTAAGAAATTTTATTTATTTATTTTTATATATATGTATCTTATTGCCTACTAACATTAAAAAAACTGCAACTTTCAATGACGCCTGTTCTCTAATAATATGTCCAGAACACAAAAAGTAGTCTTAGAAGGTGGATGCTAATCCGAAGTTCCAGTCACGTCCGGGATCGGTAGTACCTCAGGGATCGGTGCTTGGTCCTCTTCTGTTACACTTATATATAAATAACCTTCCTACTACCATCGAATTACGGACGTTTCGTACTATAACCATTGCGTACCAGTCATTTCGTACCATAGTATTGGTCATTTCGTACCAGGGTATTGGTTGTTTCGTACCATGCTGTGACTATTTCGTACCATGCTGTAGTCATTTTGTACCATACATCGAACATTTCGTACCATGTTTAGAAAAAAAATCTTATATTACTTGAATGATAAAATAACGCATTTAAAATTAATAAAATAAGAAAATATCTTATTATGTATTTTGCTTTATCTAATTTACCGATCATTAAACAAGTGAAAATCAATTAAGACATTCCATTCAGGCAAACGGCTAGTTGACGATACCGTATCAGCACATTACTTTTTTTCTAATAGGGGATTGTGTTCATTAGAAGAAAATTAATACATAATCAGAACCATATTTATGTCAAATTTGTATCATGGTTTACCGAATAATGTGACAAAGTAACCATGAACGAATTGCCATACAACAAGATTTACGACAGTTCCAAATTTAAAAAATTTGCAAACCACAATTTCTTGAGGACGGAATGTTTGAAATATTTGTCTTTTGGAGAAGAAAACATTGTGATAATGAAGAAAATGTCTGTCACCAGCAATTTTTTTCCCCAAGTAATTTTCTTGATAGGGTGTATAAAAGTGGGACAGTCAAAAGAAAGGCAAACGCCAATCTTATCATAATTGAGCAATCAACAATCGTTCACCCTTCCACAATTAGATCGTAACTGATCTTACCTAACACGATAAAAAATTGACAAAAAATCTAATTATCAAATTCTCTGAACAAGATTGAGTCGGTTTTTTGTGGAACGAGATGGTACGAAATGACTAATTCTTTGGTACGAAATGACAAACACATGGTACGAAATTACAATTGTATGGTACGAAATAACCATAGAAATTATGGTACGAAATGGTTATTGTATGAAATGACTGTATACCCTACCATTACCTGGCAATTTTTTTTGCAGATGACACTGCCATTTACTTAGCTATAAACAACAAGCAAGACGGTATCACCCTAAAAGAAGATCTAGACAAGTTAATGCAGGGGGAGAAAAAGTGGGAAATTGAGTTTAACCCCAGCAAATGCATTGTCCTAAATATTATTAAAAAGAAGAAAACCATTTCCTTTTAAAAAAATTTTTGTCTGAATTCATTCCTTGTGGACCTGGGTGACCAAAACATCGTGAATACTGCATAAAATAAGGGTTCATAGATGGATCACTTATCAAAACAAGGAAAGACAATAAGTCATAAAAATTACAGGATCTTGAAATATCTGACCTGTGACAGACTCGGGTTGCCTTGTTTGGAATGCTCTGAATTCATACCTGCATTACTGTCAATCAAGTGATGGAGAACAATCATAAATAAAATGGACTACTCCAAAAATACCAGTGTACCCTCTCCTCTTTTTTACCTTTGATTTTATTTCAAATTGATGGGTATCCTTATTGTATGCAAATTAAGCCTTAAAATTTCCCCTGAATATGAAGCCTTTGATTTACATGTGTAATGCAGAAATAATAATCAAAGACTTGAAAACAGCTGTGATGATAATTGACAGATTGCTGCTATCATTAAAAAAAATCCAGTTTAGAACAGAAAATAATTTTGAACTCTTACATTTATGTACAGCATTTTTGTTGGTTTTGTGACTTCAACAATATTTTAGGCCACCAACCAACCATTTTGTTTTTAGCCAGGAACGCGTCAGCTTGATTAGCTAGGTTAACAGATAAAATTTTGAGGTCTTCTCAGAGTTCAATGAGTGCAAACTGCCACTGCAGGGTTAACCACTAAATCCATTGAATGCCTACACCATAAAAAAGTAATTCTTATATATTTCAGGAATATCCTGAACTCCTTCAAAAACATGCTATTAAACACATTCCCACTCAGTCCTGCCTTTTTATGCATCTCAAGAAAAAAATTTGGATAACATTGTGGACAATGAAGAAATTACTTGTAACAAGCAATTTCTTCAACATCCACAATGTTTTCTATTCTATAAGGCAAAGACTTTCTGAATTCCACTGACTTGAAGTTGTTGTCTGGAACTTCTTTCAAATTGTACCTGTCTAAGATTTTGTAACGTAGTAATGTGTTAAGCCCTGGGTCACTTTAACTTTGTGTATTTATCATAATAACCTTAACAAAAAAGATTACTTAACAAAACCATGCTTTGCTAGCTTACAGTACTTTAAGTACTTTGATTTGTTACATGCTACTGACCATAGATTTTACAAATCCTAAGTCTTGATATCTATGTTGAACTGATTGTTAGAGGTCATTGGATGTTGCCAATGATCGGTCAATTGTCTTATAGATTTTTGGATTGTTTGATTATTACTTCAGTGAAGAAAATGTATGGCATCTGTGTAAGACAGTTAAAGACAGACAGACAGATGAAGTGAACCAATGTTATTGCGTGTTTATATCTAATAGTGACAGAGCTGTAAGTAGTAAAACCAAATTTTTCATAAAAATAAAAGTTTGTTGTAGCAGTGATCTGCATACATTTTGGAAGCAAGGGGACAATGTGCCCAATGTCTAAGCACAATGAGAAAATTTTACAAAATTGATGGATCACATTAACAATAGACCAATCCCTGGCCCCACCCACTGATTTACTAGGCCTAGCCCATTAACTCCAACAGGAAGTTCTCCTTTGATTTTTAACAGCATTATTTTGCAAAATTTTTTTTTGTGACCTAAACGTTGTAACTACAGCTTGAATAAGGTTAACAAAAATGGCAGCCAATATTGGAGTCAAAAGCTCAGGTCCAGGCTGAATGAATGATTTGATTGGTCGATTGATTCCTTGATTGACTGCTGTGATTGGTCAATCAAGCTATTATGGATTTTATACGAGAGAACAGTATCACTATGGTCGTAAAAGAATAGGGATATTTATGATTTTTTGGAGAAGATGGTTCAAAAATGTATCCTTCACAAATCAGTTTTGTAGTGATAAAATAAGAACAAAGAAAGAAAGGAAGAAAATAGGTAGAAGAATTGGCAAAATTTTAGACTGGCCCAAATTCAAAGAAGTTACAGATGACAATTCCAAGCTAGTGAAATTTTATTTTTTGTTCTTTAGATAGAAAAAAATGTGGACAGTGAAGAAATTTCTTCATTTTCTGAAAGGCCTTTTTCTTTAGGGGCGTCAAAAATTGTCATTGTGTGGGGATGGGTAAAATTGACAGATCGCCACTGTAAATCAAACGATCAAATTGATTGACCAGTCAAATTACTCATTTGGATCAGGAGTAAAATGTTTGCTTTTGACATTTATTCAAAACATTTTCATTTGTTGGTAACAAAAATGTCATAAATACAGCTTATTCAAGCTCTAGTTATGATGTTTTGGTTGTCAAATAGCAGTTAACTTTAGGCTTTATGTTCCCAAGACCCCTGGCCATATGTAAAAGTATTACAATTGATACCTCAGTCAAACTACCTTGTCATAGGTCAGTGGGTTTAAACAGATCTATCAATTGAAAACTTCAAAGCATCCCAGATTATACAGATGGTTTTGAAGTTTATATTGATTGGAATACATAAAAAATCAAGTACATGTACTAACGGTATATAACCCATTCCCACTCAAAGACACTTTTGGGCGCTCCTCAAGAAAAATAATTGGGAAAACATTGTGTTAAATGAAGAAATTGCTTGTTACAAGCAATTTCTTCATTTTTTACAATGTTATCTACCCAGAAAGTTGAAAAAAATATAAAATTTCATAGGCTTTAAATTGTTGTCTGCAACTCCTTTTATTTTGGACCAGTCTAAAATTTTGCTGGAACCCAGCGTTTTCTTGATTTACAAAAATACTTTCTATGCTTCAATGTAAACATGATAATTTTCCAATACATAATGAGATTTTTATTTGTGATCTGTATTTCACCATTCATATTTGTCCTGGTGTATACCTGTGACCTTGGAAAAAATGTACATGTCGGCAAGAAAAAATAATGTTAGACAAGTTTGGCTGGGAAATTCCTCACCACAACGATAATTTTTTTTTTGTCTAAATTGAAAATTGAAACTATTCAAATCGGAATTGCTTGAAAAGAAAGTGTCAAATAAGGTAAAAAAAAAAATACTGATAAAAGGAAAAACTGTTTGTTACAAGTAATTTCTCCTTTAATTACGAGGTCTTCCATTATAACTTATTTTCTTCTGCTTGTTGAAATGTAGAATCTTACTGTAATTCGTAACAACTTTCCATTACAATTATCCTTTCAGATTCCACTCTGGTGTCAGAGAGCAAGTAAAAGGCTTGATGGGCTTGTGATATGGGTGTGTATAATTGAAACCAATAACCAGACAATATTTTTTACTAATTAAAAGGAGATTCATAGAAGTTGCAGACAAGGATTTTTAGTAGCTTAAATTTCAAAGGTGTTTGTAAAAAACATTATGAGTAATGAAGAAATTGCTTATTCAAGGCAATCTATTCATTTTACACAATGTTTTCCTCTTGGGGTCGTAAAAAAGCAGGATTGAGTAGGAATGGTTTAAACAATAAGACATGTATTAAGAAAACATTCTTTGACCTATCAACTTCATGGTTTCACTGACAGGGACTTGTAACAATTTCATTTTTTATATACTAGAAAATGAAGCCCTCAAACTACAGTCAGTAGTGCATCAGACTCCCAATCATGGAAAGTCATGGGTTCAATCCCTGCTGGGGCACATATCTTTTCCGACATTTGCCTCTCACCAATGGTTGGATAATTGTTAACCTTAGTTGGATATTTGCAGGAGGCTAGGAAAGGCTGTAGAGGTAGTACTGGTGTGAGAAATACTAGGAATCCATTGTTAGGTGCTCCAGCCGCTGTGATGACTATAATACTGTTAAAATCAAGTATAAAAAAATTCAATTGTTACAAGTCCCCGTTGTTTCACTAGTCCGCAGATCGTTGTACCAACCCACTGGCCTCTGACATAAAATTTGACTTAGATAGGGAAGGGTGTACAATCATGGTAAACACCGTAAGTACAGCTTGAATAGTTTAAGTTTCCAAACCAACAAAAATGCTTGACACAAATGTCGGAGTTTTAAGTCAACATTTGGTCCAAATGAATGTTTGATTTGTAAAGAAATTATTGATTGATGATTAAAAGAATTACTTGTCCCTGAAACTTTGAAGAGGTGTATGAGTAGTTTTCTTGTACTCAACAGATAATTTTTATTTGAAATCTTTATTGATGTGATATAAACACTTTCCTGTTTTCATATTTTTAGCCTGGTCAAATATGAAGTAGTGGACAACTTTTAAAAGTGGGTGTAATTTGATGAGAAACCAACCTACTAGTTAGAAAAAAAATGTTGGAAAAGAAGAAATTGCTTGTTACAAGCAATGCCTTCTTTTCCCATGATGCTTTCTCTAGTATGAAAATCACAGGGAAGTGAAAGCAAAGGATTGTGCCGGAAAGGGTCAACTCATTCCCACACTATAAAATTTCAGACTGCTCTAGATTTTTTTAAAAAGTTGTAGACGACAATTTTAAGCTGACGTAATTCTAATATTCTCTGTGCTTTAGAATGAACAAAAAGAGGATAATAAAGAAATTGCTTTTTACAAGTAATTTCTACATTATCCACAATCTTTTCTTGAGGGTTGTAAAAAAGAGGGAATTGTGTGGGAATGAGTTTATACATGTAGATAAATCAGAGACTGGTTCACTAGTATATACAATACATGTATATATGTATTCCTTGTCCATTTATATGTAGTTGTGCTAATATAGTAATTTGATACATGGATATCATTCTGAATTTGTTTAATGATTTCAGGATTACCATGTGATATTTATACATAAATCAGAGACTGGTTCCTTGGTATATGACCTTGATACATTGTTAGAGTTTCCATGTCCATTTACAGCCTATGTTGAAAAGGGAATCCATTCATGTCATACATTGAAGCCACAGTTTCATAGGTAAACTTCATTAACTGGGCCATAACATTCATGACAGAAGTTGATCAGAACAATTGGATAATACGTGTATTTGTTATTTTCACTTAATCAAAATAACATGTTTAACCTATTACCACACATTCCTTCATCTTATCGCCCCCCATCCCTTCCCAAGTTTGAGGAAAAAAGCAATTTCTTCAATGTCCACAATGTTTTCCAAATCTTTTTTCTTGAGGGGCGCAAAAAGGAGGGATTGTGTGGGAATGGGTTAATATAATCATTGTCTTACATTTAATATTTATTTGTTTCTGTCAGCTGCAACATTTTGTTGTTGTCTACCGCCTTTTTGAATTTGCACAAGTCTAAAAAGACTTCATCCTGGTATGGGTTGAAAGAATAGTTTGTTAGTCTATAGTGTAAATAAAGATTTTATTTCCTGCTTCTTTGATAAGCCGCAGGAACTCCATCAAATATTTTGATAATCAAATGGTCAAATACACCACAGGTGCATCAGAATTGGTATTTCAAAAATCAATATAAAGTGAGGTAGAATAACCATTCTAGTTTCAGGAATCATTTCAAGGGAGACAAGTTTAGTACTGGTCTTACAAAGGTCAATTTCTTTCTTTCTTCTAGAGTTTTTTCTTTTCTGCATGATGTGTCATATATATAGAGGCTAACTGTTTGTTTGGTTATAAGACTGTTTTATGTCATTGGGTGAACAACTAAAGTATATTTTCACGAGTGACAAATGAAAATATGCTTCTGTTGTTCATGAAATGAAAGATAAATCAATCGTACACAAAAAGCAAACTATTATTCTATTTCTTTTGATACAAAATTAGACAAAAAATATCTTTTTGGGGTGAATTCCTAGACATGTGTCATTTCGCATGTGAATTACATGGAAACCTGATGAGATCATCATTGTCTTTGGTTCTACGTAGACGATGTTCAGTAGGGCACAATAAAGGAAAGCAGGGCTACATCTACCAAAGCATTGAGTTGTTCATTTTGATGATTTCAGTTTTTTTTGTTGAAATAATCAAGAGTTAATCTAGAACCAAGAAATCTAGATTATCCATCACAAAGCATTAAGGAAACTGAATTATTAAATGCAAGTGCCTTTGAAATATTTATTTCAGATTTTGTAATATAGAGACAAATCAAATTTCATTTCAGATATTTTCGAATTATTCCTTGTGACGAATATTTGTCAACGTTTGCGTCAGACAGATCTCACATGCTAAATGACAAAGGGGAGTGGTTAAAACCTCCTCCATCATACTCCTGTATTTATACTCAAGGTCGGTATTACAGTATAATCCTTTTAATTGCAACCATGATAATAGTAAATTCCTGAAAAGCAATTGGTCTAAACTAGCAGATATTGCTGATGACAATTTCAATTTGATAAAATTAAACAAAATCTGTGCCTTTTAGATAACAAATAATTTTGGACAATGAAGAATTTGCTTGTTATTAGCTATTTCTTCATTGTTCACAGTGCTTTCCAAAGCCATTTTCTTGGGGGGGGGGCTTAAAAAAGTGGGATTGTTTGGGAATGGACTAATGAATGTGCAAATGAGCTGAAGCCTTGTAAATTGCTCTCAGAAAAATGACCTCATTATGTTTGGAATGACATCATTTTACAATGACCATTGCATGATTCACAGAAAAATTTTGTCACAATTTTTGCTTAGATGTAAGTGCGTTAGTGTGTGTGTGTCTGTCTGGATTTTTGTCCAGAGCATAACTTCTACGTTTATGGATGGATTTGAAAATAACTTGGGACAGTTGTTCTGCTTTATGAGTGCTAGTATCATGTGAAATATTTGTTGTGATACCTCCAAGGTCAAGGTCACAGTTGAAGGTCAAAATTAACCTTGTCCGCAGCATAACTTCTTCATTTATGGATGGATTTGAAAAGAACTTGATACAGTTGTTCTTCTTGATGAGTACTAGTGTCCTGTGAAATGTTTGTTGTGATACCTCCAAGGTCAAGGTCACATTTGAAGGTCAAAATTGACCTTGTCCAGAGCATAACTTCTATATTTTTGGATGGATTTGTAAATAACTTGGCACAGTTGTTCTTCATAATGAGAGCTAGCGTCAAGCAAAACATTTGTTGTGATACATTAATGGTCAAGGTCAAAAGTGAGGGTAAAAGGATAAAATTGACCCTGTTAGCATCATAACTTCTATATTAATGGATGAATTTGAAAACAACTTGGCACAGCTTTTGTTCTTCTTGATGAGTGCAAGTGTCATATGATACATGCAAGGTAAAGGTCACTGTTGAAGATGAAACGAATTAGTCCAGAGCATGACTTCTACATTTATGGATAGATTTGAAAATAACTTTGCACAGATGGTGAGAACTGGTGTCGTGCAAAACGTTTGTTGTGATATGTCCAAGGTAACAGTCAAAGTTTAAAAACAAACATTCTGTGCACAAAATTCTCTGTTCAAATCAGCGAGCTCAACATGTTGTCCCTGGACAACCTTTTTCTTGTCAGAAATAAGTTTCAAGAATTAAATAGCTTTGATCATATCGTAAAAATGATATCCAGTTTAAATGAATGAAATATGAAATTTATTAAACTCATTATCTAAAAAGGATAAAAAAGTTGGTAAAGTCTATAGTGTTTATAGATCACTCATTTAATGAATTTTTTATTTCAAGGCCATTCATTGTATGTTCCCTATTTATTTTATACCTAGAATTTTCCCAGAAGACAAAGATTAGAAAGATTCTGTCTATTAAAAATTTTCGTCTGCAACTTCTTTTAACTTGGCCTGGTCTCAAATTTCGTCTGTTAATCTGTTATCGAAACAAAAACGCTACGAATTTTCAAATTCCAAAAAGTTGTAGTCTGTACTTAAAGAGCATTTGAATGCTCCCCCCTAAGAAAATAGCTTTAGAAAAAATTGGAAAATGAAGAAATTGCTACAAGCAATTTTTTTCCATATCCACAATGTTTCTACCACAAAAGACAAAAAACATTAACATGGTTGTCTGCAACTTCTTCTAAATTGGATAAGTCTAAATTTTTTACGTCCGGTAATGGGTTAAATTGTCACTGGACAATAAAGTTAAGATTGTCTGAATTTCAAAAAGTTGTGATTCACACCAAAAGCGTATTTGGAGAGGAAAAAATACCATACAGTGTAGAAAACATTGTAAGAAAGGAGAAATTACTAGGAATAAGCAAATTCTCCTTTTTCCTTAGGCTGGGTTTAGTGAGTATATCAAAATGCAGGGTTGCATAATGATAGGTTTCATTTTTCAAATGATGATGTTTAACATCACTTCATAATTCTCTATTTCAGACAACACTAACAACATACAAGATTTTATAAATATGGATGGCTCTGTTGGTGTGGGAACTGTTATGAAGTATGAAGAATTCTGTACTTTCTTTACGACCAGATGACTGTTAACCTTTTAACCCTTTGCTAAATGATTCCAAGAATTAACCCATTACCAGAGGACAACACATTTTGACTGGTCCAAATTGAAAGGAGTTGCAGACAACAATTTTAAAATTTATGAAATATAAGATTTTATCAACTTTCATTCAATTTCTTCATTTTACACAATGTTTCCTCAAATGTTTTTCTTGTAGGGCGTCAAAAAGCGTTACTGTTGGAACGGGTTAAATGACCCAAGTAATTGTACTAGCAACCAGATAAAAATGGCTTGGAAGGGACGAATTTTAGTGAGAATTTCAATACTATAGTCTATTTCACTGTATAGCCTGCATTTTCCATTTAATATTAACCACTTCAAATCTGGACTTGTCTACAATTTAGTCGCCTGGTTCAACAATTATGTTCCTTTTTAACATCTTTATCTTTTGAAAATCTGTGATAAAATAAAAATGAACGATCTGAAAAAAATGTCCAGTTTCAAATCTCATATGGGCTATTTTTATGCCCTTGCATCGAAAAATCGGGGTCATACTGTTTTACCGTTGTCCGTCTGTCTGTCTGTACCGTCATCTGTCTGTCGGTCTGTCTATCTGCCTTCAAAACTTAACCAAAAAACTTTGCATCTTAACCAAAAAACTTAACATTGCCAATTACTACCAGCCTATTCAAGATACTATGATCATATTTGGCATGATGATACATCTCCATAAAACGCATCTCCTCGTGTCAAGGTCAAGATCACTTGATAAGGTCAAGGTCAAATGCCAAGGTCAAACGCCAAAAAACCCCTTCACACACGCATCTTGTTTTTTAACTTATTTAAATGGTATACATGTGCATATCGTCAGAGGCCGAGCAAAATGTCGTAACTACAGCTTAAAAAAAGGCTGTAGCTATGGAATTTTAGACGCCCATGTTGCCTTGCACAGTATGGGTAACTTTGGCATAAGAATGGGCAAGGTGCAGATAGGGGCTGCCCTTTAACCTATAGTACGCAATCCCTCCCTTTTACGCCCCTCAGGAAAAAAGCCCTGGAAAGATTGTGGAAAATGAAGAAATTGCTTGTATCAAGCGATTTCTTCATTATCCACAATGTTTTATACGCGAGCATTATTGATTGCTATAAATAAAAAGAAAAAAAAGAATGATACAGATTATTTCCTAGTCTGTTTTCAAACCTAAGTTAGCTCAACGTCTTGTCAGTATCTAACCCTTGATCATCGAGTAGCAGGTCGGCTGTCAAATGATAGCGCAATTGCGCCGCATCTTATTTGACCTTTAACCTTCAATAATTTATATAACTGGGTTGAGAGAAGGAATAACGTTCGACTTCAAACTTCAAGATCGCGGGTTCGATCCCCGGCCTAACTAAACTTACAAACTAATACAGTCTTTCGGATGAAACGTTAAACCAAGGCCCCGTGTGGCGTGCTATCCATTGAGCACATTTAATAACCAAGCGGAGCTCTCAGCAGTTTATATCCCTGCACTTTCTCCCGAACATGTAGAACTAACCGTCTGCTAGGATCGTTGCTACTATGGGTATGTGTAACGGTAGCGACGATAAATCAACTGAAATACACAATAAAGGAGTGAGGTGGACTTGACCCATTACAATACACAAAATACTAAGTCTCCTCGAAATTGAAAGATGTTGCAAAAGACAAATCAACGAATCTTTTAATTTTGAAATTCCATATAGGATAGGAAACATGATGAGAAAAGGAGAAAAGGATTGCTGTAACAAGGAATTTCCTCAAGTATTTTCCCCTAGCGCGAAAAAAGGGTGGATCCTATAGGAATGGGGTACTTTTTTACCATCCCCACAAAAAAGAGTTCTCATGGTAAGGAGGGGATTCGAATCTGGGGCCTTGTGATTCTGAGATTTGTGTCTCGCCGAGAAGTACGGAATAATTTAACTTTTAGATTCGTCTATCAAAAACGGACGTTCTGATTGGTCGAAAAAAAAAATCATAACCCAATGAACAAAATTTTGAGCCCACAGCGATTCTGTATTCTTCCGCACAAAATAGTCCCTTACTAAAGGGAATCAATAATTTGTAAAATATTTGATTTTTCGCTCGATCCTATTAAATTATAAAAATGAAGAGAATATTTTTTGTTTTCATGGAGCAATGAACCGAATAACCTAATCACACTTATGTATGAATCCGCTTTACGTCTTCATACAGTGTAATTAGTATTTTCGGTTCATACCTCCATGAAAACTAAAAATATTTTCTTCATCTCTTTAAACATTTCGTGTCGCAGCTGTAGACGTGGAATTTTGCTAGTCCTGGTAACTTTGCGAATCGTCGTTGCCAATGAAATAACCAATTGAGCAACCAAACTATTCTTTTTGACAGAAAATGACATTTGAATCGACGCTTACGTTAAACGTTTTTATTGATTTTTGCGGATCGGAAACCCGGTCTGAGTTGACTAACAAAGTAAATGTACTGTACATGGGAAGTTAAACCGAGGAAACTTGTGACAGAACGAAAATAAACTCACGACGCACACATTTTTGGAAAAGCGGAAATCGAGGAAAACGCCCGCTAGCGGTTTGTCGCGATTTAGAAACGGTTTCAATATTTCACTGCTAACTCTTTGACTATTTAAGGATCGCTGGCGACGCCCCACTTGTCTCCGAATGGAAGTTCGATTTAGATATAAAACTACACCTTTAATAAGCTGTAGTTTCGACGTATAAGTCGCTAAACCACCACGAGGCTGTCAATTAAATAACCAGTCGACCAATGAAATCGTTCGTATCAACCAGAAGCGAGATTTGAACTCCGACTTTGGCTGCCATTTTTGTTTAACCTTTCTGTTTGTTTTTGCGACCGAAACGTCGTAACTACGGCTTATTCAAGCCGTAGTTACGACGTTTAGGTCGCCAAACAACCATTCTTCTTTTTGTTACATGCTGCTTGCCATAAATTTTGCAAAATAATGCCATTATTTATCGAAGAGGAACTTCCCAATCGGACTCGATGGGCGGGGCAACGGAGTAAGTGGGCCAGCGATTGGTCACTTTCTTTAAACATCTTTTCGTCCTAATCACTGGGCCAATTTAGACCTTACTTGGCAGAAATGTTTCTTGGGTGACTCTATTTAAAACTTGCTCGTGAATTTTTGATTTGCCAAAAAATTGGGGCGTTGCAGGGCGGGGCTTACCAGACATGGGAACTTCATGAAATATTTCTTGAATAAAAATCTCATCCTCCTAAATTATTGGACTGTTTACACCAAACTTGATGGCAAGAATGTTCCTTGTGTAACCTTTTTCAAAATTTATTCATGAATTTTTGATTTGCCAAAAATTGGGACGTGGCAGGGCCGGGCTAACCAGACTTGTAGAAATCATGAAATAATTCTTATAAAATCTTCTCCTAAACCAATAGACAAAACTTGGCAGGAAAATTCCTTGTGTGACCATTTTCAAAACGCGTTCATTAAAGTTTGATTTGTGAAATGGGGGCGTGACAGGACAGGGCTTATTAGATTTAGAGGAATTATGAAATGATTCTTTAAAAATCTTCTCCTAATTTGGACTGAACTTTACTTAAGTGTTCCATGGGTGACCCTTTTCAAAAAACTCGTTAATGAAACTTTGATTCGCGAAAAAAATGGGGCGTGGCATCGGAAATTATCGGACTTATGATGAAATAATTCTGAAAATCTTCTCCCCCTAAACCAGTGGCCCAATTTCGACTAAACATTGACATGAACGTTACTTCGGTGACCCTTTCTAAAACTTGTTCGTTAAATTGTCATTTGTGGAAAATATGGGGTCGTGGCAGGGCAGGGCTTTTCAAATTAAGAGAAATCATGAATCAATTCTTTAAAAATCTTCTCCTCCTAAACCATTGGGTCAATTTGGACCATACTTGGCAGGTCAACTTGGAGTGGTCAACGACAACCAGTTCTATAACTTTCGATCAGGATATGGCAACTAGATATCTCATAAATGTGCTCCAAGAACATGATTGTTGGAATGCAATTCCTCCTAATATACGTACTATCGAAAATATTTCATGCTTTAAGAGCTCGCTGAAAAGTTATTTGATGTCAAATAACGAGTTATAGTGTCTTCATGCATACCATTCTTGATTGTGTATGTCTTACCGTATGCGTTTTTAGTTCAAGTCAAAACGCTATCATTAACTTATCTAACTCATCGACATTATCATCATATTTCTTTTTTATATGTACGTGTATGCATGTATGCTTGTGTGTGTGTGCAGGTGTGTGTATATACACACATTCATATATATATATTAATGAGCTACCTTCTCTAAATAAAGGTCTTATTATATTATAATGATTTACTGACCCTTTCCAAAACTTGGCCATGAAATTTTGATTCGCCAAAAATGGGGGCGTGTAGAACGGGGCTTATCAGACTTAGAGAAATTATGAAATAATTCTATGAAAATGTCCCCTCACACACAACCGGGCCAATTTGGACTAAACATTGCAGAAGTGTTCCACGGGTGGGTGAGGGTGAGGCTTGTCAGCCTTGGAGAAATCATGACATAATTCTGAGATGAGCGATTTAGGACCATCTTGGCCCTCTATTTTCAATAATTAAATGGATGGAAAGTTGGACATGAGTCAGTTAATCCCATTTTGAACTAGGAAGGTCAACTTTTTTCTTCATACGCATTTTGTTGAGCCAGCCAGCAGCCAGTTTTCTAAACCGACTAACACCAAACCCATAAAATAACTGGCCTTTAGTATCTTTAGGTGGGCGGTCGTGATTTGGTCCATTTGCCGCCTTTGTATCGCCTGAACTGTTATTAGGATTCGAGGAGTTATCCGCTATACTGTCACCAGTAATTGTTACAGCTATGTCATTTGCTGTACTTTTCTGCAGTGTGCTTCGGAAAGCTTTTGGTATCTTTGTTGTTTTACCTGATCGAGACCATGCGTTTGTTCTGAAGGATGTTGACGGTGCAATCTTTTCCATTTCTTGTTCACCGTTGTCTAGGTTTAGGAATGGAAATTTCTTTCCTAATCTGTCCGTTCCGAGTATCGGCTCTATATCAATAATCGTTGATTGTCTAATGTTGACCTCTTGTATTGGAGTTTTGTTGGTCGCCTTCCGTATTTCGTCACATTGACGTTGGGAAAGCCATGCAGGCGTCGACGATATACTTAGAAATTGCTTGTTGTAAGAGTCACTTTTATGTGCAGGAGTTTTTTGAAGATCATTTAAGTTTATTTTTTCAATTTTATTAGACGTATCTCTCGCATCAGAGTTGGTCTTTGCTTCCGGTTTTTTCACAACTTCAGATTCATTATCAATTAAGTTTTTACCCGTATTTTTTGTTTGTTTCGATTTCTCTTTAACTATCATAGCCATATCGTTCCTACTTGCTAATGACTTGGATCGGAACACACCATTCTGTATCGGTTGTTTCGCTGGACCTTTGCTGTCTGGTATATCAGGAGACCAAATACTGTCGAAAGCATTTGCTGGGGTGTCCACTAGAATACTCGACACAGAGACGGACCTTTCAACAACTTCGTTGTTCGGTGATGTTGTCCTATGCCCCGCTTCAGCACCGGTATTTAATTTTTTATTATCGTTGAGCGTGGTTAAATCAGCTGAAACAACATCTTGACCACATGAATTAGCGGAAGTTACCTTTTCATTAACACCACTCGCACCGACGTTGTTAGGGTCCCAGTCCTCGTAATCATTCTGCTGTTCCTTCTCGTCTGAAGAAATATAGCAATCTTGGTGTTCAACGGATGCCGACACAACTTTACTTTTAGTGATATTGTGGAGTTTCATGCTTCTTTGAATTCCAGTTTTCTTACTCTTGTTTGTTTCATCGTCTACATCGCTACTGTAATCACTATCTGAGAGTTCTGTTCCCACACTCTCTAAAACGCTAGAGTTTCGGGTTCCGGTATTAAACGATCTTCCCAAGTCACCTGAACAAAACAAAAGAGAGAAAAATCTGGGTCCAATATTATAAACTTGGATCAATCCTTTAGTTCAAATTTCAATGTAAATTGGTAGAGGCAGGTGATATTTTACCGATACAATATTTTATTGTCACGCAATTACGATATTATTTATGATAAAATACATCTTTAATGTCTACTTGAAGTTTGAGTAAATTCTCAATTTAGTACGAAAAAGATTTTACGATCTCGGGCCCTGAATATGATAAGCGAAACATGTGCTATTGACGCATTCCCAAACAATGTCGCATTTTGACGCCCCCTAGAAAAGCAATTGGGAAAACATTGCGTAAAATGAAGAAATTGCTAGTAACAGGAAAGATGAAAAGATCTATGATTTCATAAGCTTTAAGCAGTCGTCTGTAACCCCTTTCAATTTGGACCAGTCTAAAATTTTGCTGTCGAGTAATGGGTTAAGGCGTTTCATGTCAGGAGCAGATTCGGTGGTCCTCTGTGACTCAATGACGGTCTCGTAATCTTTAAGAAGTTAAGGGTTGCGTGTTCGAATCTCGGTTGTGCCACTGTTCTTGGGTAGCCTAGTACTGGTGATACTCAGGAAGCACATAATAAGTGAACTTCCTTCATAGCATATTTATTTAAAGGAATTGAATCATCCTGGAATAGCAAAACAGCTAAGAAAATATTGCATGTAATTTTTTTACTTTCAAACAGCAATTACAACTTGTGACCATTGCCTTTGCGAAAACCTACCATTGTTTTTCAAATTATCAAAGTTTGAAGGCGTGTCTTTAGGTGACTCTCTCAACTCAGATTCCTTGTCATCTTGCTGTTCTTTGTCAGACAGATCCTCTTCTAACATATCGCCAGCGTCAGTCTCTGTTGTACTGTTGTCGTCATCAAATGAACCACGTGATCTGCCGCTATGACCACGTGACGGACCGTTCCTGGAAATATGTAGAAAGGTCTACATTTCTTAAGACTATTTTTAAACTTTTGAACGAGTTCTCATTATGCAGGCCTTTGATTGGTCGTCGAGGGAATTCTATTTCGTAACACCATCACCACCACCAACACCACCACCACCACCAACAACAACAACGACAACAACAACAAAAATAATAATAAAAAACTCTGAAAAGGTTGTAAATTTTTAAAAACATTTTTTCCCTGAATGTTCTAAATAAATTAACTAATACATCAAACATATAGGCATATATATGGCCAAATGAAAGGCTTCAATCCATTACCAAAAGGCAAAATTTTAGACTGGCTCAAATTGAAAGGAGTCGCAGACGACAATTAAAAGTTGACGAAATTTAGATTTTTTTCAACTTTCTGGATAGATAATTATGTAAATTGTAGAAATTGTTTGCTACAAGCAATTTCTTCTTTTTACACAACATTTTCTCAATTGCTGTTATTTGGGGGCCTCAGAAAATGTCACTGTGTGGGAAAAAGTGAACAAACGTTTATAAATTGCTAAATTGGTCATCAAGATAAAAGTATGCGTTACCTCCGGACTTGTACTACACCGAAGAATTTACTTTTTCGGAAAAATACTTGATACGTATGATTTAATGGACGGATCATATGTGTCAACTCACCCAATAAGTCGACCAGTAAAGTTATTCACTTAGACAGGAAGTGAGGTTTGAACTCCAACAAAGACAGACTTTTTCGTGAAGCATTTTTGTTGGTTTAGCGACTTAAACGTCGTAACTAGCTTATTTAAGCTAAAGTTATGACCTTTAGATCGCAAACCAATCTTTTTTTTATTTTTTGTTACTAGCCATAAATTTCGGAAAATAATGCCGTTTGGTATCTAAGATGAACTTCCTGTTGGGGCTAAGTGGGCATGCCGGGCGATCCGTTAATTTCTTTAACGGGTAATAAAAGCACTTCGTAACTATCTATAGATAAGCTTACATTACGTTAATTTCGACGCCGCCCGGACCGGCTTTGCTACAACATTGACAACACGTGACTAACGTCAGAATTAACGTCATAAACAGGAGACCCATTATTGTTCCGGTGTAGACGGTGCACGGCATTTCGTCCCATGAAAACTCGATCATCCCGGGCACAGCTTCGTAACAATAGTAACGGGTCACGTTCTCTACAAAGAGGCCACAATAAAAATTACATAAACAGAAAGATGTTTTGTAGAGAGAGTGTCCTTTAGTGTAGGCTATATACTTCTTTGACTGCGAATACGTTGGTATTTCTATAGACACTTGAGGCATTCAGAGACCCTGTCTAGCACGATTATTCCCCAGGATGCATATCAATCAAAGTACTGAAGTACTGTTGGCCAGGAAATTATGGAAATAATAGGATATGAATGCGCAACTAAGTTGAATCAAGAGCACTAGCATTAGATAGTGATAAAACACTTGCAAATTTAAATACATGATATCGTCAACACTAACACGATAAAAACAAGACAAAGCGAAACAAACAGACGAACAAAAAGAAGTCATAATGTAAAATTTTACGTTAAGTTATCAAGTAAATTTAGCAAATAATGCGACAACTACATGTGTAGTATTAGCTCATTCATAAACCACACAAGAAAACTTACCAACCGGTATTATGATTGCACCTGAAAAAGAGACAAGAAATGGAAAATGGAATGTAGCCGTTATTCTTAACCTATTACCGGACGACGACAAAATTTAAGACTTTTCCACCTTCGAGTAGATCGCGGAGAATACATCAAATGTAGCTTTCGTCAAGATGATAAAGCACGCTAAATAAGATTTTTTGAGACTATTTAAAGAACGATGTTTGTTATTTTGAGTGTTATATTCGGCGACGTCAAGGCTTCTCGTTTAAGCCAAAGCTGAGTACGCTTTCTCATTAAGAATTCTCAAGATTCTTAATTTGCGGCTTAAAAATCTATATCTAATAACGACTTTATTACATATCTAAATAAGAATCTTAAGATTCTCGACGACAAGAACGCGCTACTGTAAAATCTGTGCCAGAAAGGATGGAAAATATTTAGACGAAGGGAAAAAAACTTGTTACCGGCAATGACTTCTTTACCCGAAATATTTCTCGATTTACATTATCTTTATTGCATTGGTACACGGTTTTTAGAATGCAAATCGTCATTTTGCGTGCACAACATCGTAACTACAAGCTTAAATGAAGCTATAGCTACAACATTTTGCTCGCCCAATGTCGATGTAAACAGTAAACGGTAAAACATGTAACCAGATCTTGAAAGAAGTCACTATTCTGAAATATTTCCGAATCATTTGCGAATATTAGGAAGACTTAAAGAGCCTTCTTACCGCGGTAGGTAACAAGCTAGGCTTTCAATTCTCGCCCAACGTCGATGTAAACAGTAAACGATAAAACATGTAACCAGATCTTGAAAGAAGTCACTATTCTGAAATATTTCCGAATCATTTGCGAATATTAGGAAGACTTAAAGAGGTAGGTAACAAGCTAGGCTTTCAATTCTCGCCCAACGTCGATGTAAACAGTAAACGGTAAAACATGTAACCAGATCTTAAAAGAAGTTACTCTTCTAAAATATTTCCGAATTATTTGCGAATATAAGAAAGCCTTAAAGAGTCTTGTTAGTTTAGTAGGTAACAATCTGGGCTTTTCAATTCTGAGGTAGTGAGTTCTAATCCCGGCTCGGCAAACAATCTTTTCGACATTTGATAAAAGTTTGCTCTCACCAATGGGCGAATGACAAATAGTGCGCGTAAGTGGAATGAGCAGTTCGTGGCTCGAATCGAATGCAGTCCTTGTACTGATATAAAAATTGATGTTAAGCAAATACCAAACGAGAAAATTTTAGACTGGTCCAAATTGAAAGGATTTGCAGAAGACAATGTAAACTTCATGAAATTTTAGATTTTTTCAACTTTCTTGATGGAAACATTGTGTAAAATGAAGAAATTGCTTGTTACAAGTATGAAGTATGGAATAAAATCATTTTTGCCCTTTGCTATTTTTTAATTTTAGACCTGGCGAAATTCCAAGGTTTTGAAGACGAAATTTTCAAGTTGAGTTTATTTTAAAAATGACTAATCAGTAAAGGTGGAAATATTTTGAGGAAAAAGGAAGAAATTGCTTGTTACAAACAAATTCTTCTCTTCGTAAAATGATTTCTCATCATAAAATCACAGGGACGTAAAAACCAGGAACTGGACAGTAAACGGTTAAACACAATTTTTCAAATTCTTCGACTCTTTTCTTAAAAAGAAGTGAAAGACTTACTTTTAGTTTTAAAAAAATAATTGAGAAAAAGTAAACGCTGCACGCGATAAGAAACCATCTAGAAAAAAGGAATAGCATCGATTCTGGTCAACCTGCGCGGACTGGTCAGGCACTCAATGGTCGAAACTGTAGCCAATTACCAGACGACAAAATTTATGACTGGTCAAAATTGAAAGATGTTGAAGACGACAAATTCTAGTTAAGAATTTTAGATTTTTTTTTTCAACTTTTCGGTAGAAAATATTGTGAATAATGAAGAAATTGCTTATAACAAGCAATTTCTTCATTATCCACAACCTTTTCTTTCAAAACTATTTTTCTTCGGGCGTCTAAATGCGTCATTGTGGGGAAATGGGTTAAACCAATGAAATATCTTTTTAATGCAGAAAAAATCATTAATCCTTATTATATGGTTGATCTTTAAATAAGATTTGTGGTTGACCTCTGTTGGTTGCGATCTTTTTTTCTTCTTTTTTTAATAATTGATATAAGGAATTTTCAGATAGTATATTACCGCGTTACGGGTAACAAATATTACCTAGCGTTGTTTCCACGTCTGTAGAATATACGGTACCGTAATTTACTGTGTTAAATCCACACAGCAGAAAAATGTACCTCGTATTTGTGGCCAGGCTATTCGCTGTATACTCGAAAACTGTTGTAGATACATTAGCTGCGAAAATCTCTGAGACGTTCTCGCCCAACCACTGTAAACGGTAACCTGTGATAGAAATGATAGGTAGCTTCGGAACTAACTTTAAAAAAAAAAAAAATAATAATCCGAGAATGAATTTCGATTTAAAATAATACGGTCAACTTACTACTAGCGTAGTACTCTTAGATATTTTTGTCTGTGTTTAAAGCCACAGTCCCGCTTTACGCGGTCCAAAAAGTGGAATTTGTCCAACAATGGGTAGAAAAGATACTCGTACATGTTTGTTTAGGGAACACAACTGATAATTCTGAGATTTCTTAACGTAGGCAAATTTCACAGATGTGCGAATGAGAGTTTGGTCACATCCAGTTTCTTTTAACTGAATGAGTGCGGACGAAAGTACCATGACGGTCTTAAGACACACATGGGAGTTTCAATCTCAGAAACTCGTCGTAGTAACCTGAATATTTATAGTTGTGCATGCAAGCAGCATTTATCGAATGTCATGAATATCAATTACAAACCTTTGTAAATATTAATGCCACATGCATAATACAAAACCTAATGACTTGTTTAGAAAAGGGACCCCAGAGACATTATTGTACAACTTTTGCAGATGGTCTTTATAGATATGTATGCCTAATCGTTTGCAAGGAGACGGGACTTCCTTTAACAAGTATTCAAAATATCAAACACCTTCTTTCTATATGTATATAAAGAAGTATAAACCTTGTTGCTACTGCAGACAAAGTTTGGACAGAAATCAACTCATTTAAAATTTAAGTAGATCTTTCACAAAGAAACAACCTCGCCAAGCTTAAGCCTAGTTAACTAAGTGATTTGCGAAAAGAAATGAAAGAACACCCCCCCCCCCCAAAAAAAAACACCCCCCCCAAAAAAAACACACACACACACACACACAAAACCCCAAAAAAACAAACAAAAAACAACACAACAACAACAACAAAAATACGGTGAGTGAATAGTTCATCTTGGACATGATATGCTCAGGTGAGCTACAGAATGAGTCGTGTTTCTATTCTAAACATAAAAAAATCTTTGTAATCTGAAAAATAAGTTATTGGTTGATATAACAAAAAATAAGTCCAAAGATAAATTTGCCTTATTATTGGAATGAGGGGTATTTCCTCTAAATATTTGCAAGCTATCATATTAAGTGAAAGGTAATGAAGACAGTTTAGTCAGTTGATCTCTTAAGAAGGAATAGTTTTAAGGTTTTTGTAAAATACACTTTTATATAAGTAACACACAAGGGAAAAAATTGTTATATTCAGTTTGTTGGTCTGTTATTCTCTTATTCGGATAACAATGAATAATAAAATTGAAGAATATTTTAGAAATATAAGTCACCCGAGCCTGTTCTTCTGCAAAACTATTTTTTGGGGTGGGACACGGTTTGAAAAACGTGAAATGATAATAATGACAATTATATCTCTTTGGACAGGTTGAAACATTCAGTTATTTTTACATCCTCAAACAGCCTTATGCAGATTATCAATAGTGTGAAAAAATGATACTTGAAAAATACTAGTCATCGGGTTTGTTCTTTTACTACTAACTAAATAAATGTTAAATCAATTTGTACGAAATTTTGTCAATGAATACAGTGAAGTTTGAAAAGATAGCCTTCTTGAATCCTTAAACATCCTTTATTGCTTATCTAATTCATCTATTTAACCTTCTTGTTACAAAAAGATAAATCATGCTTCACTACTCAGATAAATCCTGCTTTACTACTTGTTAAATTCAGGTTCTTGCTATATACATATAAATCATTCTTTATTACTTATGTAACTTAGTTTCTTTGTGTTAGCAGATAAATCATGCTTTACTATCTATTAAATTTAGGATCTTTATAAACAGATAAATCATGCTTTATTGTTTATTTAATTTAGTTTCTTGGATGTAAACAAATGAATCATAAATTTACTACTTATTAGATCATGTCTCTTGTTCGATTCATTTTTTTTTATCGATTAGTTTCAGATTCTTGGTATAGTCATATAAACCATTCTTTACTTCTTATTCAATTCTGTTTCTTTTTTCAAACAGACAAATCCAGCTTAACTGCTAATTCAATTAACTTCTAGTTATAAACAGATAATTTATCTATATTGTAATAACGACGTGCAGTAAATTATTGAACATTTTTCAAACCATCGAAATAAACTGTGCCGATCGTATTAGCAGCCACCCATACCTTGTAGCACGCCGTTCCAGTAAGATTGTGCCAGGGCGTCCCACGTGCATATTATCTCACTTACACTAATTGCCGTACAGTTCAAGTTGAGAGGGGCGCCATTTGGTGCTAAAATACAACAAAATGCAGCAATCAAGAAAACTATTATGACTGATTGATTAAATGGGGTTTAAAGACATTATAAACTGTGTTTCAGTCATGTCGCGAAGGTTGGAGCACCTAAATATGGATTCCTGGTATTTCTCACACAATACTACGAGAAAACTAGTATGAAAAAGAAAATGTTCAAAATAGATAAACCTTGCTGATGAATCATTATCCTATATGAACAACATTTCATTCTCAAATGACTAAACAAAAACACAAAATTACAACAAAACAAAACAGAACAAACAAAACAAAACAACAACAACAACAACGAAAAAATAATGAAAAAAAGAATAACATCAAAAATAGAAAAAAATAAAGTAAGATTTAAACAAAGGCCAAAAGTGTGGGGTAGCTTTTATAGCGAATTCCATAATTATGAGCCTATAAGTTGAATTTCCATCATTTTCACATGTGTCTACAAGAGACTCATACTATCCTGTCCTCTCGTACAGTCTGATCAGGGCCCTTACTATGGTGCGCTAAATAGGTCGAAAGCTCACGCTAAGACTAACAAGGTAATAAAACGCTTGCACACGTAAATAATTCAGGCGAGCCACAAAGTACACGAGTTCGTGCGAAAACATTGTGCGAGCACGCGTGTAAAATGTAAGTGCGCGCATAAATTACAGGTTCAAGCATAAAATAAAGGTTATTACTTTTTATCCGTGCACATACAAATATTGAGCGAGCACGCGTAATTTTACGCATGTCCACTCAATGTTTGAGCGCGTGGTCTTGAATTTTACAGTTGCACCCATATTATTTACGCATGAAAGTATTATTGAAAGTTTACACGACTTAAATAAAACTTTTGACACAAACGGTACACCATATCTTACTATGCGTTCTTTAGCTAGCTACACTCTCAAGAATTCTGTAGACTAGCAATGAAAACTCTAAATCCATTATGGCTGCTCAATGTCTGCACTTTACGCAGATTTAAAATTGCTGGAAATGCCAAGCACAGGCTCCTATCTATTACTTACCATCTTCGTCCGTCCTACACGTGGTGAACACATCCGTATAGTTTGTGAGTCCAATATACGAATGGATGGACAGATTGTACTGGGCGTAATTCGCCAGTCCATGAAACGTGTAGCTGATATATGTATAGGAACTTAAAACTATGGTCTGTAATAAAAAAAATATGGAACAATAAATTTGAAAAATATTTACAGAAGGAATTGACAAATTGTTCTTCAATTGTCTGAAAGGTAGTAAACACTTCCATATAGTTTCTGAGTCCAATTTACGAATGGATGGACAGATTATACTGGGCGTAGTTCGCCAGTCCATGAAACGTGTAGCAGATATATGAATAGGAACTTAAAACTATGGTCTCTAAATTGATGAATATAAGGAAGCGCGAAAATAACATTTATTTTACAGAAATCAATTGACAGATTGCATTGGGCGTAGTTTGTCAGTCAGTGCAACCATTAGCTTATATTTATTCTGTTTACGGTTCCTTATCGTACTGGACGGAATTTCTTAGTCTGTGGAGCGTGTAGGTGATATATGTATTGGAACTTAAAACTATGGTCTGTAAAATTATAATCATGGGTAACCGTTTATATGATATATTTGCACAGATCAAATTGAACAATCGTTGGCCCCGCCCAATTTCTCCTTTGGCCACAGGCAAAGTTCAAATCTGAAAACAGCTTCGGGCAATAACTCAGATTAATAAGTATGGTAGAGTTATGTTTCTTGTGCGTTGCACTTCCCCTTAATGAGTCTACATATAAAGTTTTGCGATCATTGTTTTCGACAAGAAGTCACGGTTCGATTTTAACCGGCGTTATTTTGCAAAATTTATGTCCGACAGCACATAACAAAAAGTAGAATTGTTGGTTGGCGACCTAAATGTCGTAACTACAGCTTGAATAAGAAGTAGTTACGACGTTTCAGTCGCCGAACCAACAAAAATGTTTCACAAAAATGGCGGGCAAATTCGGAGATCAAATCTTAAATTCGGACTAAATGAAAGATTTGATTGGTAGATATATTCCTTGATTGACCATCGCGATTGGTCATTTCACAATGTTCTGAGCGCAATTTGCTTTTCCATAAAGCGTGTAGCTAATAAATGTATAGGAACTTAAATCTATGGCCCATAAAATAATAAATATTAGGAAACGTAGATAATATGTTTTTGCACAGAATGAATTTAGTGGGCGTAGTTTGACATAAAACGTTACATGATATATGCATTATGCATGGTTTATACATACTTTAAAAGAAACAGTGAATATAATGCACTGACTATTTATATATATTCATAGACATAATGCATGTCTCTCACAAGCTTAAACTGGCTTGTCGTGTCTAAGAGTCTATTTGTCTGTTTGTTTAGGGTTTAATGCCATTTTGAACAATCCTTTAGTTATATGATTGGTAAGTTCACTATTCATATGCTTCATGGGCATCACCATTTAGCCAATTGGGCTAAGGCTGAGAAATATCTGCTCTAGAACATATCGGTGGCTTAGTGCAAAAATATCATAAGTGTCTATACCTTGTATAGACACTTATGATATTTTTGTACTAAGCCACCGATGTCATCGTGACCAACAGGGCTGCTTGATTCGAACACGCAAGCCCTAACTTCCCTCTGATCAGTAGTCCGCCGTCATAACCACGTAAGACTCATTTAAAGGGGTTGACACTTTGGTAAACAAAGCCAACATACCGGTACACTTGTGTCGTTAATAATTCCATCCACACGTTCCACAGATATATGGTATCCGTTTACTGCAGTATTAGAGGGTCGAGTCCAGGTCAGCTGGATTGAGGACGAGCTGAGAACGGAACAGACAACATTGGTCGGGTCGTTCTGCGCTGAAATAAAGAAAATATTAGATAGATGCTTGAAGACTGAGAAAATAAGAATACTCAGCTTTTAGAAAAACAAGATAACTTTCAATTGTTTAAAGTAGTCATAATTATGCTCTATAAGATGTATAAGATGTGAGAAATGATAGAATTTAAATTGAGTGTGTGTGCATGGCTGTTTACATGTTTGAGTGCGCGTGTGTGTGAGAGGGAGCGACACAAAGAGAAACAGACAGACAGGGCGAGATAGAGAGAACGAGAGAACGAAACAGCAAGCAGAAACAAATTTCACATTATTTACCTGATACTTTGCTTTGAAGAAAGAAAGTCGCAAATGTAGAAAATATCAGAACCAGAGAGCGATTCATTATTAAACTTCAAGCGGTATTCCTTTTAAAAACTGTTTGTTTTTAAGCAGTGCATTTCTAAATCGATCGTTTTTATTTTCCATGCCTCCTAGCAAAAAGAACCCTTTAACGTTCAGAATAGTTCATTTACATTTCACAATTGCGAATTAATACACACAAGTTATTAGCAATGATTAACACTTTAATTCTTTGTTTTACTGCCAAATCCTGACTTAAACTCAATTTCATTTTATATTAATCTTATGATCAATTTCATAATCTTATTTAGACTTTACCAATCGAATGGGTGCTTTTAAACCAAGCAATATAACATTATATATAACATTATACATGTATATATTCATTTTTAAAATGTGATTCCGAGATTTTGTTGATGTTTTTCTTTTGATGTTTTCTCTCTAGTTTATTTTTAACAACAGAAAATCGGTCAGTGGAACTTCCGGGATAGATATTTCAAGAATTGATGTTTACAGGAGGCCAACAAGGAGCCATCCTGAAAAGCAATAGAAATTAGGGTATTTCGTTACAATTGTAGCATTTGTTTATATTACGATCGTGAAAATTTATCAATGATCCTGTCTATTGATAACAGTGGATTCTGATTGGTTGGAAAAAAATACACCCCCCACACACAAATTAATAATTTCAGAACTATTTCGTATGCGTGCGCACAAAGTAATTCTCTACAAAGATGTCTCATCTTGTGAAATAATTTGCTGGTCGCGGGTAAAGCGCAGATGGCAGCGCGTCGCACTCTCAATCATGAGGTTCAGGGTTCGATTTCCGACCGCGGTAAATTTCCTTTCCGACATTCGTCTCCCACCAATGGATGGATAATCGTAAATCGTAAAAGTGCATAAGTAGCTGGATGCTCGGAAAGGATTTACTGGTGCGAGAAATACCAGTAGTCCATGGTTGGGTGCTCCAGCCGCGGCGATGACTGAAATACTGTTTAAAGTGACATTAAATCGTTCAAATAAACAAAAATTCTGTGCTATTTTCTTTTCGTGTGGTTTTGGGTTTATTGAGATAAAGAACAAAACCCTAATCGGGCCGTAATGAATATTCATATGGAAGTATAATCAAGTTTTCACTTTCAATCCTAAATGAAAAACGCGTTTATGTATGGAGAAATGAAATTACCTTTGATACTATCTTTATCGTTTCTTTTGACTACATAAATGAATATAAACAAATAAATAAGTAAAGTAAAGATATTTTAAAAGCAAATAATGCAATCAACCGGTGCAATTGCAATGAAGAGTCCAACATTAAATGCATGACGTGTTTGAAATTGACCGATCGTCGCTGTCAATCAAGCAAATTGAGTTGACCCTTACATGTAAGTTGGTTTGGCTTCTTAAACGTCTTAACTACATCTTATTGAAACCTTTGTTACGCCGTCCAGGTCTCGCCACAGAGATAGTTGTTGCTTTATTAATATCCCTGTACACATTTTGAAACTAAAACCGCTTGTTGTCTCATTAGAATTGCCTTGTCGGGGGTAAGTTAATGTGCAAATCTGCAGCAGACGACAATTTTTTGTCCAACAATTCCGATAGTTAAAAAGAGATCAAATTGACGGATCAATGGCCCCGCCCACTGACCCTGACAGGAAGTTCGACTTCGCCATTCATAGGGGCTATTAGGCAAAATTTATGGCCAGTGACATGTAACAAAAGATAAAATGGTTGGTTTGCCATCTAATCGTCCTAACTACAGCTTATACAAACTGCAATTACGATGTTTAAGTAGCCAAGCAAACTTATACAGATAGGTTTGTTCCTTGATACCGCTTTACCCCATCTCCCACAACAAAATTTTAGACTGGTCGAAATTGAAAGAAGCTGCAGACGACAAATTCAAGTTGATGGAATTTCATTTTTTGGTCTTTTTGGATTGAAAACATCGTGGATGATGAAGAAATTGCTTGTAACAAGCAATTTCTTCATTTTCCACAATGTTTTCCAAAGCCGTTTTCTTGGATTGCCTAAAAAGAAGGGATTTTGTGAGAATGGGTTAAGACCACTTTTAAACGCCCTGAAAAAAATAGTAATTGGAAACTTTTAGTGAAAAGGAAAATTGCTTGTTTCTATTCTTCTTCTGTGTGTCATTTAAAAGGTTTCTTTTGTGGTCATTGACCGATCGCTGTCCAAGCCCTCTGACTCCGACAGGATGTTCAACGTTGATATATAAACAATGTTACTTTGCGAAATCTATGATCAGTAACATGTCTCTCAAAGGTAAAATTATTATTAGACGAGCTAAATGTCCTAACTACATCTTGAGAGGCTGTAGTTACGACTTATTATTCATCAGACAATCAAAACGCACAAATTTCGACCAATGTCGAAGGTCAAAGTTCACTTCCGACGTATGATTCGATTGGTCAACCGTCAATCGGCAAAAGGATAGTTTCATCATATACTAAAGAACATCGTGTTCGCGTATTCTTATTTCCAGTGGTGGTTATGGATGAAAGATCATTCATTTCAAGTTTCTTTAAATTAGTAACGGTTTTCTTTTCTTTTTTTTTTTTTTTTTGTCAAAACTAAACTGATCAAATAAACCATTTTTGACGATATGTTTCTAAATAGTTTTTAGGGCTTCCGATTTCTTGAGGGTCTCAATCGCTATTAAGGTATGGATTTAACCCAGTCTCCCACCATGACTCTTAAAAATAAAGCTTTAGAAAATATTGTTGCAAGCAATTTCTTCATTATCCACAATGTTTTTCTACATTTATTTCTAAATAAAACTTCATCACCTTAAATTTGACGTATGCAACATCTTTCAATTTGGACTAGTCTAAAATTTTGCCGTCTTGTAATATGTCAATATGTAATTGTTCAACTATTTTGATACATGATTGATCTCTTAATCCGTTATGGATTTTAACACAACCTTGACCTTTCAGTAATTAAAGCACAAGTTATTTAATAAATTTTCGGGATCGGTGGTAAAATACGAATAAAAAGAATGATAAACTCGGAAAGTTTGAGTTTTGAGTCCAGCAACCAAGTTGTTATCAAAATTCACGGATCGCCGCTATCTTTCGAAAGATTGACTGACCAATCAAATGAATACTTCCGCCGACAGCCGCCATGTTGAACAGCAACATGTTACAAAATAGTAAGATGGTTGGTTGGTGAACTAAACGCCACACACAGTTTATTCATTATTACGACGTTTAAGTCGCCAACAAAATGGTTCACATTAATGCCGGCCAATTTGATTTTCAAAGTGCACTTCCGGACTGAAATAAGTTGTTTTATTATATACCTATAAATGATATGGATTAAAATCTAGCTATCTAATACAACTTGACAGAAAAAAAAAATCCGTATTCGGCGTGTACCAAAAAACCGTATTCGTCGACTACACGGACTACTTTTTTGTGTATTGACATTCGTTTTTTTTTTCAGAAAAGTTGGTTATTTCTCAATCATTTAAGAGAATTTGCTTAATGTCATGTCCTAAAAGGTATATACAATAAAGGGAATATTACAACAGTGTGTTATTCTATTTGTGGTTATCGTGTTCTCGAATCTTGTGAAGGTATTTTTCTATTCGGTCTCATCCAATAAAAAATATCTACACACGATTCTCGAACACGATAACAATAAATAGAAAAGGACACTGTTGTAATACTATCTATTGATCGAATGATTCTTTGGTTGACAGTTGCAAACTGTTTTTTACAGGTTCGAATACCAAAGAACATGTCACAATTGACCAATCGCTGGCCCCGCCAACTTACTCCGTTGGCCACGCCCAATGACTCCAAAAGGAAGTACCGCTTCGATTTTTAACGGTGATATTTTGTAATGTTATGGCCAGTAGCATGTAACATAAAAGTAGAATGGTTGGTTTGCGAATTAAACGTCGTATCTAAAACCTGAATAAGCTTTAATTACAACGTTTAAGTCGTAAAGCCAACAAAAAAGGCTAACAGAAATGGCGGCCAATGGCAGTTTGCAAAACTCATTTCTTGTCTGAATGAATAATTTCACTGGTCGACTAGTTCTTTGATTGACACCCGCGATTGGTCAATTGGATTACTTCTGTTGGTTTTAAAACCACCCACAACAGAATTTCAGTTATATAGTGACGGCTTGTACACCTTAGCTTGGTTTACTGCTGTTTCTAAACATCATTATCTATACAACCACAGTATATTACCCGAGACACGAGTTCAACTGCCCACTTAGGCGCACCACTTATCATTCGACTATTAGACAAATGGTGCATGTCGTATTTACATGTGTGAAAGGTCGGAAGGAATGTTTGTCGCCTAGGGGTTCGAATCCAAGACGCCAAGATTGAGAGCTAATCTCATTACCGATTGAGCTAATCAGATCAACAGATCATACTGTGAAGACTCTGATTAGACTACGTGAATACGCATGCCGATCAGTCTAACCTCAGTGCATTTCTGTATTTGACGGATCGCGGGTCATGACCTCTGACCTCCGACATGGCAATTTGGCTGAGATATCAAATGACATTAGCTTGCAAAATATATGGCCAGGGACATGAAACGAAAAGCTAAATATTTCTTGTAGACCTAAATGTCGTGTCTATATCTTGAATAAGTTGTAGTTACCATGTTTAAGTCGTCAAATAAACAAAAGTTTTGGAGGTCAACATTTATTTCAGGTCTAAATAAATGATTTGATTGGGCGATTGAATTTTTGATTGAAAGCGGCGATCCGTCAATTATTGGAATATTTTGCACAGTATCAATTATACTTCCAAATTCAAGAAAATTAGACAAACAGAGAAGCTTTTTCTAACATTTCAGTAAAAACCATGTACATCGACAGGGAGAGGGTTAATAAAGGCTACAGGATTAGCCTAATGACCTGGGTAGGACACGATCCTTTCCGCAATTTAACATATTGTTTACAATGTTAGGTAGGTTTACAAACTAGACTGAAAGTAAAGTTCAAGAGACAAGATACACACATGTTTTCGTGTCTGTGTAAACACAGTCTTTGACAACAACAACAACAAAAAACCCTCCCATCTTTTACTCAAATATATATATTTATATATAAAATTTTATTACCTAAATTATCTTCTGTTGCCTGGTTCTGTTACCGTGTATATTAAACATTTCGCACGGGGGCGACCAAATCGTCGTAACTACAGCTTATCCAAGCCGTAGTTGCGTCGTTTTCGTCACCCAACTTAAGACGATTTGGGAATTAAAAGAAGGGTTACCTATTTGTGGACTGATTAAGAAGGCTTAATCGAATTACGGCTATCAGACATTATTACATATTAGTTGTTAATAAGTGGCAATATCAATTCTGGAAATCAGGTAATTGGGTGAATATTACTAAGTAATTTCAAATAATTATAATCATTGTATTTTTACTCATTTCTTTTCAAGCGTTCTGTTTATCTGAAATATTACTTATATGCCAGAAGATAATGTGTGAAGTGAATAAACCATTACTGGTAACTTTTATCAAATACTTCCTCTTTTTGAACTGGATTTACCATTTCTTCGATATATTTCATAATATCTGAATGACTCACGTAATATTACACATGTAGTTTTAGAAATCCTGGTCGTTTTGAAAAAAAAAACAAACAAAAAAACCTAGAAAATTATATACAAATTCAATAGATCAGAAATAGATAAGTTGATTTATATATTGATAAATGTATTGTTAAAAATAACAAATTAATAACTAAATAATAAATTAATAAATAGTTGCTTTAATGAATGAATCGAAAAAACTATCAATGGACTTTTATAAAAGGAAATAGTTGCTGTAAGATTCTATTTTACGAATTTTCAAACAGGACATGACTTTACGACAAATGAAGTAGACCGCCGATTCCTTTTGAAATTTTAATATCTACGCAAAAAAAGATTATAACATTAGATACAATATGGGATTGAAGATAAGACGCCATGTCAAGCCTGGTGTTATGCGTCATCTATCCATAACTGTGGGAGTTTCAGCCTGCCTACAGTTGCTGGTGTTTCTATCTGTGTCCTTCGTGTGTGTACAAGGTAGGTGGTAAATGTATAAAATACTTATCATATTTTCACTATATTTCAAAACCTTGACACAATAAGATAGATGTTGCTTTCAAAGAATTTCTAAGCACATCACTAAAAAGCAGGTAGTGTAGACTAAGATCAGACTGAACTTCTGTGCAGGCTGATCTTAGTCTATACACCTGCCAAAGACATTGTTAAAACAAGAATTTTCCGGAATCAGCATGGCAAGGGTTACAATTATGAGTCTGTACATAATATTTCGAATAAGTGGCAGATCGCGGCTCTCAATAATAATAAAAATAATAATAAAAAAAAGGATGGATCATTAAACATATATTTGGACCCGAGGTAAACTTTGAACTCCGCCATTGGTCGACATGTGTACATGTAGTATGTTTATTGGTTTGGCGACTTAAACGTAGAAACTACAGCATTGCAATTTTTTATATTTTTTTTTTGTCTCTCTGGATTAAAACATTGTTGTAAATGAAGAAATTTCCAATAAAAACATTTCCTAACCTTTGTAAGGGGCGTAAAAAAGAGAGATGATGTTAGAATGTGTAATATGTCGAAAAGAAATTTGTCCAAATCGGATTCAGAACTACGAATCAAGAAATAAAATAATAGTAATAATAAAAAATATAAAATCGGCGCGGTAGCTTTTGAGTCAGTCGGAATCGAAATTCATGTTCATTGTATATGTGTATTGAAATTGAGACTATCTATATACATGTGTAGATTTTAAATAATGTCAAATTTAATTGATCTGTCGTAAATAATCAGTCGACGAATGAAATCATTCATTTAGACCAGAAGTAAGTTTGAAAAATCCAGCATTGGCCGTCATGTACGTGAAGCTCTTTTGATAAATTGGCTTCTTAAACGTCGTAAATACAGCTTATTTAAGCTGCAGTTACGACTTTTAGGTCGCCAACCTACTATTTTACCCTTTTTGTTATATGCTACGCGCAAAAAACTTTGGTAAATAACACGTCATTTAAAATCGAAGCAGAACTTCTCATCAGAGTCAATGGGCGGGGCCAACGGAGTCAGTGGGCGGGCTAGCGTTTGGTCATTTGCTATACGTTTCTTTCTTTTTTTTAAATGAACGCGTTTTTTTTTACTGATTTTAAACAGGCTTTTACAAAATAGTTTTGTGTGAAGTAGCACGAAACCGACCTCATTTTTAAGGAGGTTTAAATGAAATTTTCAGCCAATTAGAATGCGGGAATATTGATAGAAAAAAAACAAAAACTAAAACTGATTTATACATAATCGAAACATAAGTACTCCCCAAAACTACTATATACTTATTGTTTGTGGAACTTGAAAATTTCAGTCTTTTGAAGACTCCAGAAAAATGCATTCATCTAATATTTCAAGACTTGACCGTTGGCTTTTGAAACCGCGTTTTTTTCTGTTTATTGTTTTGTCTTTGACTCAAAGAAGTGTTGCTATTTTTCAAGCCACCGTAGATCCAACCTCGTTTGCATGCACGACCTACAACTCTACTGTTATACAAGTTAGTTGGTCCATGGCAACAGATGCGAGTGTGGCTGGATACTATTTATATCTTCAAAGAACGGACGGCTTGAAAACACAAGAGGGTCCGGTAAGAGATGAGTTTGTTTGTTTGGAGTTTCACCCTAAATTTAAGAAAATTCCTGTCATCTCATGACCCAACCATCACATTACTCACATCAGTCCAACCGAAATATTCGATCTTAGCCAACCTACCTAGGCACACCATTAACCCGGTATTATTCACCATTGTTGAGAGACAAATACCGAATGTGGCAATACTTTTTGTCTAATGTCGGAAAGAATATTGGCCAAACAGGGGTTCGAACTTACGACCAGTATAGGTGGATACATACTGTTTTTATGTAGGACAGGCGGCTAAAACACTTAGGAGAGACCGGTAAATGAGTATTTGATCAATTGATACCGACAACGGTTTAACCGGATATCTAAGTTTCTACAAGAAACGAACGGCTTGATAACGGGGAGTGGCAAGAGCTTAGTGAACTTAAATGATTAACCAATTAACACGCAATTACGTTTCTTTACTACCAGAAAAAGGCTTTGGAAAACATGAAAAATAAAGAAATTGCTTAAAAAAAAAAAAAAAAAAATAACAATATATTCCTTTACCACAATATTTTCAACCTGAAAATAAATCAATAAGTTAAATGAAATTTCAATCACATCAAAATATTCCTCTGCAATTTCTTTTAATTTCGAGAGGTCTTAAACTTTGTCATCTGGTATTGTGGTAAACAAACTTGTTCCATGGTCACAGTTCGCTATATAGTCCTCAAAATGGTCTAAGCCTTGCCATCATTCCCTATTCCTACATACCTGGTGATAACATTTTCCTCATTTATCTTAATTTCATTTTCGTCCATCAAGATTCAAGCGTTTTTTTATAAACATGTATATATTTTCCATGAACAAACTTTACAGCAAGCAACTTTTTGTATGCTTGACCATAAAGTAGATCCATAAAACTTTTCTAATAGATTGTGAAATATTTGCTTAAAAATTAAGAGAATATTTTTATATCGTTGAGGTATGAACCTGAAAAATTAATCACACTGTATGAAATCATATTCATACAATATGATTAGTTTTAAGATTCATACCTCAACGACCCGCCCCCCCCCCCAAAAAAAAAAAAAAAAAAAAAAAAAAAATTAACATCAACAACAAAAATATTCTCTTTAATTCTTAAATAATAATCATCTTTCGGTATTCCATATTTACTCATTTGTTTTTTACATTCGATTTTTTCCCCTAATTTCAATTTCTAGTAATAATTCTTTATCCTTTTTTTCAGGGTATAACGTTACCAGCCCGGAACTACATTTCGTATACATTTTATGGTCTTGGTTACTATGCCCAGTATGATATATCTATCAACTCCTACTCGAACCTGGGTACCAACAATACAGTTTATACGCAGACATGCACAACTCTATCAGATAGTAAGTATTTTTTAAGGATATTTAATTTTTTCAGTGTTACAGCGGTTTATCGTTCATTCTGTGGCACAACAAACGCGAAATTATACGAGTGGCGGAAAGACCCCAAAAAAAGCTTACTCTATTTTTCTTGATGTACAATGAAAATACGATCAAATCTCCACAATAACGTCATTTCACAAGGGAATTACATGGTAACCTTATGACGTCATCAGTCTCTTTGGTCCAGCGTGGATAAGGTTCAGTAGTGATCAATGAACGAAAGCAGGACTAGATCTACCAAAACAGTGACGTTATCATTTTCATAGTTTCACTGTTTGTTTCGATGAAATTATCACGGAGAAATTTCGATAATCTATCACAAAGATTAAAAGAAAAGCATTTTACTCGACTGTGGCTTAATATAGCGGAGAAGGAATAGTAAAATATAATCAAATTTTCTGTACATTCCTATCAGTAGGTCTACTATAGAAGGGGAGATCATAACCAATCAGCGAGTGTATTTCTCTTTTTATTCTAACATAACATTGCTGTATTGCATTGAAATGATCTTTCTTTTCATGCTTTTGGTGGGTTACTGAGATTTGTCGATGGGTTATCATTCATCGAAAAAACGTGGAAATTATCAAAACGATAAGCACACATTTTTTTTCTGTAGATCGCGTATTAACCGACAGCAAAAATGTCATTTTTTCCCTGTTTTGGTAAAAGTAGAATAATCGTCCGTTTTCCGTGTAAGAGCGATATATCTTGCTCTGAGTGAACAACAAAAGCTATATTTTTACGAGTGGAGGAGCCAATGTAAAACATAAGTTTTTGTTGTTCACCCAGTAAAAGATAAATGGACCTTGTATCGAAACAAACAATTATACCCTTTAAAATCTGATAAAGTTGGTCGCCATATTGTTAATATTGTTGTAGGCCTTTTATGTGTTTATCGAATAAGACATACCTTAAAACAAATTCATCATGGGAACAAAATTGAACTATCTTACTTTGGATTCAAAATAACAAGAAGACTTTTTGTATTTAATTACAGATCCTGATTTGTCAAATTTCAACCTATCTTGTGAAGGGATATCATTCTATGAGATCAGTTGTACATGGGGATCCCTAGATACCGTATATTGGAATGGGGTGCCGTATGGTAAGAGAAACTCATATATATCTTGTATTTTCGTTTATTTAACTCTGACTTTACGTCACCGTGACTGAATGTCCATTTTGGTCAACATCAAGGAATTCCTTGATTCGGAAATTGCTCTCACAGTTTTTTTTTCTTTCATGTGCGTTAACAACAAATAGGCGGTTACCAAAATGCCTCACGTTTGGCAAATTTCAAAATGTAATTATTTCGTGCGTTTTCATTCGTTTTTCTGATACTCAGTTACCATGGTAATCAGAAAAAAACCCTAAAAAATCACAAAAATATTGCAGTCACTTGAAAGAACTGTATGTAATGAACGTCGTGGACCAGTTTTGCTAAGTTCAATTTAACACGAAAAACCCGTAGTCATCGTGTTCGGATTTTATATGATAATAATTATTTTTAAAATTAATAATAGAAACTTAATTTATAGAAGGTTACATGTTAGACAACAAGGCTTATTTATGCTTATTAAATGCAAATCTGTTCGAAATCCAAATTGTTAAGACTTTTTGTCTCATGAAAAAATAAGAAAAGAAAAATCCTATTCAAACTAATCTTATATTTCTTTTCAAGAAATAAAACGTGACTTTAGTATGAATATCTATGATTTTTTCCTGCCTAAATAACGCAATGTTTTTTTGTGAACTCAATATTTTATAATAATTGTTATGTCTCTAAACGAAAAAAGCTTTGGAAAACATTGTGGAAACTGAAGAAATTGCTTGTCAGAATCAAGAAATTGCTTGTCAGAATCAATTTCTTCATTATCCTCAATATATTCTACCCCAAAAAATTTTAAAAAAATCATCAACAATAATTGTCCTCTGTAGCTTCTATAAATTTGTACCAGTCTACAATGTACTGCTCAGGTAATTGGTTATTGTCCAAAAACAGTTGTAACTTTGTCAGTTTTTAAGATAAATACATTTTTGTATTTGTAAATCAGAAAGTCAGTTTATTCTAAAATTTGAAAACAGCAGTAGCAACAATAACAACAACAATACTAAACCCCTAAAAGATGAGAAAAAAAAATGATTTAAAAAATGTTAAATAAAATAAATGGAATAAAGTAAAAGAAGCAACAAGAACAACAAAACAACAACAACAACAAAAACCCCAACCAACCAAACAAACAAACAAACAAACAAACAAAAAAAAAACACCCTCCAAACAACAACACTAAACAGCAACAATAGTCCCCAAACCACAACATTTTTGGTTATTTAGACGGGCTTTTCTGAATAACAAATCGTATATATTTTCAGGCTGGCAGTTGGGTTATATCAGTTATTATAACGACGAGTATACCTACGTTAACTTTAACACCACGGCCACACTAGCGTACACCATCCAGAATTTACAGTTTGATACCAAATATCTTATCAATATACGATCTGTCAACATAGGAGGATTCATGGGACCGTACTCGTCGACCAACTCAAAAACGTTAGGTAAATAAAGGGACATTTTCCTAGCCGAGGACCTCTCTTAAAATACTACTATAAATTTTACCATTTTGTGTAAGTTGTACATATCGTCGATGGGCAATCAAAATATCGTGAATATAGGTTGAATAAGTCTGTAGTTACGACCTTTTCGTGAATGTTTTTGAAAAAATTCCTGTCTCTTTTCGGAAAGAAAACGTGGATAATAAAGAAACTGGTTGAAACAAGCAATTTCTACATTTCCCACCATGTTTTTCGAAGTTTTCGAAGGGCATCCAAAATGATGGTCATGGTGTTGGAATGTGCTAATAAATGGAAAAACTTTAAGGTGTAATTTTATTCTCCATTCATTGGACTATCTATTTCAGTTTTTATTCTTGCAAACAAATGAAGTATTGGCCGAATTCTTCCGTGTGAAATAGAAAGTCTTCAAAAAACATATCTAAGTCACTCTTTTGAAACATGTTTTGAAGATGTCCTAAATGATTATAAAACTTTATATTGATCTTCTGTGTAGAACAAATGTTATTTTGGCGTGAATAAATGCAAGTCCTGCATGTATAAGTCTTGTTATATTACATTTGCTCTCCATTTCAGGTTGGCCTTCGAACGCTGGTGAGTACAATTGAACCATTTCATAACTACCTGAGAACGTCCCCTGTTCATAACATTCTTATTTCAACTATTGCCATTTAAAGCTATGATTGATATTTTCTGTCAATGAATATACTTTTTTTTTATTTCACATGAAAATAAATAATAACGTTATAGAACAACTGCGACTGAGATATATCTATAACAGGTTTCTACGCTCCTTTTTTTATAAATTATTCGATTTTTGTTTGTTTTTAGTATTATCAAACTTGTCGAGTCTTGGTACAAACTTCCAAATATCTTAAAACTGGTCGACACCAGTGTACTGGAACTATATGACAAGTCCTTTCGGTTAAATTTTCAGAGAACGCGACTCGTTATTTCTGTTACGAGGCGATTCCCGGTTATCTCGAGTTTGGGTGGTTAGAGATGCCGTGTACCATCTATTCAGGTACCATCGCCGGACTGCTGCTGATTTCCCTGTTATTGTTAATGCTATGTTGTTGTATGTGTTGCTGTAAGGGTGGTGGCAAAAACAACAGCAATACGGAAATCAACATCTTGTAAGTACTAGTATTTTGCCATTGTATTCTTTCATTAACTCATTCCCACATAATGCTACAATTCGACAAAATGCTACAATCCCACACAATGCTACAATTCCACACAATGCTACAATTTCACACAATGTTACAATCCCACACAATGCTACAATTCCATAGAGTGCTACAATTCCACAAAATGCTACAATTTCAAACAGTGCTACAATTCCATACGATGCTACGATTCCACAAAATGCTTCAATTCCACATAGTGCTACACTTTCACACAGTGCTACAATTTCACACAATGCTACAATTCGGCACAGTACTTCAATTCCACATAATGCTACAATTCAACACAGTGCAATAATTTCGCACAGTGCTAAAATTTCACAGTGCCATAATTCCACACAATGCTACAATTCCACACAATATTACAATCCTACGAAAGACCGGTGGTGACATCAAGAATTCACAGTTCACACTTCATACATAGTAACTCTGAAGTGTGAAGTCGGAAGTTTGAAGTTGGAAGTGAGAAGTTTGAAGTATGAAGTCGGAAGTTTAAAGTATGAAGTTAGAAATATGAAGTCGGAAGTTTGAAGTGAGAAGTTTGAAGTATGAAGTCGGAAGTTTGAAGTGTGAAGTTGGAAGTATGAAGTAGGATGTTGGAAGTATGAAGTTGGGAGTATGAAGTGTGAAGTTGGAAGTATGAAGTGTGAATAAGGAAGTGTGAAGTTGGAAGTTTGAAGTTAGAAGTTAGAAGTTTGAAGTGTGAAGTTGGAAGTTTGTAGTGGGAAGTTGGAAGTATGAAGTTTGAAATGTAAAGTTGGGAGTTTGAAGTGTGAAATATGAAGTCGGAAGTTTGAAGCTGGAAGTATGAAGTGTGAAGTTGGACGTATGAAGTCGGAAGTTTTTAGTGTGAAGTTGGAAGTATGAAGTTGGAAGTATGAAGTCGGAAGTATGAAGTGTGAAGTTGGAAGAATGAAGTGTGAAGTTTGAAGTATGAAGTGTGAACTTCGAAGTATGAAGTCGGAAGTTTGAAGTGTGAAGTTGGAAGTATGAAGTGTGAAGTTGGAAGTATGAAGTCGGAAAGTTGAAGTGTGAAGTTGGAAGTATGAAGTGTGAAGTCAGACCTTCCAACTTCACACTTCACACTTGATACTTCCATCTTCACACTTAAAACTTCCAACTTCACACTTCATTCTTCTAACTTCACACTTCAAACTTCCGACTTCACTCTTCAAATTTCACACTTCACACTTCAAACTTCCGTCTTCAGTCTTCATACTTCCAACTTTACACTTCACACTTCAAACTTCCAACTTCACACTTAATACTTTAAAATTCACACATCATACTTCCAACTTCACACTTCATACTTCCAACTTCAAACTTCAAACTTCCGACTTCACACTTCACACTTTAAACTTCCTACTTTACACTTCATACTTCACACTTCACACTTCACAACTCAAACTTCACACTTCACACTATACACTTCAAACTTCCAACTTCACACTTCAAACTTCCAACTTCACACTTCATACTTCCATCTTCACACTTCAAACTTCACACTTCATACTTCCAACTTCACACTTCAAACTACCAACTTCACACTTCAAACTTCCAACTTCACACTTCACACTTCAAACTTCACACTTCAAACTTCACACTTCACACTTCACACTTCATACTTCCAACTTAATTTGGTTTGATTATGTACTGTGAATTTAAGAAGTCACCACGGGTCTCATAATTCACATTTCACACTTCCCATTTCAGACTTAATATGTATGAAGTTTGAAGTGTGAACTGTGAATACATGATTTCACCACCGGTCTTTCGTACAAGCCCACACAATGCTACAATTCCACGCAATGTTACAATCCAACACAATGCTACAATTCAACACAGTGCTACAATTCCTAAAAATTCTACAATTAAAGACAGTGCTACAATTCCACACAGTGCTACAATTCCTAAAATGCTACAATTTAAGACAGTGCTACAATTCCACACAGTGCTACAATTCCACAAAATGCTACAATTCCACACAGTGTTACAAATCCACACAATGCAACAATTCCACAAAGTTCTAGAATTCCACACAACGCTGCAATTTCACACAATGCTACAATTCCACACAGTGCTACAATTCCACAAAATGCTTCAATCCTACACAGTGCTACAATTCCAAACAATGCTTCAATTCACACAATGCTACAATTCCACACAGAATTTACACAATGCTACAATTCCTAACAATGCTACAATTTACACAATGCTACAAGTCCTCAAAATGCTACAATTCCACACAGTGCTATAGTTCCATACATTGCTAAAATTCCACACATTGCTACAATTCCATACAATTCTCAATTCCACACAATCTAATAATTCCACACAATGCTTCAATTCCATACGGTGCTACAATTCCACACTGTTCTACAGTTCCTCGTGTGCAGGCTGATCTTTGTCTATAGCTCCTGCAAAAATGGGAATATTCCGGGTTCAGCATGACAAAGGTTAATATTCCACTAGTTATTTCATATTTCGAAACACTGATACATTATGGCGTTTGGTTGTCCGCCCTGACCATACTCATCCAAAGGGTAGACGTGTAAGGAGTCAATAAATGTGATTTGTCTTTCATCCGTAATTTATGTTTATCGGTATAGTTTTTAGAGATATACTGATGCATCAATTATAATTTGTTTAACAAACTTTCGAGCATTTCAAAAAAGAATATGGCCAGTTCATCAATTACCCGCCGAAATTGACATGATTTAATTCTAAAACCTCGAAATCTCATCTTTACATAAGCTGTGCATACGAGGTTTGAGATTTGTTTAAATCGGGTTTAGCGCCGCTTTTAACAATTATGTAGTCATATTGCAGTGGCTGGAGCACCTAAAAATGGATTCTTGGTATATCTCGCACCAGTACCACCATTACATCCTTTCCTAGCCTCCAGCTGCTATCCCTCTTAGGTTTACGATTATCTACCCTTTGGTGAGAGACAAATGTCGGAAAGGATATGTTCCGCCGCCGGGGATCAAATCCATAAAACTTATGATTTAAGACTGGGAGACTAACGCGCTACAAACTGCGCTATGACGGCGTCAAACGAGGTCTTAGAACCGACGATATATGTTTAAAATAGTTATTTTCATCTTACAGTGACACATGTAACCATAGGGTTGGGTGTTATTTATGTTTATTTCATAGAACCGTATTTAACAAGGTTGTTACAAATTTCAAAGGGCTGTGCCCTTAGCGAAATGATAGCGCGTCTGACTCCCAATCAGGAGGTCCAGAGTTCGATCCTCGGTCGCGGCAAATATCCTTTCCGTTATTTGTCATCCTTCAATGAGTGGACAATCGAAAACCCAGGTAAGATGAGCAGCTGGAGGCCCGGAAATAGTGTTGTGGGACAGTAGTAGTACTGGTGTGAGAATTATAAGGAATCTATGGTTAGGTGCTACATCCGCCGTGATATGACTGAAATACTGTTAACAGAGGCGTTACACCCTATTCGTATTCAAAATCATTTATTGCCGCTGATTTAATATAAGTTCATGTGTTTCTATTAGGGCGGGGGAATAAAACAATAGTAACGTGAAAATAAAGATGTACAAGTGAGATCAAAGGTCAATTGTCCACATCTGTATGGACGAAAAGGACCTTTGATCACTTGTATGTCGAGGGTTAAAATCATCAATTCATATTTTGAAACACAGAAACAATATATTAGGTTATGTAAGGTCAAGTGTTTCAGGCCACGAGGAAGTCATTGATCTCCGACATTCCACATTGTGTCCTATTGGTTAATTTTTAAGTAAACAAGCGTGGGATTATAACTTTCACTTTTGTCACTAATTAATGACCTCCAGCTGTCATTATTTATTACAAATAGTGAAGCAACCGGGGTCAATCAAACAAACCAACTAATGCAAAAACAAATACATTTATGAAATATAAGTATGTTTGTACCGCAACTTTCGCACTAATGGATGCTACAGTGGCATCTTAAAGCAGCTAATTACAAGGGCCTAAAAAACCACATACACAAAATACAACATACTATGGGTCTATACATCGTAAAGACCCATACCATGTTTTGCTCCAAACTATCAAATGCTTAAGTCTATCTTTCATCAGTCACAAAAAATAATGAAATGAAATGAAACAAACAAATCTACCTTTAAAGATGATAAAAAAGAAACAAAAGGGAAAAATAAAAAATAAATAGTAATAATGATAAATGAATTAATAAATGCAAATAGAAAAAATGAGTATTTAAAAAAGGAGTCGTATGTTAATAAGTATCTTGTTGTAAATGCAGTCATTTTTTTTTTGGAAATGAGACTTCAAAATTAATCGTTCTTAAAATAAAGTCCATATTTTTTCCCTTTTTAGGAAACGGTCTATGATTAAAAAAAAAAAAAAAAAAAAAAAACGACAAAATTCTTAGACTTATCCAAATTCACAGATGTTTGTTGCCGAAATATTTTAGGTTATTAAATTTAAAATTCCTTGTCTTTTTTTCTGGCTTTAAAACATTGCGGAAAATGATTAAATTGCTTTAACAAGCAATATTTTCACGTTTGACAATGTTATCAATAGCTTCTTTTTTGTGTTAAAAAAGGGGGATTGTGTAGGAATAGGTTAAATAAAAGCACTGATAGTAAGGATATTACAACATCAAGAAGCGATTTACTTATTTCGATTAATATTACTTTCATTTTTCTTCTGAAAAAATTGGCCTCGTGATGATAAATATCATAATTTCCTGTCTGAATAATCCCCTTTAAAAGCTATTCGTGATTTCTGCATGGCCTTTTCAAGTACACTGTATTTTCAATATATTTGAACACATTCTCCAATTTCTCACCACGTGAAGGGTAGAAGGGACGGCCCTACCTTTTCTTTTATATTAATCGCCCGAGCGGTCGCATTCTGTTATGGTTCAGGTGTGAGCAACTTCTCCTACAGTTTCAATTAGATTGCCCAGCCACAGCTAATCTGTATGATTCCTAATTGTGGACGAGACAAAAAAGATTTAATTCTCAAAGTTTTTTAAAATTGAACTGTCCTTCACTTAAAATTACATTTTTCTGTCCTCAACTGATACATGTTCATTTGAATGAACTGCAACTTGCTGGAATGAATTACTGTTATATCTAGATATGCAGGAGACACTCCTTAAAGTCTGATTTATTAATATTGTAGTTTTTTCCCAGTGAAAAGCCCCTTTGGGCGTATATGCTCCTTATCTTTCTTTTATATTATCTATCATCATGCCTTCTTTTTCATTCTTACTTATGGCGAAAGTAAATCGATACTTACGTTATTCAATAGATAAATCAAAGAATATATAGATCAATTAATACATGTACTAATTATTCGAGACGAATGTAAAACAAAAATTAATTTACTTATTATTACAAAAAGATGAAATCAAAACTCTAGCCAAAAGTATGGAAACGGCTAAGGCCATTTCTATCTCTCGAGAGAAAAAGCATTATGAACTCCAATGAAAACAAGAGGTTTTAATGCTATATAGCATGATTTATTTGTTTCCTTGTATATTGTTTAACGCCATTTTTTTTTTAAAAAATCTGCAGTTACTCCAAGGCTATGTTAAATTTTCCTGACCTTCCTGCAAAATCACTAGTTCTACACTCAAGTTCTGTACTGTCTAGCAAAGGGGCATATCTACTTTACAGGTAGCTACAATGATTCTAACCGATGACCTTAGTTTCTGAGATTACGAGCCCGTCGCCTTTACAAATTAGTCAAGAATGATCACACTGTTTGTTTGTTTGTTTGTTTAAATGGGGTTTTAGTTTATACTAATTTATTTTAGTTCGATTGCGACGAAAGCTTTAAGCTCATAGAGTTGCCCTCGAACACACAAACCAGATGTTTTCACGTCCCTGAAAGAGAGGCAGTGGCTTATCCCCACTGCTACCCACTTCTACAGCTGGGTAAACTGAAGTGTCTTGCCCATGAACACACCTCGGTGACGGTGGGGCTCGAACCCGTGACCTTCAGATCACGAGTCAAGTACCAATACCACTCGGCCATCGAGGGTTTTACGCCGCTTTTGACAATCTTTCAGTTATATCGCGGCTGTTGGAGAACTTAGCAATGGAATCCTGGTATTTCTCACACCAGTACTACCATTACATCCTTTCCTAGCCTCCAGCTGCTATCCCACAAAGGTCTACGACTATCACACTGTCGAGTCGAGTTATCGTTTTCGTACTCTCGCGATCTCACCGTCGTGCTTTCGTGTTCGCGTTGGCATGCTATGTAGCGCATCTCTCTTTCGATAGAATTGATCAATGAATCCTTTGCTGTTCAAACCCGAGACTTCACGTTTATGCGATTTTATTTTTGAGAAAACATTGTGGAAAAAGAAGAAATTGCTTGACACAAGCAATTTCTTCTTTTCCTACAATATTTTCTACCTCATAGGATGATTTCAATTCGAATTGCATCCAATTTTCATTGTCGTCTGCAACCTTCTTCAATTTGGACCAGTCTAAATTGAAAAAATGACGGGAAAGGATTAAATGTCAAGCATCGATTCGTAGCAAGTCCAGTTTATTGATCAAATAAGGGTTTACTTTGTAATCACATGCCATTTGTCTCTAGCTTTGGGCAAATGATAAGTAGTGTTGAATCTAATGTTGCTGTTGAAATGACAGGAATCCAAGGATAGGTGCACCAGCCGTGGCGATATAATTGAAATACTACTGAAACTGGCGTTTTGCCCAATTCATTCAATCAGTCAATTCAAAACGACACAGAAATAGGCATTGCCTTAACCATTTCCCATTTAACTCCTGGTTTTTACGTCCCTGTGTTTTTACCTTGAGAAAACATTGTCTTTTTTATTTTAAATATTTTCTAGCCCACTGAATGATTATTTTTCAAACGAATTTGACTATAAATTGCCGTCTGCAAACTCTTTTAATTTGAAAACGACTAAAATTGAAAAAAAAAAAAAATAATAATAAAAAAATAGAAAGGGTTAGCCGTATTCCGATTATACTAATGTGGTCGTAACACCTTTGGAGTAACGAGATCGCGAATCGCAAATTAGATTACACTGTTCAGTAAGCTTTGGCATTCTAAGCTCCGTGCTGTGCGAAATGTAATGCATATACACAACTTTATGTAACTTACATTTCGCACCGAACGGAGCTTGGAAAAATTACGGAAATAAGTCCACTGAATAGTGTTTTATCGGTTTTTTTTTTGTATGGTTCTCATTCTTAAAAAGTTTGTAATTTAAAGTCGGCAATTTTAAACATTGTTCCTTCGCACCTGGAAAATTCCTGCATTGCAGGCTGTTTTTTTCCAGTACTCCCTGTCAGTCAGGGTTAATTAACCCTTTCCTGTACAATCCCTTGTTTATACGTCCCTGTGATTTTGACCTTAAAAAATATTTTCAATTTCTTCTTTTTCCACAATATTTTCTACCCTACTGAATGGTTATTTTTCAAATTAAATTCACTTCAAATTTTCGTCTGCAAAACCTTTGAATTTGGACAGGTGTAAAATTTTGAAAAACAGTAAAAGGTTAAGTAATTAGACTCGTAGGTCCTATTATCATGCCGATAACACCATAATCTGGTTGTTATGATGAGAGCAAATAAATGGCATACGTACCCCTGTCAGTGTAACTAGGATTTAAACAGCCTCTCTTACATTCCTTTCCGTGTTCACAGATAAGTAAGATAGGTGCTCAACCTCTCAGACAGAAGACCTATGACTTTGGTGACAGCTTCTACCGACAATGATGAATCTAGACGACGATGAGTGCAAGTTTTCTATCGATGCATAGTTTTATTTTTCCTGCGATACGCCGATCCCTATTAGCTCAGTCTGTAAAGCACTGTGTTCTCAATCCTGGGGTCATAGGTTCGAACCTCGACTCGGCCAAGATTCTGTGCGACAACTGACAAACGTCATATCATCTTCCCTATGGCTGTACGTCCGTCAATCTGTAAACTTATTTTTCTCCTAGAACATTCGAAGGTATTGAACTGAAATTTACCCAAACCTTTTTATGCACGTATAAGAAACTGAGCATATAATATTTTCGACAATTTACTGTGATCGGTCCCTGAATCATATTCCCTTTAACTTGACTACTTTTGCTAATTAAGTCTTAAATTGATTTTACCAAGTGATAAGCTGGTTCATGTAAGACCACCAGGCGCTCCTTGTGTATCTCGATTTTCTAGAACTGTAAATACGTCCGATTCATGAATATTTTCCTTAAATTGTGTAATTTGTCCTAAATTACCGAATAATGGATAGACCAAACAGATCACTTCGATATCAAACGGAGTTATTTTTCAAAATATATGAGCTGTATAAGTAGTAGTTACGACGTCTAAGTCGCCAAACAAACAAAAATGTTTCACATTAATGCCAGCCGATGTCTGAGTTTAAAGTTTGACCTAAATTAATAATTCTATTGGTTGATTTATTCAGCGAATGGCCAATTGATTACATATATGAATAGCATTCGTTATTTTGCGATGAAGGAGATAGATTGGTCGCCGTACTTTTGATTGTACAAAATTACATAACTCTTTTACGAATTCATTTCATCGGGTTATTTACTTAACTAGACAAAATTATATTTTCTGCATTCATATTACACAACAAACGACTACAGATTTCATTCTAATTACCCACATGTCAATAGTAATGTGGGTGGGGTAGTCAAAATTAAATTCCCAAGGTAATGAAATGTTAGATAAAACTCGGTTAAAGCGAAAATGTTATCAACTTTTCTGACAAGTGATTCACCTAGGTGTTAATTATTCGCAAACGCAATGATGAAAAATAAAGCAATTGAAATAAATCTATCTGATACAGATTTTTTCTTTCATTTTTTTTCTACAAATATTAAATGAAACTAACTAGGTATTCAGTCATTACAAAATTTTAACAAGTTCTCTTTGATGTTAACCATTCCGTCTAATTAGTCCATGAAATAGAAATCTTCATCTGGCAATTAATCTTTTCCGGTTTTAAAGATTTAGGACTGGTCAAATTAAAAAAAAAGAGAAATACAACAATTAAAAGAGGGTCAAATTTGAAAAGTAACCAACGTACAGGTTAGAAATATTCCAGGAGAAGAAATTGCTTTTCCCATGATGTTTTCTCGAATATAACAATCAAAGGATTGTAAAACAAGGGATTGTGCAGGAAAGGATTAAATCACACCATCATTATATACACTGTATATGATGCCTTTTCCAGGAAAATCTGCCTAAATGGTAAAAGAAAAAATAACAACTTTTTTTCCAAATAAAACAATAGACTATCTTTCTATCTTTGAAAAATGAAGTCAAGACATTAAAATTGATACAGTTACAACTACTTTGTACGATAACCCATTATCGGACAACATATTTTTGGGCTGGTCTACATTTAAAGAAATTGCAGACAAAACTTTGAGTTGGTTGAATTTTCAAAATCTATATTTTTGTAGTTTTGTGCTTGAAAAAGGTGGAATATCTGGCCCCTGAATTTTTGCAGAAAATGTCTATTTCCAATATTGAACTTGGCAGTCTGGGCCCTTATATTAAAATTGCCAGTTTTATCCCTGTTGCTCAGACTAACTAGGGTCGTAAATGGTGGTATTAGCAATTTTCTTGATAATAGAATGGTCCTTTCTACTCTTACGGAGGTCCCGGTTGAATCCCGTGAATGTTCGGGCTTGTCCCTCTGCAAACACAAAGGGGTCACCTTGGAAATCAATGAAGTAAATAGTTGTGAACAATATCGGATAGAGCTGGGGTCAATTAGCAAATCAAAGGACTGAAAGTACTGAGAAGTCGGAATGCGCTGATAGAGTCAAAACTGTGAAATTCGGTTCAAGTTCATTTATCACTTTCCGAGTAAGCCTCCCTCCTTTCAACTTATACCAGCATTCCCAAACGTGTACATATGTGCGTGAATAACGCACAAAAACTTAAATCAACATACAGAAATAAAAAAAACTAGCATTATCTTAACCCATTCCCAGACAGTGACGCTTTTAAATGACCCTCATTATGAAAGCTTTGGAAAACATTGTGGAAAATGAAGGAATTGCTTGTTACACGCAATTTCTTCATTATCCACAATGTTTTCTGTCCAAAAAGACCAGGATTTTAAAGATTTCACCGTCTGCTACTTCTTTGAAATTGTACTGGTCTAAAATTTGACCATGTTGGAATGGGCTATAAGCTCGTGTCACGCACAGCAAAATTAGAATTTTCAAGCATAACATTCTCCTTTTGATCAACTGTAATACGTGAATTCCTTTTAGAATTTTAGAAACAGAGAAAAACAGCTTCTACAGTAAGAAATCAATGACCTCGATGATTATTTGATCCTCAACTCGGCCAATTCTGTAACGATCATACTCAACTCACGTAGATTTTCACTTCATGTTTATGAGTATACGTGGAAATGTGCGGAAATGTGCGGGAACTTGTTTCAGTGTGATCGATTTGAAATACCGGTTTAGACTTAGGAAAAGAGAATATTTAAAGCGTTGTGAGTAGAATTCAAAAGAAAAAAAAGACGTTAACGTTATTGTAACGTTATTGTTTGCTCATGGTAGTTTTGCCCTTTTCCTAAAAAATCCTATTATATGAAGAAGATAGTATCAAATTATCTTCGGCGCCATGTAGTCGCGCGATTTCCTTATTCGTAATCCGGCTTTAGAGCCGTAAAAACTCAAGTATAAAGACCAAGCTGAAAGCTAGATGACACTTGTTAAAGGTTTGATGTGTCATATTGATTTAAACTTGTAAATAACGACATAATAAAGCGTAATTGTTCAGTAAATAAGTAGAAACCGAAAGTTGATGCGTTTACATTCTAATTTTCAAAATCTTCATTTTTCGTTTTGCATCCATTTGATTTTTATTAAGTAAAAGCTGTAAATCCCACAATAATCGCGTTTGCTTGATGTCCACGAATCCCTTAATCGCTCTAGAAAGTTTTAAAGCACTTGGCGGCGTGATTGTTGTAAAAATGCATTTGCGACCTGAGCCATATTTGTAAACATTGCCTATTTATGGTCACATGACTACCACATGTCACGTGATTACCGAACACGGGACGACAAATCACAAAAAACAAATTACTACGCTGTTTATTACCTTATTTTTCAATGATTTAAATCAAACAAAAACATGCTTAGAAGTCTCTAAACGAATTTTTATATCATCCTTTACATGTGCCATATTATTGTCTTCGGCTACAACTAACTGATTTTCTGTGGCAAGTTGAGATGAGAAGTAACCCGAGGTGAATTCTAAGAGATCACGTGATATGTGTTATCAAGAAACCCGAAATGAAACTGTCTTGTGTTCATTGTGCGGTTTTGTTAAATCTAAGTTGGAATTGCTCCGCATTCCAACTTAAATCCGAATTAATAACTATAAGAGGTCAACCAGAGGATGCATATCAAAAACGAATATTAACCCTTGTCATGCTGAACCCGGAATATTCCGGTTTTGGCAGTCGGTATAGACCAAGATCAGCCTGCACATAAATGCAGTCTGATCTTAGTCTACACCCCAACTTGTATTTTTCCTGCCAGAGTTGTTAATGAAGTTGATTTCTAAAAGAAATATTGATTTTTGAACAACAAATTCTATCAGTGCTTTCAGCCCCTTGATTTGACAGCAATTCAGTCAGGTAATTTATACAGAATGACAAGGGTCAATCATTCTAGATTCAGAAAATCTACATAACACGAAATATTGTGACCCGGGTCAGACTGTGCTGTCTGTGACCCGGGTCAGAATGTGCTGTCTGTGACCCGGGGCAGACTGTGCTGTCTGTGATATCTGACGGTGATCAATGCTTTAGGCAATAACATAACCTTCAATTCTACAATACGAGGGAGTATCGATGTCTCTTGTTTTTACCAAATCTGTGCTTAAAGAGCGAGAGCGTGCGCGCGAAAGAATGAGAGAGAGAGAGAGAGAGCACGCGCGCGAAAGAGAGAGAGAGAGAACGAGCGAGAGTGAGAGAGAGAGAGAGAGAGAGAGAGAGAGAGAGAGAGCGCACGAGAGAGAGAGAGAGAGAGGGGGCGTAAACGGTATACGAAAATCTTTCTTCTGAAAAAAAAAAGATAAAAATAAAATAAAAATCGGGAAAATCCATCAACATGTTAATGGAGAGAAGATGATATCAGCTCTACCGACCTCAAGGTTTGGTTGTGGGTTATCGTGCAAATATCCTCCACAAGTTTTACAACTACAAAATTCAAACACGAACCGTCAGTATATAATACATACCAGATGGCCCCCTTTCTCGTTACGGGGCACATATGTTTGGTGATTTTGTTTCATTACATCTTAAGGTTAAATTAGGGTAGGGAAAAAGTGATTGTTTAATTATTACTTTTTAACCTATAACAAAACTAACGCATGGATGATAATTTTCCATAAACAACGTTCTCGATAACAATTTTCTTTGAGTGACAAATACATGTACCTCAAAAGCAGCACGTTTCACTGAGTGCATTTTGCAAAGTGTTTTCAATGTATGTTGCTCTCGAATATGTCTGTATTCAATTGAACTCTATCCACCGTTGACGTAGTTTGTTATTTTCTTAAGTTTTTCTTTAGAACACCTAAGCTATTCCAGTAAAATTTGAACACATGCATAGAAAAATAGCAAAACATCTGCTAAATACTCTCTAACTATAAACGAGCCAATTTGAAAAAGGGCCTTATATATTTCGACAACGTGGTAGACTGCGAATCCACGGGTAACGGGCTCTTATCCGGCACGGCAACAGTGCCTCTATCAATTTCGAAGTTATAACTTTAAATCAAAGTACTTAAAGTACTGTAAGCTAGCAAAGCAGTGTTTTGTTAAGAAATCTTCTTTGTCAAAGGTTAGCATGATAAGCAAACGAGGTTAAAATAACCCAGGAGTTAACCAATTACAACTTTACAAAAATTTAGTCTGGTTTAAATTGAAAGAAGCTGCAGACGACAATTTAAAGTTGGTTGAATTTGGTAAATCTTACCCTTGTTGAGTAGAAAAATATTGTGGACAATGAGGAAATTGCTTCTTACAAGCAATTTTATCATTGTCTACAATGTTTTCAAAAGTTTTTTTTTTCTTGGGATGCTTAAAAAGCGGAATTGGGTTAAAAAGCATGCCTTTGAAAGAGTTCAGAGTTTGTAATATTCCTGAAATACATAAGAACTACTTTTATGGCGTACATTCAATGGATTTAGAGGTTAGCATCCAGTCACAGATTGCACTCGGTGAACTTTGAGAAGACCTCAAAATTTTGTCTGTTAAGTTACGCTATCAAAGCTGACGCCTTGCTAGCTAAAAATCGCTTTAGTCGGTTGAGCATCTAGATGTAGTCTGGCTACCAGGCTCTTTTTAAAGGAAATTAAATCTTTTTCAAGATTGGAGAAGATTGACAAATAAGTCCCCTGTCTCTAAAAGAAGCTTCGTTTTTGTTCAGCACTAGACACAAACATAAGCTTTAGTTAAAGAGACATGCTTGAGGAAAATGTTATACATAAAAGATACAAATAAAAACGACTGCGGCCAGTGTAATATAGGTACTCAGATAGGATTAATCAATCCAAAATTGTTCGACTACATTGGAGTGGTGTCATTGAGACGATTCTAATGAGTTCCAACAACCTAGGATTTTGAATGATATCATAGCTATAGCATAATTAACTGATCGTGTCTGTCATTCGAAAAATCATGCATTTAAACACAAAGTAAACTTTCAACTCCAATATTTTTGTTAAACGTTTCTTTGATTGGTGACTGAAACGTCGTATCTACAAGTTATTCAAGCTGTAGTTACGACGGATAAGTCGCCAACCAACCATTCTATTTTTCTTAAAGGCCGTTTCATATCTAAGTCGATCTTCAGGTCAGAGGCGGAGGCGAGGCCGATATTCTGTCGAATTCTCTATGTGGGATGAGCATCTAGAGGCTCGGATAAGATGTTGTAGTGGAGCCTTTGTTAGAAAAACTAGGAACCATTTGTAAGGTGTTATAGACCCTGCGAAATGACTTTAGTAATGTTGAAAGCGGCGTTTAATTTTCGCAAGCAAACAAGAGAAAATGTTGTATGTACAATGCTGATTTATCAAGATATACAATTCAAATGTCCTGTAAAAAAAGTTCTTGGTGCCCTTTTTCGACAAACAGAACTGGAATCCTAATTCACTATTTGCGGGTGTTTTTTATAACTTTTATTCTCACGTCACTCGTTTCTGTGGCGGACATACGTTCGTCTGTCCGTCCGGCTGTCCCTCTGTTCGACTTGTCCATCTATCCGTCTTCATGGGTTGTCTGTAGGCCGATATTTAACATACTTGGCCAGAGTCTTAGCTGTGCAAAATATAAAAGTCATATCAGTTACTAAAAGTTCCAGGTCATAGTGTACTAATCTAATTTTTAGTTTCGTCTATCAAAAGCGGGCGTTCTGATTGGTCGAAAAAATATTCATACCTCCCTGAACAATATTTTTTGCACCCAGCCTTTTTGTACGCTTCCGCACAAATAGTTCCATACAAAAAGTATCAAAATTTGTACAGTTTTTTATTTTTTCGCCCGTTGCCATTAATTTATAAGAAATGAAGAGATTTTTTGTTTCATGAAGGCATGAACCGAAAAACTTAATCACACTTATGTCTGAATCTGCTTCGGATATTCATACAGTGTGACTAGTTTTTTTTCGGTTCATACCTCCAAGAAAACAAAACAGAAAATATTCTCTTTATTCATTAAATGTCAATGGTCATGTTTTGCTTTCTGTGACTTAAATACCACATTTGGGATACATATGGTTTTGTGAAAAAAAGTGATAATAAATGAATAAATCTATCTTTTGTAAGGCTTTGTACCATAATTAATAATAAATACTAAATAGTCAATCAGACGGGAAACCAATGATGTACTTATCCTTAAAAGTGTAAAGCGGAAAGATATAAAGAAGTTGAAACATTTTGTATTTGAATGTTTGATTCACCAATAATATTTGGGGACAGCAATTGTCGAATAATTGTAAAGTATATATAAATAGAAAGGCAAAACATCGCTATCCTTACCAAAACAAGGCATTCAAATCGGCGACTTGCAAATTGTGAAATAAGCATTGCAGACAACGTCTTCACGATGTGTGTGTTTCTACACGTGGTCATTCCGGTCATACATTAAGAAATTTGCTACGTCATTAGTGTATTACATGACCCAAAGTCGTTGTATGAGAATCCTACAGTTCCATATGTGCGATAAGTTAAACCATTCCCACACAACAAAATTTGGTCCAAATTGAAGGAAGCTGCAGACGACAATTTTAAATTGATGGGATTTTTTTTCTTCATCTTTTGGGATGGAGAGCAATTTGGATAATGAAGAAATTGCTTGATACAAGCCATTTCTTCATTTTCCACAATGTTTTCCAAAGTTTGTTTTTTTCTTGAGAGGCGTTAAAAGGAGGGATTACGTTTTAATGGGTTAAGGCTCGGATAAGCGCGTTCATGCACAACTCGGATCGAACTGTTCAACAATGAGGTCAGTAGATAGGTGCTAGTTTCCGAACCCATTACCAGACGACCAAATATAAGACTGGTCAAAATTTAATGGAGAATTTAGACGATAATTTCCAGTTGGCGAAGTTTTGAACATAGTTGACTTTTGGGATAGAAAAAATCATGTAGCAAATTATTTAAGTAAAAAGGATTTTCCAGATTCAGATAATTTACAAAGTTCTAGAAGTTTCGATTAAATGAATACTGTACAATTGTACCTCGTTTGACATTTAAGCCTTACTATGAATTATATTGTTTGTTGTGAGAATTACATTAAAAACAAAGACTGAAAGCACTGAAGGTACTCGTTATGGATCAATTTGAACATTTTTTTCACATAAATCTCGATAAAACTTATGTCATAAATAACTCTTGCTTTAA